>JAJKFI010000024.1:9531868-9542532 GCA_029204185.1 Lerista edwardsae
TGGGGTCGCGAAGAGTCGGACACGACTTAGCGACTGAACAACAACAAACCTTTGATAGAATACACATATTTCAACGCGGTTTGTATCATTGCATTCTGCTGTAAATTCTGCATTGAATGATATATATATAATGCATTTTGTATATATTTTTCAAAAATACCAAGACTTTACCATTTTGGTCAGTAGGGTTGTCACCATCACCCTGTGTGCATCATCTGGTGCAGCCGGCATTCCCCCACACCTCCCTAGCAACAACAGAGAGAATTAACAGCTAGATTGAATGAATTTGGTGTTGTAACGAATAAATAATAATAATTATTATTATATATCATTACTGCACCATGAATATGCACAGATAGTAATCTGCAGAATGTCATAAGCAAAAGACAGGTCAGCTGGTTAGCCATAGAGCCATAAAGGTTCTCAGCTGTTAGTCATGATAGTATTTAAAAGATGATTTGCAGACCATTTGTCATCTTCAAGATTTGATCAGACATCAGAACTGGAGAATTTATTTGCTTACGTTTGTCTAGTCCAGACTCCACAAGATCTCCTTCTGTCTGTTTAAAAACTATGTTTAATGGACAGCACAAAGAGTCCATTGTGATGTTTTCTGAACAGTTCCAGGTGGAGCAGCTTAAATGGCTCCAGAGACACACAGCATGGAGGAAATAATATCTAACCGGGTTGTAGTTTTGCTTCTCTGCAGCTGTAGAAACTGAGCTACTTTCAGTTAAGTAGGGTTCGCTGCTGCAGCCACCTTGAATTGGTATCACTGCAGCATATACGTGTGGGACCTGTATCATTCAGTAAGAACTGGAGCCCTGCCAGTTCTCACCACAGGTCCATGTAGTCGAGGATGCTGTTCCCCACAGTGGCCCACTGTTACCTTCAGGAAACCCATAAGACAGGCTTGACAATTGTCCTCCTCCAAGCATCTGCTATTCACTCCAAGTGCAACATTGCCCCTGAGTGCAGAGCCTCCACATAGCCCATAGCTAATAGTCCTCTTCTGCATGAATTGTCCAATCCCCTTTTCAAGTCATCTAAGTTATTGGCCTCTTACCAGTGTTTTTGTTTCCTTGTATCTGGCCTCCCAATCCAGATGTAACTGGCAATTACATCTGCAGTTACATCAATTGGTATTTCCAATACATAGACCACACAAAATGGTGCAGCAGGTTGACAAACATTCAACAAGCTTTTAATTGTTGACAGGCTGGCTGGCTGGCTTTTTAGACTCTTTAAATTTTAGGGTCCACGGGGCTTGTTGTTTTTAAATTTTAATTATTTTACTGTTGTTTTTAATTGTTGTTTTTAAGTTTAAATTGTGATTTTAGTGGATTTTATTGTTGTAAGCTGCCTTGTGTGCCCATGGGGCAGAAAGGCGGGGTATAAATTAAATAAATATATAAATAAATAAATAAATAATAAAGATCTAAAGTCTCTGTATAATTGTCACAATTTTGCCTTATATCAGGTCCCTCCAGTTTGCTGTTTGCAAGAATCTTGTTCGTCGTAATATTAAGTTGTTAATTTGTGCGGCCCACCAGAGAGGCCCTCTACCTGCTCTGTGTGCTCAGCTGTACACTATTCTTTCTCACCATAAGCCAGTAGGTAAGCAGCTGCTGACACATCTGAACCAGGCACTTCTGCAACACTCTGAATTAGGCGCTTCTGCAATATTCTATGCTGATAGAAAGGAGGAGCTTTATTTAAATTGCTTCCCAGCATTTCTGATGTGGTGGTGTATTCAGGAGAGTTTGACCCAAGTTAAACAACATTGTGTAAGAAGGTTAATCAGACTTCTCTGATAAATTATGCTGTGTCAGAATTGTGTGGAATACTTCTAGCATCATCCCACTGACGCCAACGAGAGGAGACCCAGATCATTCTGGAGCGAGCAAATATCTGAATTGACAGTCTGATGTTAACTTCGTGTATGGACAAAGCATATTAATTTCTGCATCTGACATAAGGTTTATTTTCACAGATTCTGCAATAAGCTTTTTTCATCTTGTTGCCTTGCTTAGTTGAGAAAACCCCATTACAATTATAAACGGTTGCAAAAGAAAGAATTGCTTTGCTGGGACACATTGCTTACCCATGAAATTTGGTCTGTGCAGTTGCAAAAGCCTGCTGGTTTCTTCTGAGTCATTTGTCTTCCCTTTTGCATGATTTCTGAAGTGAAGTTCTGCCCACTATTTTGAAGAAACTTTTCTTATTTTTGTCATGCTGCTCCTTCTGAAACAAATATCTTGACAAATGAAACCTGATGCCCACATGCGCCATGGAAAAGCACATTTGCTCCCAAGCATTGCAGTGATGGCTGAATCACTGCTTCACGGGCCAGTTCAGTGCATGCTTTTTTAGTACACTCCCACTGAGAAGTTCTGCGAGGCTGGCCAGTGTTGGGATATGGGTCTCCTTGGTCCTAGGCCATCTGTCTAGCCACTGCATTGCACAGCCCTTTCTCTCCTGCTGAAATCATGGGCATTTACAGATGATTTACAGAAAGGAGTCTTCTGGAGCTTCTGAGCTAGTGGTAGGGGTCAACTTGGAAAGTCCTCCTACCTCATCAGCCATGCTATCACAAAGGGAGGTGTCCCTGTGGCCATTGTGCCTCTCAAGTGACATGTCGGGCAAGAATTCAGCCATCTCAGCATGAATATACAGCGAGGAGCTGCACCTGTTGAAATTGCTGCCTCTCATGCAGCTGCTAACAACACTGGCTTCTGTCAGGAAAACAAGGTGTCAGACCTCAGCAGGGTAACTATTTGCTTAAGCAGCCGCTCTCTCCCTGGCACCTTTATGTAGTTGCCTCTAGGACACTGGCTCTGGGCCAGCTCTTGACTGCACTTACATCCTAGGAATTAGGCAATAAAATGCAATACTTCTCCCTTTCTTTCCCACCCTTCTGCACATCAAGCTTCCCCATTACGATGCCTTTGCCAAGGAAAGAGACTTAATTCATGTTATCTGGTAGAGGAAGGGGGCATTCTTGACCCCCCAGGGATGCCACACCCTATACCAGGAGGCAGGGCCAGAGGTCCCTCCTCGTGGGATGGCACCCCACACACAGACCTTCCCTGCCTCTCCAGGAACACTGTCAAGTTTCCTCTGAGCTCGTGGGCTTAGCATTTTTCTCTGCCTTATAGCCTCTTCTTTGTTTTGGGTGTGACAGCTGAGGACTCCTCCATCTAACTACATTCAGGTATGCAAACCTCAGGGGCACAGCAGTGGAGTCAGGTTCCTATTCTGAGCTGCAATCTGCAGGCTCTCCAAGAAGGACTCTCTCCTAGACCCTAGTGAACACCCTTCCCAGTCCCAAATCTGCAACTGGATCAGAGGAATGGTGGCAGATGGACAGCTGATAAGGCTCGCCAATCTTCCACAATCCTAACCAACTTTCCAGCACTAACATAGCTGTGCCAATATGCTGCATCTAGCAGTGGAGAAGTAGTCACAGAGGCCTTCTCTGTGTTCATTCCCTTATCTCAGAGCTGCTTTGCCCTTACCCCGGTGCTGGAAAGTTGGTTCAGATTGTGCACTAAGGCTGGTGTCAGAGCTAAAAGCCATTCCCCCTCCCGATGCCTGGTCAGAAAGGCGACCAAGGGGGAAAAGGGTAGTGATAGTATACTTTAGTGACACACAAGCTTGGCATCAGCTCCTTCCTCAGATTTATCAAGGGAGGAAGGGGGGCTTTCTTCCCAAAGAAACCTGAAGTTGCAGTTTTTTGCCCATTTCAGATGTTCTGCAGTTTTTTCAGATGTTCTGCAGTTTTTTCAGATGTTCTGCAGTTTTTTGCCCATTTCAGATGTTCAAGGCTGCATGCAGCCTCCCTGGCCCTCAGAAAACCCTCCAGGCTATGCTCCGGTCCATTTCAGACGGTTAGGGGGCCGAATGGAACCCCCATGGATAACTGTATTTCCACACAAATGCAACAATGGTTCTAAACAAAAAGGCACTTCTGTAGTTTTGACATGACGTGTGCCACATGTCACAACACCTTGGAGAAAGCATTTCCTTCGGTGACAGAAGAGGCAGAATGTCCCCTGGTTTCTCAAGTGACACCTGCCACTCATGGATCTGCATGTGCAAACATTAAAAATAATTAACAGTTGTTAAAAGATCTGCTGCCTGATTAATTTGGTGGCCCGTCTTAATCTGTAACAATATTTGTTATCAATATAATGTTTGCATCCCTAGTTTTAGTGTTATCTGTTTTAGTGGTGGTGTTCAGATTGGTTTCTCTGGTTTTTATGGCTTTGTGTTCTGTAAGAGCTTGTGAGTCCTGGACAGAAAGGATATAAATTAAAGAAGTAACTTACCTTTTGGTCCCCAGAGGGGAAATGCTCAGAGACACTTACCATTACTTTGTATGTTTGTGGGCTGAGCCCAGGAATGAGAAAGAAACTCCAGACTGTAGCTTGGTTCCTGTTAAGTGCTGCAAATATTATAGCTGGTCAGAAAACCCTGGAAAACTGCTTGCTCTTCCTGTTTTGCACAGATAATAAAGACTCGCTTACTGGAACAAAGCAGAATCCTGTAAATCCCTGTTCATCAGTACAGTCTTTCCTCACATGTCATGGATAATCCGGTTGATCTTTATGGCACTGATTATTCACACCCACCAATTTAGAACATCTGCTTTGGACACAGTAGCTAATTGAGACACTCTTTGCAACCGAAGACCACAACAGCTCTGTGTGTTCTCCTTGAGTAACTATTACAACATGTGCCATAATAAAATGAAACTTGCCTCCTCTCCCTTGCTTTCTTTCCTTGGCTAGACAAAGGCAGGTTCGAAGTAGGATGTGCTTTGCACCCAGTTGTCCCAGAGCAGCTCCTCCACTGAAAATAGTCAAATGGCAAGTGGTGGGAAAAACGTCTACTTGAAAAAGCCAAGGTCAATGCTGGATGATAACACAGGCCCATACGTTCATGAATGTTTCCAAACCTCCTTGCTAATGGAACATAGGTTCTAAAACTCCTAGGTCTAAAGACTTTTCTCCAGAAATTGTGAGCAACTTAAACCTCAGCCAACCAGCATGAAGCAGCAGGAAGTGTGGAGAATACCTATAAATAAAACGCCTTCATGCATTCAATACAGATTGGGGAGAGGGTTTTCCCTTATGATTTGTACACATTAGGACCATACCAAAGGGTAGTGCACCAGAAGCCTTACCAATCCATCTCCACATCTCATTTGCCATCTAATTATTTTCCTGTAAATAGAGCACCCCTAGCACCATAATTTTGCATGCTGCTGGTGCAGGGAGGTTAACAAGCTCAAGGAGACCAAGGACAGCCTCCATTGGCCATTTTTGTTGCTGGCAAGTATTGCACTTGCAATCAAGTATTACAGCACTTTCGCGTTTTCGAGATTTAGGGCGCAATCCTAACCTGGAGTTAGGCCGGCACAGTTAGGCCAGCAAAGTTTGGCTGGCACAAGGGATACCATAAAGCACGTTTGGACCGCTCTCTGTCAGGGAGGATGGTGCACGTCTGTGTGCTGGCCTCTCTGACTCAGAGAGTGGCCCAAACATACTTTATGGTGTCCCTTGTGCCCATCAAACTTTGCTGGCCTAACTGTGCCAGCCTAATTCCAGGTTAGGATTGCACCCTCAGTTGGCAGGAACAAAGTATGCCAAAGTATGCTCATGATATGACTTAATACATGCCAATCTAGAAACACATAGCCATGGGCTTCCGGACTGGCAACACAGACTGTGGGGAGGACCCTATGCACAGCAGCGGCAAAGAGGAGCTCTGTTGAGGCTGTTAAGTTGGCAGGACAAGACGGGGGCAGCAAGGGGTGAGCTGTGCAGACATATCAAAGAAGGGGGTGTCAGAGTATCCAATGTGAGCTACTTGTGCAAGATGCTATCCCCTCCTCAGCAAGCTGCCATGCTCCCCTTTGCATCAGCAAAAGAGCTGACACTGGTCCAGTAAGACCCATTGGTGATCATGGTGCTTACCAAGGGATATATAAAGGATTTTTTTCCTTTTGTTAGGCATAGATTCCGACTCCAAATTTATGGTTCAAATAGAAAGGTTTATTCACGTATTTGCAAATACAGATGGCAAGGGAAAAACAAACAAATCAAGCCACACCTTGCACAACTGAGTGTAACAATTTATATCCCCTTAGCTCTGATTGGCTGCCCGTCCATTGCATTCCACTGCCTGCCCGCCCGCCACGCGGGGTGCCTCCGGTTGGTGCGCCCCATCGCTGCTCGCCCAGGCACCCGGCGCGCGCTGCCCCATCTCCCATGGCAAGCAGGCGCCCCCTCCGAGGCCGGGGCAGCGCGGGCAGGCAGCAGAATGCAACGGAGGGGCAGCCAATCAGAGCGTATGTCCCGCCCAGCGTTCCCTCTGTTCATTAACAGATGACACCACTGCCCTTTAGGCGTGTTTTCCCACCCTGCCCTCATTGGTTACAGCTCAACCAATCAACAACACTTGAACAGAATATTTTACACTTCCCTCTACATAGCTCCTTGTTATGTTTCCCTCTCCCCTCTATATATTCCTACATACAACAAATGTTCATGCAAAACTGGACTTAATGAGTTATGGGTGTGTTTTAATATTCATGAGAGCTATTTACGCATGCTCAATCCATTGTGTTTCAAGGTGGAAAGTAAATCTGGCTCTCAGGAACTAGAGCCAGAAACGAAACCTTTTGGCTCTGGAATGTCCCCTCCTTTGCAACCTTCCTTTGTAACTTTCCCCTCCCACTTCCCAATTCATTTGGCTAGCACAGAAGCCAACCTGAAAGTGTAGGCAGATTCCCTACCAACTGCTTTTTCAAATTATATGCTTGGTGGTGGTGGGGATGATCAGGAGGCTTTGGGGGAAGAAAGTGTGGAGAATGGAGAATGTAAAATTTCTTTTTTTCCTCCAAAGCCTCCTGACCATCCCCATCACCACAAAGCATACGGTATAGCCTGTTTTGGTGTGGCTGCATTCTATGATGGAGAAAAAAGGATAGGATTGGGCTGTTAATGTTTTTAGGGGATTTGTTGCTTACCACTTTAGAGCATTTACTGAAAAGCAGTTTAGAAATTTTGTGAGCGAATGAATGAGTCAGACAGCTTTCTTCCATTTGCTTACCCTATTGCTGACTTAGGTAGGTAGAGTGACAAGAAGCTGAGCAGCAATTGAAGCTCAGAGGGATGAGAAGCAGATCGCATACTCAGGCAGGCAGGAGGCTGAGTTCCAGAAGTGCGGGAAAAGAGAGCAGGTGCTTTGCCAGGCAAGGTCTGCACCCCTGGGATGAGTTACTCAAGCTCTGTCCCTTGAGGCTTTAGAACAGGTTTCATATAATGGATCGAATAGCATGGTGCCTATTGGTGCCTGCTGAGGACTAGAAGTAACATCATTAAGCAGGAAGTGATGTCATTAAGCAGATGAGGCACTTCGTTATCATACAGAAACTCATCAGCTGCAAATGACAGAAGAGAAAATGTGCAAATCTTGTTCATAATTTCAAGGTATGAGAGAGCCCAATTATAATGCGGGGTAGATAAGCTGCTTCCAGGGGCCGCATCTGGCTCACGGGTCTTATATTTTACACCCTTGCTTTACAAGATCTGGTAGAGCCAGATTGGTCCTTGGGATCTGCTGTCTGAGTGCAAAGTCAGCTTGCACTGCAGTCTGGGGGGTGCCTTGGAGAAGCACAGCTAACTTTGCAGGGCTTGTGGTAGAAATGCAGGTCATGAAGCCAGGCTGCTAAGAGCTCTGGATTGAGACCCTCCGATCCAATGTGCAAATAAGCCCTTGTGCTTGCAAATGTCACTGGCCCGTATCCTTTTTTTGTTTGGGTTTTTTTTTAACTCACTCATTTGTCTGCACATACATATGTTGGTCATTTTTAGTAATGCACAACTTAAAAGGAAAGAACGATTCCCAACAATCTCCCAGTTTACATAGGTTTCCCCGCCTGGTTGCTGGACTTGCCACAAGCAACCAGTTGACTCACAATTTGCAAGCCTGGGCTGTGTAAGGTATTAATAAACAGTCAATTTTCAAGAACTGCACTTTATTGCATCATCATACTGGTAGCCAGAAGCATTCTGTAGTTGCATGTATTTTCAGCCCTGAACATCTCCATTGTACTGAAATCATGGGGAGCCGTTCTGATATTTAAAAGGTCGTGGAAATTATGGGATGAAACTTATTTGGCTTAATCTGGAGCTGTGTCCGTATGAGTCTTCAGAAAGACCCACGAGTGAATCCAGGGGGACAATTGTCAGAAATACCTGAATTGTGTTGTGTTGGGCTTCCTAAGAAATTGTGTGCTGTAGTGTGCCTCTGGGCTCTCTCATTGTTAAGGTTGGTGGGTGGTTCTGAGGGTAATACTCAAAATGAGCTGTGACATGTTTGGGGAGATCTTAAGGAAGGGGTGCTGGCATTGTGCATGTAACAGTGTGAGATACAATGGTGATATATAAACAGGTTGCATAGGAGAACAACAATTGTCAGTTGAGTATTATACTTTCTCCTTATCCAGCGTGTTCTAGGTAATCTTAGTGGCAGTCTTCCCAGCCTGAAAGTGCTGCTGCTTAACACCAGGAAAGACTGCAGTCACTTAGGATTTTATCTTGGGTAGCACACTGACCTGGCTTGTGTATCATCCGGGTTGGATGAGATGGAAAGTGTTGTTAACCTCTTCCAAAAACTGTCCTCCGGTTTTCTGGATTCAGCTGCAAGAGAAGACTGGGAGCAGAGAGTTGGTGCTGCAATATTCTGTCATAAGCCCACCCTCTTGCCATGATGCCCTATCCAGCAGTCACCTGGAAAGTGTTCATGGTTGGGCTCGCTCCCATATTTAGGCTTCTCTCTTTGTACTTTGAGTTACGTTAGTGACCAGGGCTATTCCTGATTATCCGGCTTGGTCTGAGCACAAGCAGCTATACGCAAATGTCTCTGGCTCAACGCAGCTCTCTTTATTGACTCTGCTCAGTACAGGCGAAAGCTGCTTTTTGGATATTGTTGGGGCTATTTTAATGATGGAAGCTATGAATTTCAATAGCATTTTCCGTCTCTTATGTTGTAGTTGGTATCCAGTCAGATGCAGAAGAGAATGAGGCCTTTGAACAAGTTGATGAGGATATAGCAGTGACACAAAGTCAGATGAACTTCATCTGCCCCATCACACAGGTAAGTGACACACCCTGATATCAGAACAGAGAGATTTGCCATTGGTGGCTTCATTGGCTATTTGTAACTAAAATACTTAGCATTTGTATAGCACTTCTGAGTTTGCAAGGTGCCTCACATATATTATCTTGACGTAATCCTTGCAACCACCCTGTAAAATAGCTAAGTGTTATTATCTCCATCTTGCGGCTGGGAAGCGGAGAGGGAATGGCTTGCCTAAGGCCTCCTAATGAGTGTATGGCAGAGGTGAGTTTCAAGCTTGAATTTGAATTGAATCCTGACTTGTCACACAGTCTCTCAGCCAACTCTGTATGCCAATCTGGAGACCACTGTGTCCCAGAAAAGCCCTCCCGGTCCCGACGCGTGATTACCATTTTGCCACGTTGCCACAACTGCCCAGAGTATCCCTGTGCACAGATCAGCTTGGACACAATGCGGCAGAACAGTAATTGCTGCTCACTGCTTTTCCCAAACCATGGATCTGGTCCGCCAACTGGGTCTGGAGAGCCCTACTCTATGCAGTTCTACTCACATTCCATACACGTCAGATGTATACATATTTAATTTATTTGTAATCCATTTTAGTATATATTAAGAGATGTGTTCAGAGCCTGGAATGTGATGCTAAAGAAAAGATTCCCCTTTATAAACCAGTGTGATTTTAATAATGTTTTGCTCATGGTCGTCTGTGCCCACTTCCTGGATTTCATCATTTCAGACAATACATTTCCAAAATGGGAAAGATCCTTGACTGTTACGGAGTGAGGACCAACCTAGACATAATATTGAATGCATCATAATGCCCAGGTCTCTCCAGAGTCCGCTCCATGGGCCAGATCTGGTGCATGACCTATTCCGTCTCTGCCCCGGGTGAAAGACTTGTACTGTTCTGCCACCTTCTCCCGTCATGCCCAATTGCCCCCACCCTTTGCACTGGCCAGCCACTTCCAGGTTCTGTCCCCCAGCAGGCTGTGTGCCCAGATTTTCAGGCAGACATGGCTGTCCTTGTGAAGGTTGGGGGCAACTAGGCGTGACAGAAGACGGCTCCCTGGCGGAATGGTAAGCTGCGTTCGTGCTGGGGAAGCCATTTCAGGCCTCCAGTTTGGAGACCATTGATCTAGTCTGAGGGTTTTAAAATCTAAAGTTGGGCTCCAGTCTGGATCAAGACTGCAGTGCGGAAGTTTCACCCTTTAATTCTGCATCATTTTTTATGCACAAAATTCCCTCCAAGGCTGCTTTGGGCACCTGAACATGTCACTTGTTCAGAACATGTCACAAGAAAGATCTTGTTCTGGCCAGTCACACATGTTAATTATTTGCAGGAGGAAATGAAGAAGCCAGTAAGGAATAAAAACTGTGGACACACATATGAGGAAGAGGCCATACTGGGAATTATCCAGTGCAAACAGCAGCAAAAGAAGAAAGCATAGTAAGCAACCAAGACTCAGCTGTGTGTGTGTGTGTGTGTGTGTGTGTGTGTGTGTGTGTGTGTGTGT
>JAJKFI010000024.1:9542542-9556220 GCA_029204185.1 Lerista edwardsae
GTGTGTGTGTGTGTGTGTGTGTGTGTGTGTGTGTGTGTGTGTGTGTGCTTTGTGCACATGTATTTACATAGATACTCATGGCCTGAATGTTCATCCGCATTGCCTCAAACATTATGCTGCTTCCCCCTCTTCTCTGTCCTGCTGTTGACCAAAGATTTCAAAAGCCACAAAACTTGCATCTCATGTGATCTCAGTACATAGTTAGGAGAGACTATTGCAACCAGTGGTGGGGAGAGAGAAAACAATAACAACCATGTCTCCATTGTTTTCTTAATCATGTATTAGATACTTCCCCCCTTTAATTATCTTTTTGGAATCCCTTCAGACCTTGGGTGTAGGACCCATTACTTGGCCGTCCCTGGTTCCAAATGACCTCCTAACATCACGTTCTGTGGCCTGTGGCCTTACAAGGTGCTAAAACAATGAAAGAAAAAGCAAGGCTGTCTTCTTCCATAGTTCTTTGCTAGCTGATGAGCCCAGTATTGGCCGATTCTTCTTCTATCTGTCCATCCATGGCAGGTGGTGCCATGTATAATTTATGTCTAGTGGCATAATTAACACCTAAAACAATATTAAAGGTGAGTCAAGTGAAGATGTAAATTGAACATCTGCCCTGCACAGTTATGAGAGGCTGTGTTCTGACTAGTTTTCTGAAATATTCTGGAAAATGTTCAGGCCTTGTCTTCGGCAACTTTTGAAGTCATTCCACAACTTGTTGGGCTTTCCCAATATAACTCTCTATAAATACGCTTGCTATCCAAACTTGGGGTGTGGATGAAGTAATCAGTTTTTATTTCTTAAACCTTTTACAATTATTACACACATCCTGTTCTTCCTTATGCAACTTATGCAACATTAGGCAAGGGATGGGTAGAGTGGATAGGGGAAATGTTCTTTTCCCTCTCTCACTACACCAGAACCAGGGGACATCCACAGAAATTGAGGGTTGGGCGAGTTAAAACAAATGAAAGAAAATGTTTTTTTACCCAGCAGGTAATTAATCTGTGGAACTCCTTGCCACAAGATGTGGTGATGGCATCTGGCCTGGATGTCTTTAAAAGGGGATTGGACAGATTTCTAGAAGAAACGTCCATCACAGGCTACAAGCCATGATGTTTCCTCCTGGTTTCAGAAGTAGGCTACGTCAGAATGCCAGGCGCAAGGGAGCGACAACAGGAAGCAGACATCTTGTTGTCTTGTGTTCTCCCTGAGGCATCTGTTGGGCCACTGTGAGATACAGGAAGCTGGACTAGATGGCCTAATCCAGCGGGTCTCTTCTTAAGTTCTTTGGAAAGCTCAGTGGAACTTCTGTGAGACACTCAAGGCTTAGTCCTAATCAACTTTCCAGCTCCTATACAACCGCTTAAACGAACCTGGACGTAAAACGGAAGTGACTTCCCAGCTGCCTGCGGAGGCCTTCTGAGACCCAGTGGGGCCTCCAGTTTGCATCCAGTTGGCTCTAAGAGTGGGTGGGAGAGCCCAACCCATGGCCCACCAGACATTCCCACAGTTTCAAAAACCTTGAACTAAGCTAATCCTCATCCCACCCTAAATAGGAAACATTTCCTATGGACCACCAAGGTTTCTTCCTGGTGCGCCAACTACATGCTGGAGAGGCAAGGAGAGAGCTCAGCTTTCCTTCTTTTCCTCTTCTCTCCTTTGGGCAAAGTGTTGCTGCCCAGGCCAGATACGCCTTGCATAAAGGGAAGAGTAAAGTCTGTGTGTGTTAGATGGGAATTCTTCTCCAGCTTGGATTTGTATACAAGCCAGAGAGGAATTCAGGGTCCTCATCATACTCCCTCCTCTTTGAGGGAGCCCACAAAACCTGTGTCTGGCCCTGGGCCTGGTAAGCTTTGCTGGCGTCACTCAAAGTTTCATTTATGAATGTACAAACCAGACTTTTTGCAACAGCATCACGCAACCTTGGACCATTTGCCAGACTGGGAGCATACGCAAGAGAGCACTCGTGGGTGGTCTGAGATCCTGTGCCAAGAGGCTTGGGAGAAGACTTAAGAGAAGAGATTCACATATTCAGAGTCACAGCAGTATAAAAGATTGACAGTAATCTAGGATAGTGTTTCCCAAACTGTGGCTGCCCGGAGAGCTGTGGAAACTTGTCAGTGTACCTGCAGAACCCTAGTGAAAAACCCATTGCCCCATACAGAATATAGGATTGTAGCCCTGTGGGGAGCCGTGACTAGTGACCCAGTAGGACAAGGGAGCTGCCAGTCAAAAAGGTTTGGCTGATCTGGGAAATGAAAAATTCCCACAGGTGACCTTTTGTCTCTACACACATTACAAGCAAAGCACCTTTTCATTTCCAGGCTCCGCAGATAAGCACTTTGCTAGTTAAGGAAGTTGGGGTTCAAGATTCTCAGCCAGGTTTGAATGCCTTTCCATGCAGTTATTTAGTATCCAAGATTTAAATGCTCCAAAAGCAGTTTATTGTGAAGAGCATTGGCCGTGTTCCTTCTCCATGCTTCAGCGCACCTCAAGTGAAGGTTTCAACATAGCCTTCCTGCTCCCCTGCAGCTTCCTTGGTGTCTTTTGATCAGCCAAGAACAATCTCCTTGCTGAAGAAGCATCAACACTCCTGTGTCATCCAGAAAGATGTTTGACTTGAGGCTTTCAGGGCACTTTACCAGAATTAATTAATCCTGGCAAAAATGTGCCAGAGAGATAATAATTATCCTAACCTCTTTGTAGACTGGGAAGAAAAGAACCCAAACTGTGAGACTCCGTGGTTTGCCCAAGGCAAACGTAGCAAGCAGGAGGCCCAGCATGGCAGAGGAGTAATGAGTGCTGACTCCCCGCTCGACATGCTGGGTCGGAGGCCAACAAAACAAAGCAAAACAAAACCCTTCCCAGACAGAATGGAGGCAATTGTTGAAGAGAAGGGCCTCGTGGCAGTATGGCCTGGGCTCTTCTATGAAGAAAGAGGGAAAACAGTTTTTGAAAAGGAGGTAGCCTGGCTTGCATCTTGAACAACTCTGAGAGCCAATCTAAAAAGACTCTATATTCCAGTTGTAGCCTATACGGCGAGGGAAAAAACTATTGGATCCCCTGCTGATTTTGTACGGTTGCCCACTGACAAAGAAATGACCAGTCTGTAGTTGTAATGGTAGGTTTATTGTAACAGTGAGAGACAGAATAACAACAAAACAATCCAGAAAAACGCATTTCAAAAAAGTTACAGTATGTGTTGCTGACCAGGCACGAATAGGGGAGGATGGAAAGTGGCTGGCAGGGCCACATCTCAACCCCCAGTAAGTAGACTGCCAGCACATCTTGTTGTTGTACCAGTTACAGCTCCCCCTTGTACTTCCTTCTTACGTTGCGGGGTGGGGGCTGCGGGGGAGGCATGGCACAGTTAAGGCAGCTGCTTGGCATCAGAAGGCTGGACTGGGTCCTGGGTCTCCATTGGCTGAAAGAACCTTCTTCAGTCATCAGTTTTAAAGTGAATACACTTTAAAACAACAACAAAAGGTCTGTCATATTCAGGAAAGTGCATTCTGCACATAGTACTAGATTCAGGGCGCAATCCTAAACTGAGTTAGGCCGGCATAAACTAAGACAGCCAAGTTGACCAGCACAAGGGCCACTGTAAAGTATGTTTGGACCACTATCGGAGTCAGAGAGGCCAGCACACAGATGTGAGCCATCCTCCCTGACTCTGAGAGTAGTCCAAACACGCTTTATGGTGGCCCTTGTGCTGGCCAAACTTTGCTGGCTTATAGTTTATGCCAGCCTAACTCCAGTTTAGGATTGTGCTCTCAGTGTTCGAGTACTATTTGCATGGATTTAAGAAATTGTACACTTTGATTTGGCGTTCACCCCACAAAGCTAGAGTGCTCCTTAATTTTGTCTGAATTGTTTCCCATGACAAGTGCTTTTCTACAGTGTGGCCCAGGGCAAGTCACTTAACTTCTTGAATCTATCCCCCTGTCTCTCCAAACTCACCTAGCAAGCATCAGTGGGGTGAGAATTTAGAAGTTCTCATTCGTACAATTCTTTGAAGGCATCAAGCAATATGCAGAGATTGCAGTCTGTAATGTTATTACCTATTATTACCACCACAGGCAAACTGTGCTCCATTTAAAACTGATCTGCAAGAAGCGTTCATATATCTTAGTAACTAATTCTCCCTAAGGCCATCCATTCCCACCTGTTTAGATAATTACATACCCCATCACCTGTCTCTCCGAAACAGAGATCTGTTACCCAGCCAGGAAGATCAGAAAAACAGAATAAAAAAAATCTAATATAGATTACATGGTCTTATTTTTATTGATCTTTTGAGAGAGAGAAAACACAGGTTCAAAACATTCTACAAATGATATGATGGATACTAAACAAGCAAGAAACTCCATAACAGAAAAATATCAAGATATGTTCAATATGTTCAAACATTTCTATTACACATCTTGAAAATGGATTAAAGTACCATAAAAAAAACCCACAATGGAATGCAATAGAAACAATTTTGCAGTCAGTAGAATAGTTTATAATTACAAAAACAACATAAAACAACAGTAAAACAGTAGCCACCAGTCAGCTTCCAAAAACCTTTGAGAATAGGTTTTCAGCTTCATCAGATGCCTGAACATGGCGCTAATTGACCTTGTCTGAGGTGGGTTATGCATAATCACCACTGAAAAAAGACACTCTCTGCCCAACAGTACCCATCTTGCCTCCAAATGTCTCAAAGAATTATTTACAACATTCTCAGTGTCTCTTGCTTTGATTAAAAAAATTAGGTCATTCTGACTTGTAATCCAGGATACTGGCAGTGTGTTCCAGTACATGTTTACAGTACCTCTATAGTCAGTTTAGCTTATTCTTGGGTAAGTGCACATAGAACATAAGAAGAGCCCTGCTGGATCAGGCCAAAGGCCCATCTAGTCCAGCTTCCTGTATCTCATAGGGGCCCACCAGGGTGCCTCAGGGAGCACACGAAACAACAAGATGCCTGCATCCTGTTGCCACTCCCTTGTACCTGGCATTCTGAAGTAGCCTACTATTAACGTAAGGAGGTTGCACAATCCATCATGGCATATAGCCTTGACTTCTCCAGAAATCTGTCCAATCCCTTTTTAAAGGCATCTAAGCCAGATGCCATCACCACCTCCTGTGGCAAGGAGTTCCATAGGTTAATTACCTGCTGGGAAAATTTTTTTTCCTTTTATCTGTTTTAACTCTCCCAACACTCAATTTCAGTGGATGTCCCCTGGTTCTGGTATTGTGAGAGAAGGAAAAGAACATCTATCCCACCCATGCATAATGTCTCAATCATGTTCCCCCTCACGCGCCTTTTTTCCAGACTGAAGAGCCCCAAATACTGCAGTCTTTCTTCATAAGGGAGGTGCCCCAGCCCCGTAATCATTTTCGTGGCTCTCTTCTGCACCTTTTCCAACTCCACTATGTCCTTTTTTGAGATGGGGTGACCAGAACTGTACGCAATACTCTAGATATGGCCTTATCATCCATTTTTACAATGGCATAATAATATTGGCTGTTTTATTCTTATCCCCTTTTTTAATTACCCCAAGCATGGAATTGGCCTTCTTAATTGTTATAGGGTTGCAACCAGATTCTGCATCTTAGACTTTATGTTGTAGCTCTGTCTGTCTCTCTGTTTCAGAGAGCACCTCTAAAACATTCCTTATACTTCAGAGAGTTAGAGACCAATCCTTTGCATGTCTACTCAGGAGTGTCCCATTATAGTCAATGGGGCTTACTCCCAGGTAAGTATGGATGGATTGCAGTCTTCGGCTCTTCTTGGAGCCAATATTTTGCAATTTAAGGTTTTGCTATGGGGAAAAATTGGATAGAAATAGCATTTTCGCCTGTTTCTCATCTCTTTGAAGCCATTAAAAAAAATCCATTTTTGAATCTAAAGGTGCAACAGGGTGAGAATTCAGTGTTGTAGATTTTTATTAGTTCTCCCCCCACTCCACTTTCTTTTTTTTTTTTACAGCTGCCCCAAAATTGGCTGCAACAACCTTGAAGTCAAGAAATCAGACCTGGTTCCGGATGAAGTCCTTAAAAGAGCAATCGACAGTCAGAATAAACAGAGCCGGTCGTCACATTAGAAGTCTGCTGGCACTATGGTGGTGGTGACAACAAGAAAATGTGTTGTTAGAAGAGGTTGCCTGAGATAAGTTGCTGATTGTCAGATAGTTGCGTAACATTGTAATTTAAAATATTCCAATTGCAGACAAAGTTGAAGGTCTGACCTGAAAACATTTTTGTTGCTCTCAGGAAACTGCCAAGTGTAAAATGCTGTTCCTTTTCTGTTCTTAATTGCGTTCTGCATTTTAGAAATAAAAGTGTAATGGATTTCTTTTTCCCTTCGTCTTGTACAAGTTTTGGTATATGTTCAAAGTAGAATGTGTTCTGTAAATCTTTTTTTAAAAAGTAATGATCATCAGCTGAAACCGACAGAAGCTTACTCTTGGGTATTGGACATCACACACACACACACACACACACACACACACACACACACACACACACAAACTGAGAGCTGCAGTTCTGGGGACAGCAACCACCTGTCCATGTTGTGCATAATCACAGTCACTCTACCATTCTTCCTGTCCACACAGAGCAACAATAGAGAAATCTTGTGATAGCAAAAAGTGAGACTGTGCTGGTCCAGGAAAGACCTTTAAGAAGAAGAGGGACCTGAGATGCAGATAGAAATAACTTGACAGTCTTATTTATAATTCCAGTTATACGCTGCCATTCTTCCAAGGAAATCAGAGCAATATACATTCTGGGGCGGGGCGTCATTTCTGTTATTCTTGTAACAACTCTGCAAAGTAGGTTAAACAAAGAAAGTAACCTGACCTGAGGCCACAAATAGCACAATCCTATCCAGCTTTCCAGTGCCAATGCAGCCACAACGCAGTCCCGAGGGAACAAATGTTCTCTTACCTTGAGCTGGCCTCTGTCACTGCCCACCCCACATGATGCAGCATACACCCCATTGGCACGGCTGCATTAGCACTGGAATGTTGGATAGGATTGGGGCCTCAGTGAATTTCTTGCCGGAGCAGGGATTCAAACTTGCATTTCCTTGGTGTGAATCTAATACACGAATACAAGGGATAAACAATGACAGTTAGAGCGCAATCGTAACCTGGAGTTAGGCCAGCACAAGTTAGGCCAGCAAACTCACTTTACGGTGGCCCTTGAGCCAGCCAAACTGGAAGCAGAATTACAGTAAAAAAAAAGTGCCTAGTAATCAATGAGTGCAGTGGAGAGAACACAGTCACACACCTGCTCTGCATGTGGCCAGCTACTCCCCCCCCCCGTCTACCTAGATTTATCTATACAATTCATAACAAGTGTAGATCATGAGCTTGGACATCCGCACAAGCCACTTTTTTGGAAAGGTAAAAAGGTAAAGGTTCCCCCACGACCGAATGGTCTAGTCGTGACCGACTGTAGGGGGCAGTGCTCATCTCCGTTTCAAAGCCTGTAGAGCCGGCGTTTTTGTCCAATCATGTGGCCAGCATGACTCTATGCCGTAGGGCACGGAACGCCGTTACCTTCCCACAGAAGTGGTCCCTGTTTATCTACTTGCATTTTTTAGGTGCTTTCGAACTGCTAGGTTGGTAGGAGCTGGGACAAGCAACGGGAGCTCACTCCGTCACACAGTCTCGAACTCCCAACCTTGCGGTTGAAAGCCCAGCAACAGCAGATTAACTCGCTGCGCCACCACGTCCACTTTTTTGGAAAACAGCAACATAAACCCAGGGACTAAAATGATGGCCTGCCTTTTTTGTGGTGGTGATGACAGTTCATACAAATGTAGAGCATAGTACAGTGCTGTGGATGACCACAAGCAGAGCAGTCTTTTGAAATCTGTGTCTGATAGAAGACTGAGAGGTAAAGGGCCTCTCCCTTTAAAATGCCACTTGGTTCTTCCTCTCCCACAGACTCCTGCCTGTGTTTTCACCATGGATTTTCAGCTGTGTTGAGAAGATAACATATATTACCGAGACCCAAACAATAAATCTGCCAAAGCATTCTGGTAGCTTAATCACCAGCAAACCTTCTCCGTGCCCAGATTGCCTACCAAGCACTGAGTGGTGCTCACCTGCTAAGAGTAATAAGAACAATCTGCTGCCAGGAGCTTGGAGCAATCTACTGCCAGAAGAAGTAGATTTTGGCCCAGAGATGTTGATGGTTAAAGAAAAATGCACAGATCCAAGTTTTATGTGATTTTTGTTTTATAAGTCAACTCAGAGGCTTTTAAAGCTGAAAGGTGAGTGAAATACTGTACACATCCTAAACAAATGAAATATGGTGAAATGAAATTGATGGTGGCCAGATACTTGTTGATCATTACTTTACTCTCTCTGGAATTCTCCTTGTGGATTTGAATACAAGTTTGAGTCAGGGATTTGTATCCTTGGCAGCTCAAGTGACCTAAACCAGAGCCAAACCATGCCCAGAATATGCCCCTACAAAATGGGAGTCGGTGATCTGGACCATATTTCTTGTCCAGATCCTGTTGGTTTCATAATTGTAATTTGTAAGTGTAAATGTATCTGTTATGCTGCCCAAGCTTTCAAGGTTTGAAATAATGTTTTATAATCTGAAAGATTTGATCTCGGAGAAAATCTGGTCCATTGGGAGCGAAGGGGCAAACAAGCAAATCAGATACTCTTTCATCTTTTATGTAATGGAGTTACAGAATGAGCAGGTGAAACGGCCATTGATGGAGGCAGTTGAGGGGGGAAGAAACCAAATGGCAGCTGGTCCCAGCCAGCCTAGTAGAGGGGGTCTTGCCAACTCATTCTCTCTCCCTGGCTGCTGAGGAAGGCAGTGATACTTGGCATGGTTATCTGCATGATGCCTGCTTGCTTTTAGACGCGGGCAGCAGTGTCCTGTTCTCTAACTCCCTGGGAAGTCTGCACCTTGAAGAGTCTTTCAAGCAGGTGCATAACTGTTTCTCTGCAGTGTGACAAGTACATGAATGGGGAGGCTGTGGGAAGAATGCCAGCAAAGTTGAAGCGCAACATTTTAAGGGGGGAGAAAGGCATGGGGGCCATTGCATCAATCACCTTGCGCAGGGGATGGAAACTATTGCCACATATTTGGCTGTTTTACCTTTGTCTCTAGCTTGAGTGAAGCAACACCTGAAAAGCGATGCAACCTGAAGGGCAAAGCACAAAGTATAAAGAGACAAACACGCTGATCCTGGGCAAGAGAAATGAGGCTCTTCTTTAAATTGGACTCATGCTCTATTGCAGGTGCAGCCCACTGAGTTGATGATTGCCCACCTGCCATGCCTGGTCACTCACCAGAGGTTCGGTTCATCTTTTTGCTGCCTGCCTGAAGTTGCAAAACATTGGGAGGGGGTTTCCAAGCTTCTGGCAGGCCACGCTGTGTGGGCTATGTTCAGCTTGTTGGGTCACACAGCCCAGGCCTGCTCTGTACGGTAACATTTTAACTGGTCTTTGTCTTGAAAATAAGAAGCTGTTTTGATTGGCCTGTAGCCACCACAACTCTCCTCCTCTGATCCCGAGCCAAGAAGCTAATGATTTAAGCCTCCCATTTCACGCACCTACTTTGTCCTGGTGCAATCGGTATCCATCAGCCTTTTTTTTTTTTTCAATAGACATTGGTGTTTTGATCATGTCTTGCAAACATTTGGGCATCTGCCCAGATGGTGACTCTTCACAGCATCCTGCTTCAGCCTACAAGCAAGTCCAACATGGAAACATCTGTCGCAAGCAGTTGCGTAATTTTACAGCGGACATAGCTGCCCACTGCCTCCATGGTGCTGCTTTTGCCAGAGCTTTTTTAGCCTCTTCCCATGACAAGGGCCCTGTTCCTACAGTACATCCTGAGTTCTTCTGTGGTAGAGGTAGCCCAGACCCCCCCTCCCCAATACATTATGCAAAATAAGAACATAACGTACATGCAGATGATTGTATGATTGCCAAGGATTTCAGTGGTCAAATATGAGCAAATCGTTGGACTTTTCTCCATCGACTTGTAGCTTTACTTGAGATCTTGAAATAGAACACAAGTTGCTAGTGAGAATAGACAACACTGGGCTAAAAGTACAGTCTGACTCGGCATAAAGCAGCTCACTCTGTTCAGGGGTTCCTTCGGGTTGAATAGTCCCCAGTGTGCTGACTGGACCATATTTCCTTGGGTTAACAAGGCTGTACTGGTTGGGACACTTATGCTAGTGAAGTGCTGGTAGTTGTAATGCCATTTGACCATATTCACTCCGTGGTTATGTTTCTGTCTCTTTTCTCCGGTTCTTTTGTTTGGTACCCTGGCAGTTCCCTTCCCTTCCTTCCATCTCTTGTCATTATTGACATTTAGGGCCCAATCCTATCCAACTTTCTAGCACTGAAGCAGCTGTAATGCAACCCTGATGTTAGGGAGCAAATGCTCCTTTCCCTTGAGGAGGCCTCCATGATTGCACCCCCACTTCAGGATGCAACGTGTGCTCCATTGGCAAGGCTGCATCAGGGCTGGAAAGTTGAATAGGATTTGGCCCTTGGTCTGTAAGCCCCTTGGCTCAGGGACTCATCCTCTATTCCAGTGGTTTTAGCATTGTGACCCACTTTTTAGAATGACCATCTGTCCAGGACCTACTGGAAGTGATGTCATGAACCAGAAGTGATGTCATTGTGATGCCAGATCCTGCTGCTTTCCTAATAATGCAGCAATAAGGGGTTATTTCTCAGGGCAGAATCCTAACCTGCAGTTTGGCTGGCACAGTTAGGCCAGCAAAGTTTGGCTGGCACAAGGGACACCTCTCAGAGGCAGGGAGGATGACACATGTCTATGTGCTGGCCTCTCTGACTCCGAGAGTGGTCCAAACATATTTTACTGTGTCTCATGCCAGCCAAACTTTGCTGGCCTAACTATGCTAGCCTAACTCCAGGCTAGGATTGCTCCCTCAGTCATTTTCCAATAGCAAAGGAATCAGAAAGGAAAAAAGGCCTATTGATAGCCTTGACACAAGTAAAGCAAAATAGCCCCTCCCTCTGTCCAGTGTTGCATCTTCCAATATTTTCAATGATGGCTATGCTAGGTGCTATGTGACCTGCCTGAAATTGGCTCTGTGCCTATGTAGTGGGTCTGGACCCACAGTTTGAGAAACTCTGCTCTATTCTGTAAATCATTATGTACATTAATGGTATTGTATAAATAATATGGAACCAGAACTGAAATAGCAACCATTCCTTCCATGTCTTCTCAAGGAGTCATAAGAGGACAACACAAGTCTTGCAGTGTGAATGCCTCCATTTTTTCTAGTGATGAAATACAGGCAATAAAATTTAGCCTCTCCTGGTTTTGCTTGGCAGCAAGCAGAAAATATTACTAAATTACCCCTGATAAGACAATTACATGCATATGTTGGAAGGGCAGGTAATAACTTCAGATTACATGGTGTCAGGCAAGTGAAAACCAACCTTTCAAAATAAGAGGATATAAAAATCATATATAAATCGTAATAGACATAGTCACTTCAGTTTCAGTACACTGATTGTCCTTTTTGAATCAGATTAGTCTTAATGCTTTGTTAAGTCATTGATAGTGGGGGGGTTTTCGGTGACCAACACAGAATGCGAAATAATGAGAATTTCTACTCATATTGCTATATAAAATGAAATTTAGATCAAAATGCAAAAAACCCACAAAACCCTCATTTTTCAAAATAATACAACTTTTGCTTAGTTTTGTTCCAGTTTTGAGGAATTCATAAATTGTTTTCAATAAGGGATCAAGAGGAGGCTTGCTTAAATGGGTTGACAGTGAATGCTGGGGTAACTTTAATGGCACGTGGAAGTAATGAGCAGCAGTTTCTCGATGGTTCAAGCAGCAATCAGAGCACGGAGTGGGGATTCTTGAGGAGGTCAATTCAAGCTGGAGTCTGTGTGCCAGCGATTGCTTGCCTTTGGGCAGCTGGCTGTGGGGTCATCCACCCTTATTTCTTGCTTGCCAGCCTGGATCTCTATTTCCTCCATTGTGGGCTGTTAGAGTGGATTTGCCACCTTCCCCATTTCTTGGCAGGGGGAGTGTTAAGGGAGACATCTCACACAATTTTTTACCAATGTAGTCACTGGTCCCCCTTGGGCATGGTATCTTCTAGGCGCTGGCTATGAAGGCCATTGGCGGCATTTACCTTCGATCTAGGGACTAGAATGCTCCAATTTGCTAGCAACTGCTTGGGCCATGTCGTTTTGCAGTTTGCGCCTCTCCAGGCTGCAGTTGATAAGCAAAAACTTCCAGGGGGATGCTCATGATGTGACCGGGCTAAAGAGAATGCAGGGCACTCCCTCGGAAGGAAGCATCATTGAAATTAAGGAAAGTGCCAAATGCAACTTGGATCAGTTGTCCCTTGGGAACAAGGCAGAATGGCTTACAGGAAGCCTTATAGTCACCAGGAGAATTCCTGGTGACACCCCCCACGGCCACATGCCCTATCAGGGCAGCATCTGCCTCCCGCGGCAAGGGAAGGAGCAAGTCAATGGGCAAGCTTCCCAGCTATTTGCTGGAGCTCGGAATACATTTCTACCTGAATGGGCAGCCCAAGTCATTGTGCTTATAAAGCTTCCTCATTCTGGATCATACCAGGTGCCCATCTAGTCCAGGACTCTGCCCTGACTGGAAGCACCTTTCTGCAGCCTTGGGTTGAACTTCCAAAGCCAGCACTGTGAACTAAGACCATTAGACCCTAAGCGTGCAAAGATCTATAGGCTTTCTCACAGAAGCACCTTCTTCTCTGCATCTTTGCAGCCCTAAAAGAAGATAATCGTTTTAGTTTCAGTAATTTGATTCTGCAAAAAAATAAAAGATTGAAAACATTTTCTTGTGAATTATGATTCCGCGGCCTGTTTTCCCAGTAAAACCCATGTCCTTATGATACATGAATAATATTTGCCAGGCAAAAGGGGAAATTGAAAAACACTGATTCAAGTGTTTTCACTTGTGTAATCCATTTAAGGGGGTGGGAGGAAACACACAAGAATGAATGGGGTTTTGAAGCTCATGTCTCTGACCTGCACATTTCCTATTCGACAACAAAAGAATCTTTCATGCTGTGTGGACCAGAAAGGAGCAAAGTCAGGAGATGAGTGTTCATGAGACATTGGCTGAGTTCCTCTGCTGTGTTCTGTCTCTTTCACCGGGGCTAATGATGCCCTACAGCTCTAAGAACCAAGGTGCCTGTCTCCCTTCAGTTTAGGATCAGCAGTCATGCAGCCGCAGGGGCCTGGAGCCACTTCCCGTCACTAGATTCTCCAGGAATGCCTCATCCCGCAACAGAAGTGGGGTGACATGGGGACAGTGCAGTTTGCAGTAGTATCCCACCTCATTTCCCCAAATGGGCTTGCATTGGCATTGTACTTCTGGATCTATCCGCTGGCATGCCTTAACTGCAGTACAGTGGCGTAGGGAGGGTATGGTACCATAGGGCACAAGCCCTGGGGCGCCATAATGTGGGGGCGCCGTTGACGTGCCCCCTGCCCCCCCGCCAAGCCACGTGCGCCCTTTCTGCACGGGCCGCTCTGGGCGCCGCGCGATCTCTCCGTGCTCCGGGGAAGTTGCCCAGAGCACGGAGAGGTCACGCGGCGCCCAGATCGGCTCATGCAGAGCGCGCCCTTTCTGCACGGGCCGCTCTGGGCGCCGCGCAACCTCT
>JAJKFI010000024.1:9556620-9579445 GCA_029204185.1 Lerista edwardsae
CGTGCTCCGGGGAAGTCGCCCAGAGCACGGAGAGGTTGCGCGGCGCCCAGAGCGGCCCGTGCAGAAAGGGCGCGCTCCAAGCCGTGCGTCTCCCCCGGCTTCAATTGAAGCTGAGGGACATGCATGGAAGCCCCACCCCTGCCGCTGACGTCATGATGCAAGGCGTCATGACGTCACGGCATGGGGCGCAAACGCGTGCCTTGCCCTGGGCAGGGGCAAGGCACGCTACGCCACTGCTGCAGTACAATTCATAATTGAAGTGATTGGGCATTAAACTGGAGCAGGGTTTTCAAAACATTTTTTTTTTTTTTTGCAAATACCACTTCCTCCAGGGACAATGGCTATGTACAGGAGTGGGTGGTTCACCCCTTCGCCATTCCTGCAGCAAGGGTGAGCCTTCTCCAGTTGCTGCTGCCTTCCGGTCTCTCCACCATTCTGTGACCTCCTTGCACAACTAGTTCTCTTTCGAAGGCCAGGGTCCAAGCCACTTGGCAGCATTCCCGCTGGCACACTGCTGCCCCAGCCAACTCCACTTCCTGTGGGAACGTGCCGTGCCACGAGGTCCCAGTGGCAGAGAGAGAAGTAAACTATTGCCAAATTCCCAACTTTAGCCCTAGAGTGAGAAAAAAAACCAGCCAACCAGAAAAATAGCTGTCCTGTAACCTCTAGCATCAGAGGCGCAGGGAGGGTGCTGTGGGGGGAAGAGGGCATGGCAGGTGCTGGCTGCGGGAGGGCACCACAGCGCAAAAAACCCTGTGCTTTCCTGCCCCCCCCACCCTCCCTTGTGTTCGGCTCACTACTAAATGGAGCGGTTCCAGGCGCGGGGAGGTGTGGCTGGGCAACGCACGGGGTGGGTCGGGAGGACTGGGTGCGTGGTGACATCGCTCCACCCCTAGGCGCGTTGCAAACGAGTACGGCTCTGCCTAGCACTGCATGTAAAGAATGATTTGGAGACACGGCCGTAGCTCAATGGAAGAGCACATGCTTTGCATGCAAAATGTCTTGGGCAATTCTAGGTAAAGCTGGGAGACTTCTCTGAAATTTTGGAACACCACCAGCAGTCAGTGGCGGCAATACTGAGCTAGATGGACCAATGCCTTGACCCAGGATGAGACAGTTCCAGCAGTACTGTACATTGAATTAGCACTGGAAACTGTGCAGTGGTACAAGCACAACCGATCAAGCAATGAAACGTTGATGCAAACGCACCCCTTCTGTTGTGAGCAGTGAATATTGTCATTTCTGAACCTGGCCTAGGCTCCATTTCTATATGCATGTCCACGTGTGTGCATACACACAGAGATGCTGTTTTCTGGGTGGGCTTTTTCTTGCCTCCTATCCTCCCTTTCAGAACAATTCTACATCCCCAGGAGATATCTGCTATTGTGCATTTTTCTCACCATATTGGAATATGGCATTTGTGATACATCTGTGTAAAGGCATCTCTTCTTCCCAGGCATTGAACCATACCATTGAAAACAGGTTCCAAGGTTTGAGTCCGAGTGAGCCCTGGCTCAAATTAAGTCCTATTTCCAAATGTCAAGACAGCACTTAAGTCCATCACACAGAAAGTAATGACAAACAGCCCTGCTTGAAACATGCTGGCCTGTGTTCTATTGTGCTGCTGTTCTACTCCGCTGAGTTTTTTCTCAGGTTTTTTTCATTCTTCCCACGCCGAGTCATTACAGTCGTATTCTGTTGTCAGGCTCCCTCACTACCACCCAAGCAGTGAGACAAGTTGTCACCCTCAACAGGCTTGCCAGCTAACACGAAAATGCTCATTGCTCAAGGGGAGGGCATTCCATAGTAACTGCCACCCACTTCCAATGAAATTTGTCCAACAGCCGTGACAGCAAAAAATGTGAGGGGGGAGACAGGATTCTTGGGAGAGCATATGGCTGAAATACTGAGAGAATTCTCACATTTCTCCTTTCTCCACCCATGCATGGTGAATGTGGGATCACCTGTAAATACATGTGAGCCTATCCCCGCATTCATAAGAACATAAGAAGAGCCCTGCTGGATCAGGCCAAAGGCCCATCTAGTCCAGCTTCCTGTATCTCAAAGTGGCCCACCAGATGCTTCAGGGAGCACACAAGACAACAGGCTGCCTGCATCTTGTTGCCACTCCCTTGCACCTGGCATTCTGAGATAAAATTCTGAGGTAAGATTTTGAGGGAAATATGAGGCAAATAAAACAGAATTTGCTATAATAACAAAGAGCTATAACAACTTGCAACCCAATCTAGGCCTTAAGAACATCAGAAGATCCCTGCTGGATCAGGCCAAAGGCCCATCTAGTCCACCTTCCTGTATCTCACAATGGCCCACCAAGTACCTCAGGGAGCACACGAGACAACAAGATGCCTGCATCCTGTTACCACTCCCTTGCACTTGCTATTCTGAAGTAGCCTACTACTAATGTAAGGAGGTTGCACAATCCTTGATGGCCGATAGCCATGGTTGCTAACTCCTGTTCTTCTCTTCCTCCAAAACTATCCCCTAACCATTTGAGTGTTTATAGGGTTATTCGTGGGCAGCAGATGGACAGATCGAAGGTGGGTTGCTACTGTGGCATCAACTTTTTTTTGAGGGTCAGCTATATATCAGAAGACATTGAAAGTGACCCATGTGGCAAGTTGGAAGAGAATTGCTGGCAGATCCAGTTCTAGTAAAGTTGAGGCAGGGTGACGCGAAGGCAAATCGCGAAGGGAACAAGGCAAGGAAATCTGTAGCCAGCAGGCCGTCTTTAACAAGAGTTGGATAGTAGAATACAGACCGAGGGACAAACTGCATGTTATGTTCACCTTGCCGTGATGGAATAATAATTAATACAGAATGTCAACCAGAAATTGCTCACCAGAGGCAGATCTAAGGGAGGGCAAAGTTCTAAGTTTTGCAAGAAGCCTTACCTTGCAGTGGAAATCACTCCTCTCCTGCACCGTTTTAGCCAATCCTCACAGGGAAAAGCAACATCTTGGCGTTGCTTACTGGCTACAGCAGCAAGGGAGAGGAGGGATTTACATGACAGGGTAAGGCTTCTTGCAACACTTAGAGCTTTGCCCTCCCTGTAGGTCCGCCTCTGTTGCCCGCACACTGTGATCCCAATTTACACACACTTTCTCTTTTCCAACATGGAGACGCTTCAAGTCCATTTCCTATCTTAAGCCATGATTAATGATAGACTTAAAATTGTACGTTGTTTGGCCTTGAATCCTATCTGCCTGCCATGTTTCGCCTGCTTGACCTACTGTGTATCTTGACATCCCTCTAGCTCAGGGATTTTCAAACTGTTTGGCACTGGGGCCCACGTTTTAGAATGACAATCTGTCTGGGACCCACCAGAAACGATGTCATGGCTGGAGGTGCCGTCAATGTGAAGCCAGAGCCTGCTGCTTTCCTGGAAAAGCAGTAATAAGTTGGGTTATTTCTCAGCCATTTTCCAATAGCAAAGTGAATCAGAAAGAAAAAAAAGCCTATTTACAACACTGATACAAGCAAAATAACCACACAGCCCTCCCCCTCTCCAGCATCCCATCTTCCCATATTCTCAATGATGGCTGCCCTAGGTGCTTTGCGACCCACCTGAAATTGGCTCGTGACCCATTTAGTGGATCCCAACCAACAGTTTGAGAAACATGGCTCTATCTGAAGACTGTTGCCTTGGATTCTCTAGTGCACAGCAAATTGAGGGATAAGCACCACATACAGCTTTCTCTGTGTTAGTTCCCCACCATTGCACATTGTTCCTGCGCTAAAATGATTATGGTGTTGTGATAGGAGTTGCTGTGAAGTCAAACAAGACAGCATCCTGCACACGCAGCCATCATAAAAGAATACCAATGCTGTGACAGTATCTGCCCACATCTTGTAATAGCTGATCTGATTATCACCTGTTTGGCAAATTAAACTTCCACTGAACTTCAAGTTGAGGAGGCTATATCCTCTTTAACTGAGGCATTTTTCTAGCTGCTGCTACTATTGCAGGAATTTTTGCTGGCCATATCTGTGATTGCTTATTAACACATTGTGTTCTCTATGCCAACGCACATACCAGGATGGTTGAGACCACTCCTAGGAATTTTTTTTTAATGCCTAGTTACTGTTTTAGTATTCTTTACAGGCTAAAGAATAGCAACCGGAAGCCCTCTTCTATTTTAACTTTGCCTGTCTGCAGCTGCCAAACCACTAGTACAGTGGTATTCAAATTTTTTAGACCGGGACCGACTTCTTAGAATGGCACTCATGTCAGGACCCACCGGAAGTGATGTCATTAACCTGGAAGTGATGTTGTGGCAGGAAATGACATCATCAAACAGGAACTACTGTCATTGTAACGTAATAAAATGACACGCCTGAAAGGCAAATTCACATTCTTGGACTGCAGCAATTGTACCACCATGAAATATTCCTGACAGACTGCAAGATTAGAACAAAATATTATGTAGAAGTGGTGAACTAAAAACAAACTTTAAAAAAACCCTCACTTGAAAATTTAAACTGTTAACACTCACAAAAGGAATATAACAAGATTTAGGTCTGCACTTTCCAAGATGGCTGCTCCCAGCTTTCTGTGACCACCTGATATCAGGTCGCAACCCACCAAGTGGGTCCCGACCAGTGGTGTCATTCAAATGATTTAGGAACAGGAACTCCCTTTTGATTGGCACTTGTTGGGAACCCCGAACCAGCCACGGAGCCCGTTAGGATCCGGAACACCCGTTCTGGTCCGTTCCCCCTGAATGACTTCACTGCCTTCGCCCCCCTAGGAATCTGGAGTCACTCCCTTTAACCCTCTGAGTGCCTGCCAACCAAGCTCTTTGCAGAGGAATTGGGAGGAGGGGGAGTGAAGTGGGCGGAGTCAGCCCTAATTTTAACTAGTGGAACTGAGTTCCCCCGCATTCCCCCTGCATGACATCACTGGTCCCGACCCACAGTTTGAAGAACACTGCACTAGTAAGAGATGATAGGAGCAGAGGGAATAGGTATAGTTCTCATTGTATCTTGTCAGTACCACTTCAGACTGTAGGGAGAGCTCACAAGGCTGAGCCTGTATCCAGCGGCATCATGCAGCCGGAACGCTGGGTGGGAGGAACGGGGACCGGAACGCAACAGGAGGGCTGCCGCTCACCCATTCCTCCCGCCCAGAGTTCCGGCTGCATGACGCCGCTGCCTGTATCCTGTTGCCACGCACCTGGCATTCTGAAGGACCCTCCTTCTTCTGCTAGGTTTTCTTCCCCAAGTCCTTGGAGGCCACCCCCAAAAGTGCTGCAACTCCCACAGGCAAGCCAGTCATGCTCCATAAAAAGCAGCTCCTTTGCATATAGAAAACTAGCATGTCAAGGAGATAGCGAGGCTAGGACCCACATCATTGACACCATGTTTTCTACATGCAGAGATTTTATCGCACTGAAAAGCATTAATATAAGCTACGTGAGCCATAACATGCAACCTGCAGTGATGCAGCCCAAATGTGGTTTCTCAGTCCAGGAAAAACTGTATCTCGGAACTGAGCCATCACGTGGGAGTAAAGAGGTCAGATCAAGTCGATTGATCTGTCCATCAATTGTTGCCCATGAAGAATCCTTTCTTGAACACCACTTCCCGGTGAGGCAAGCTTACACGGGTGGGGCCATTCCCATACCCAGGATCGCTTCACTGCCCAAAGCAATGCTCCAAGTTGTAGCCAGGGTGGATCAGCATGTGGGGCAGCAGAGCACAGAGCTGTTGGTTCCTCATTAGACTCTGGCAGTTCCTGGCACACGGCCTTAGTGTAACTCCTGTAAAAAGGAGGTGCTCCAGGAAGGGGGTTGAGAGGTGAAGAACAAAAAGTACTGTAATGTATTTTGAGAGACAAGGCGAGTTGGCAGAACCTTTTTCCTGTCATGTAGGAGAGCAGAAAATGGGGCCCCTGGGCTATCATCTCACACATATGCAAGCTTTGAATGCTCAGCTGCATTAATGGGACTGATATGCTATGAGTCATCAAGCACCAGAAGTTTCATGGGCTTAAAATACCCTGAAAGTAGCTGATGGCAAGCAGGTCACTGCCTTGTGGCTGGTGTATCTGTTCGGGATCTCTGCAAATACCTGTATTCCTGGAGCCCCAGATTCTGCAGATGGCAACCTCAAGCCGTAGGCCAGTCTCCAGAATTGCCAGATGGTCCAGAATTGCCAGATGGCGCCAATTCTGCAACCCAATAGTGCGCCAATAGTGCAACCCAATTGCACTAACTGAATATACAGCCGAGCTGCTGAGCTGTCTGATGAATTGCTTGTTGCTGCCCAGGCCTTGATGTTACAGAAGGTGTGTGTGTGTGTGTGTGTGTGTGTGTGTGTGTGTGTGTGTGTGTGTAAATAATAGCACATTGTGTTTTCGCTTCTTTCTGCTGAAGACAGCGGGCTATGGTGATGAGGGCTGGCTGAATCACCTCTAGCCAAAATTTGTTGGCACTGGCAGCATTTCATCACTTGGCATGCTTCTGGTCGACCAATTCCAGCTTGTCTGTAGACCACTGGTTCCCAAACTATGGGTCGGGACCCACCAGTGGGTTTGCGAAGCACCTAGAGCAGCCATATTGAAAATATAGGAAGATGGGATGCTGGAAATGGGGAGGACTGTGTGGTTGTTTTGCTTGTATCAGGGTTGTAAATAGTTTTTTTCCTTCCTGATTCACTTTGCTATTGGAAAATGACTGAGGGTGCAATCCTAACCTGGAGTTAGGTGGGCACAGTTAGGCCAGCAAAGTATGGCTGGCACAAGGGACACCACAGAGTATGTTTGGACCACTCTCAGAGTTAGAGAGGCTAGCACACAGACGTGCACCATCTTACCTGACTACGGGAGTTGTCCAGACATGCTTTATGGTGTCCCTTGTGCCAGCCAAACTTTGCTGGCCTAGCTGTGCTGGCCTAACGCCAGGTTAGGATTGTGCCCTGAGAAATAATCCAATTTATCACTGCATTCTCAGGAAAGCAGCAGGCTCTGATGTCACAGTGACAGCACTTCATGCCATTACATCAATTCAGATGGTCATTCTCTAAAAAGTGGGTCCCAGTGGGAACCACTGCTATAGATGATTTTATTCAGAACAATTCAAGATACAGTCCAAATCAACGACTCATTCTATATGTCCCACTTTTACTGTTCACCGAGAATGATGGACGGTGGCTTTAATTCACATGGCTGAATCCCATTGGCCAAGGGCATTTTCACTCATGACACGCTTACATTGGGTTGGTTTTGGATCAGTCTATGACGAAAATATTATACTACCAGCTTGAAAACAGCCTGGCAGCCTGCAGCAAGTAAGAATCGCCTCCAGGTGATAAGAGACGGTTTTGTAAAAAGTGTAATGACTTTGATTTTTTCTTTCTTGGAAGGCTCTTGGTCTGTGCCTCCAGTCCAAATGACTCATACAAATAGGTGTGGGTAGGGAGAGCTAGTACAAATGTGCTGGGAGAAGGTTGATTTTGTGAATGTAATTGCACGGTTGGGATACAAAAGTAACCATTGCACAGTGCATTTCAAGTGGTCCAAGCTCTCCCTGTAGAGAGACCCATTTAGACCCATCTTAGACCCATTTGATACACTCCACAGAATCAAGTGGCAACGCTTTTCCTGGTCAGCATCATATTCAGTTAAAAGTAGGAGAAATTGCCTGTTGAAATGCTCTCCGAGAACACATTTCTCTGTGGATAGAAAACCTTGGCTTGGCTTAGAGCGCAATCCTAACCTGAAGTTAGGCCAGCACAGTTAGGCCAGCAAAGTTTGGCTGGCATAAGGGCCACTGTAAAGCACGTTTGGACCACTCTCGGAGTCAGGGAGGATGGCACATGTCTGCGTGTGGCCTCTCTGACTCCAAGAGTGGTCCAAATGTACTTTACGGTGTCCCTTGTGCCAGTCAAACTTTGTGCCTGCCCTTAGCCTTTTCCCACCAAATGCTATTGTTTCTTATATTCAAGTTGTCTGTAGGGAGCATTTGAGCATGTGAATCTCCATCTGCAGCAAAAAAAATGATGCAGTTCAGGATAAAAAACCGTTATGGCAATGGTGTAGCTACGGAGGGGCAATGTGGTAAGTACTGCAGGTGCCACAATGCAAAATGCACCCTTTCCACCAGAGTCATTCCAGGCAGAGGTGGCAGCTCATTGTGATCACATGTTCTTCACAGGAGCTGCTGTCAAGCAGATCATAATTACAATGCTTAGCAGTACTTTGGGAATTGGACTGTAACTCATGGTAGAGCTCCTGTTTTGCCTGCAGAAGCTCTCAAGTGCAACCCCTGACATTTCCAGATTGGAGTGGGGAAAAAATCCCTGCCTGGAACCCTGGCAGATTTACTGCCAGTCACTGGACACGATTCTGAGCTAGATGGACCAGTGGCCTGACTCAGAGGAAGGCAGATAAAATTAATGGGAGTTACACCAACCCTAATGATGCCACTGCATTTAGGCTGTGCGTATTAAACTGTAATGTATTTTGTATGGTCTAGTACGGGAGGAGGTCCATGATGGGGGTGACGCAATGAGCTCGCTCTCGCACCGGGTGATGCAAACCCTAGTGACGCCACAGCAGTACTGCTTTCCCTTCAGAAAGTTGGCAGGGAGTTTGCACACGGTCAGCACTCTCTGCCCCCACAGTGGCCGGCTACTGGAAGCCCACTCTCAAGACGTGAGGGCAACGGGGAGTCAGCACGATCCTGGCTCGCAGGCCCTGAGTACGATGCACGGTCTTTTGACGGCGCATCAGGTTCTATTCTATCCCAGTCTGGACTCGACTGGCTCCTTTCCAAAGGCAGCGAAAGCATCGCCACAACTCGGGGCGCTCCTGAGCTGCATCAGTGGACCGGCTGCGTCGTCCGCCTGCTCTGCGCCTCGCGGGGCGCCCTCCTCCGTCTCCAGGACCCGCCAGCGCCTCACCGCAGCGGCAGCCCAAGGGAAGAAGGGCACCCTCTTCCCGCGCCCCGCCCCTTTTTCCTTTCCCTCGCCGCGTCTTTGTCCTGAATGGGGTTGAAGCCCGGGGGCGGGGCTCTCCGCGGCTCCGCCCACTTCCCTTCCGTCACGGGGAACTTTGATGAGCTCCCCGGAGTTTGGCAGGCGCGGCGGCAGATGGTGCGCGCTGTGGCTTGCAGCGGGGCGCTCTCTGTCGAGAAAGGCACGACGAAGGGGGGATGCGCGCCAGCCCGGGCGGCATTGCACAACCCTCGCCCGGCTGCGCTGTTTGCATCTAATCCGGAGTGAATCACCCGGCAGAAAAGGGCAGAGCCCGCTTGGCCGCCTTCACTTGTTCCCAAGCCAGAGCGGCGCCCGTCCGGCTTTGTGCGCGCTGGGAGTGTGAGGTCGCGCTTGTCGCCGCCGCAGCTGCTGCTGCCTTCCGGCTCCATGAGCCGCCAGCTCCAGCCCCGCAGCCCCGCCGCGCTCCTGCACCCGCCGGGAGCCGCCGCTGGTCCCCGCTGCCGGAGCGCCCCGTCCAAGCGCCTCCTCTTGCAGGACGGCGCCGTCTCCGAGGAAGCCCCCGCAGCCAAGTGCGCCCGCCTCGCCGTCGATTGCCCCAGCGCGGGGCCCCAGGACTGTCTCAGCGCCCCGGCCTCGCCTTGCGCTCCCGCCTCGCCGGTCCCGGGAGGCGGCGCGCCGGCTGCCAGTCCCAGCAGCGGTAGCGCGCAGGGCCCCAGCCTCATCGCCGGCTACCTCTTGCTGCCCCTGCCCGATAGGAAGCACGTTTCCAGGGCGCTCGACATCAACACGGGTCGGGAGCTGCGCTGCAAGGTAAGCGCCGGAGTGTGAGCCGCTGCTCCGTGACCCCTGTTCGTGGCTGCGATCCGCGAGCTAGTTAAGCCGACGAGGTTTACATTGCCAAGAATCTGTCGCGGAACCGACCGACCTGCTTACACCCCGTTGAACTCCAGTGGAACTTCATGACCTTGTGTAAAGCGTTCGCGATTGAAATACGGTGTCTAAATGGTTGTCGCGTCGCCAGTCGAGTGGAATGTTTTGAATCCAGATCGGTGGAGGTCCGAACAGACCTGCTCCGGCTTAACTGCTGTGTGGATCGCGCCAGGGGACGGATCGAATAATTTGAAATAACAAAACTTCGGGCCACAATACCGGCCCAAGTCGGGCATGTTTGACTTCTGTGTGGGCTTAATACTGCAAAATCTTAATTGCATTTACTTGGGTGTAAGTCCCGTTAACTGAGTAGGGTTTACTTCCAAGTAAACACGTGTAAGTTCGGGCTTGCAAGTTTGCTGAACTCGGTCCTGAATTTTGGCTGCTGTAAAGACCATAATAACAAGCTCAATACTGTATTTTTCAGCTTTGTTGGATCATGGCCATGCTGAGCCGGTAGAATTTATGCTCTTGTCTTAGAGGTGTCCTTATTGTAAATGAGACTTTTTGTTTGTTTTTGGAGGAACAAGGATCAGCAAATCCACTGGAGTCTCTCTCTCTCTGTGTATTTCTCCCCAGACCATTTGGAAAGGTCTCATGTTGTTAAAGAAAGGGTTAAGTTCTCATCCGTAATCGTCATCCGCTCCCCTGCTGCAGAATAGTACGCAATCGGGAATTGGCTGCGACAAGCGTAGCTTTCCAAGTTTTCCATGAGGTGGCTTCGGCTCTTTAAATAAATAAAATACACGCACCGCTGACCGTGTCTATTTTCCTAGGCTTGATTCCAGAATAGGCTGGTCGTTGCAGAGACGAGGGTTATTGCTGCCACCTGCCGTCTGCAGCCTTCTGCAGGGCAGGATTCCAGAGCCTTGGCCTGGTGTCCTTCAAATGGCTCACTCTGAAAGGTTCATAAGATTGTGCTGGGGAAAGCATCAATGCCTGGAGGACTGTTGCATTAGTAGCTGTGAAATGATACCTTTCCAGAAGCAAAACATTGGGCTAACTAGTCCCTTTGAACTGCTGGAGGCAAGCTTTTGAGTAACACAGAACTCTTCAGTCAGATTTTAGATGTTGAGAGGAGAACATGGATGTGATTGGTGGTTATTACAGCTCAGCTGGCTGGCTTAGTCAAACTAGTCCTTTAGCCTACAGTTTTAAAGAGGCTAGAATGGAAGGCTCTTTCGTTCAGCATTACAAATAGCCCTGCATAATGACTGGTGACAAGTAACTTTTGTTCCCAGGAATGGATGATTCTCACTTTGGAAAGGAGAGTTCTTCTGGGCCACTAGAAGTTGATGCTGGGAGAAGGGAGATGTTAATTCTTTGTGAACAAGTAACCTTTAGGGGACTCCTTGCAAGCCTGCTAGAATTGGAGACCAAGCTGCATATACTGCTGAGAGAGGGAGAATCTCTCCCTCTCTAGAAGTCTTGCTGGGTTGGGTGAATGAGAATGATGACATTCTATGTATGTCATGATTTCCAGGCAGGCCTCGGATGTGAGTAACCCACCAGTAGAGCTTTGCAGGTCATCATGACTGAAGTCTTGCACAACAGTTGTGAATAAAGCATGAGAGGCCTTAATCCTCTCCCTTCCCTTGGTTAAAGTTTGCCATAGCCTCAAACTAGCTTGATTACCATTACCGGTTGCCTGAATCACCGCAGACAACTCAGAAGGTGAATTTTGGTGCCTGTATGTTCTCCCTTCCCCCCCCCCCCCCGCCTCTCTGCATTCTCCTTGTCAGCTGAGAATTGCACAGAACAGTTTGTATAAGCTCTGCTCATGCATGAGGTCACAGTTTACTGCTGGCGATGCCCTTGTTGGTGCAGTTTACTTTCTAGGGAACTTGGAAGATGGGCTCTGCTCGGCTGTAGGCATTGTGTAGCTACAAAGTGGGATTCTGTTTCACTTTAAAAGTGTAAGCATGGAACCAGGAATTGGCTGGTACTCCAGTCTGATGCAGAAAAAAAGGGTGTGATGTTTACATAGTGACAATATCTTGAGACTGCCTTGCGCAAAAGGGTTTCCTTCCTGGATGAGATTAAATTCTGAGCAGTAGTCCAACAGGCTGGGTCCGGAGGAAGTCAGATAGATGCGCTGGCAGCTCGCAAGCAGAGCACAAAAGACCTGGCCTGCTGTCTGTCTCCAGCACCTGTGAAAGCTCCCTTTAGATATCGTGGATCATTTGGCAGTCTAGCCTCTGCAAATTTGCCTACTTCCCTATCCTAAACCCCATTTATTTTAAGTTTGCACCATTCAAAGAATGTGTAATTTTTTCCCCTAAAAAAAATGACAAAATTTCACTAAAATTTTTTTAGACCCTTCCCTTTCACACTTTGCCCAATTCCAATCTATATCTCCTTCCTTGCTTGTCATGGCTCTGCTGTGCCTTTCTAGAGATGCATAACTTTGACGGATAACCCCATAAAACTTTGGGATGCTTAGGCTGATGGCTTCATGCAATGGTTCTCAGACTGCGGCCCGTGGCCCACCAGTGGGTCACCACCCAATTTTTTGCTGGTTTGCGAAATTGACAAGGCAGATTAGACTATGTGCATCAAGGGTTAAACAACCTGCTACTGGGGGGGGGGGGAAGCACTGCTGCCCAATAACCATTATAGCCACAGAGGCTTGAGTGGCTGGCAAAGTGAAACCTTTTTTTAAGGTGGGTCTTGTTGCTAAAAAGTTTGGGAACAACTGGCCTAATGTAAATATTTTGCACTGACAGTAGGTGTAGTGGAGCAGCAGTTTTGACCTTCTGTAATCGTGGCTCTTCCTGCCTCCCCCACTTCTGCTTCCAGGTCTTCCCCCTCAAGCACTACCAGGACAAAATCCGACCTTACATCCAGCTGCCATCGCACCGGAACATCACTGGGATCGTGGAAGTGATTCTCGGAGAGACCAAGGCCTACGTCTTCTTTGAGAAGGACTTTGGCGACATGCACTCCTATGTGCGGAGCTGCAGGCGCTTACCGGAGCAGGAGGCTGCCCGGCTCTTCAAGCAAATTGTCTCGGCCGTCGCCCACTGCCATCAGTCGGCCATCGTGCTGGGGGACCTCAAGCTCAGGAAATTTGTCTTCTCCAGTGAAGAAAGGTGAGCAGGAATTCATGGTGGCGTCTCTGCTAAGTGGGAGCTCTGTGCAGCTTGGTTGACTGGGGAAAGGGGTGCACCTCGACAAAGGTTTGGGGGCTGGAGAGGTGGGCTAAAGCCACGTTTCATCCAACGCCCCGGATGACTTGCTCCATAGCACTTCATCTGTTTACACCCTCATCTTGTGTCGCTTGCGGTTACAAGGGCAGTTTGGGTCCAAAGCCTGCCAGTTGCTTACCCCTGCCGTGAATCATGGATTGGTGCTCTGCAATTGGCATGGATCAGAGGAAGAGAAAAGGCACCTGATCACAGCAGGAGTGTAGGTGAAGCTGGCTACAAGACACGGCCTTCCACTGATTGAATCCCTGCAGCTCAATATTGTCTACCTTGCTGATGGCTTTGTCAGAGTTTCAGGCAGGGTCCTTTCTCAGTGCTATCTGGAGATGCCAGGGCTTGGACTCGGGGGCCCTCTGCATCCAGAGGAAGTGCCCTTCCACTGAGTTATGGCCCGTCCCCAAATGCAAGTTGAGGTTGCATTGATCGATCAATTGCCATCACGTATTTATGTAGCATTTTGCACACTCCAGATTTGTGCTCCAGATACATTTATCATTTGCATCAGCCCGGCGAGGCAGTATTTTTGTGATGGGAGCAATGTGAACTGCGGGGGGAGGGGCTTCCCCCCCCCAACTGAGCCTTTTAGCCGTGGTGGTGCAGTAGTTCTCCCACATTAAGATCTCATTGTGCCTCTGGCTAGAGCTGCTTTTAGATACCTCTCGTGGTCTGTAGGAGCTGCTGCCTGGAAGACAGTAGCCAAAGAATGACACAAAACCATGACCAGGGAATTCAGCCTGGCACTGCTTTATGCATAGGGTAACCAGGTACAAACTGGGACAGAGTGCCTATTCCTTGAACCCTTGGCAGGTGGAATTTTGGCAGCTCAACATGGAAGGGTTTAAAAAGCTCCCCCTGCCAACATTCCTTACCATACAATGGTTAAACGTGTAGCACTCTGTCCCAGTTTGTATCTAGTAACTCTAATTATGCACCGCAGGACTTGAGTGTGATTTTTTTTTTTAATTGTACAGGCAGTCTCTGGTATCCACTGATTCGGTATCCACAGTTTCAGTAATCCATGGATACTGGGATGTCTATTAAAAAGATAGGGGAACGTTGAAGAAATATCTTTTTTTACCTGTTGCAGCAAAACCATTGCTGTTCTCTTTAAAAAGGCATCTCCAGTAACCACAGTTTTGAGTATCAACGGGTGGGTCTGGACTAGAATCCCAGCAGATGCCGGGGCATACATATTTGTTAGCCACTTCGTTAGCCCCATTAGGGGCTACAAAGCAGGATCTAAGTCACAACTAAGTGTGCTCAGTGGAAGTTTTGCTCTTCCTTCTTTTGAACAAAGGCAGATATCACCTATGTCCTATCACAGCCTGCATTTGAAATATCACTCTATTTCCAAAGCAGTTTTCAGGAGCAGCTGAATACTAAATATATTTTAAAAAATGTTAAAATGATTTTAGTTTGTGTGATGTTTGGGAATGTCCTGCAAAACCTGGCAAAAGTAGCCATGATGAACTGGACCTTGTGTGTTAGCTGTGCACTGTATTCTCAGACACACATACCTGCTTCATAGATATTGTGTGAATTAGCCCTGAAATAGCTGTGTTTGTAAGTATGTGGGTTTGGTATTCAAACAGTTGTTAGTCAGAATACTTAAATAGTTGGAGGCTCAGTGAAATCATTGGGAGTAACTCTGTTTAGATCCCGAATGCTTTGTCATGATGGACTTGTGGATCCAGATGGCAAACTGGTGGAAGTTTGAGAATACTGGTCTAGTTAGTTTGCAGATTGCAGTGGTTGTGTGTTTGTCCAACTGGGACTGAAGAATTAGGTATTCAGCACAACAAAAATAATTTAAATCTTAGCACACTATTGCACAGTCCAACAAATTATGTGTGGACACCGAGAACTGTGATAATGGCATGGCATTGGTTGGTGATCAAAAGCCAAGGGAATGGAAAACTATGGAGAAATCAGAGGTGACCAGTGGGTCTGAGATGATAGCATTGAAAGTTGTTTTACTGTAACTTTTTGTGCAAAAATTGGTTCTAGCACTTGTAGTTGAAAGAGGGCAAAGAGCCGCTCCCTATCCCAGAAACCTTGGAGCTCCCCACAAGTCCCCAGAAAAGTGCTAGTTTTGACTTTTAAGGCCCTTTTCGACTTGGGTCCGGGGTATTTGAGGGACCGCCTCGTTCCATACAATCCTACCCGTACTCTCAGATCATCTGAGGGGGCTCTTCTGACTGTGCCGCCACCAAGAGAGGTGAAGGGGATGGCAGCCAGAAACAGGGCCTTCTCGGTGGTGGCCCCACGATTGTGGAATACCCTCCCCTTAGAATTAAGAACAGCTCCGTCTTTGACAATCTTTTGGAGAGGCCTGAAGACCTTTTTATTTTAACAAGTGTTCAACTGCCAACATGCTGGCTGGCATTTTAAACGACAACTATGGGATCCACGGGGCCTGCCCATTTTAAATTGTTTTTAAATATTGTTTTAATATGGTTTTAATCAGTTCCTGTGTGTTTTTATTTATGTTGTAAGCCACCTTGGATGCCCATGGGGCAGAAAGGCGGGGTATAAATTTTATAAATAAAATAAATAAAAATCAAGCAGTTCAATCCACTTTGGTTTGGGCAGCTGTACAGTAGAGTCTGTGCAAACCATGGCTGTCCAGTTGGGAAACAGTCTCAGGTTCTCTGCTGGTACAATATTTTTCACTGTCTACTGTGGTTTCATGCCACGTCTGTACAGAACGTGGACCAAGGTTTGCACATCAATTTCAAACACCGCTTAGGATGGAAACCTTGGCTAGCACTGAAGACGGTTTGTGTTGATGCAGTTAACACTGCCCCCGTTATTAGATGTGTAGCGACACTTCTCAATACCTACAATTATGCCTACAATTTATTAGGTAAAATAAAAAAGCTTTTTTAAAAAAATGGGATTGTGGGGAGTGGAAATGCTGGAGAAGGGAGAGGTAGGTGTGTGTGTGTGTGTGTGTGTGTAGAAGGCCATTCTTGAGGCTGGCTCCTGTTTAATGAACCTGGTTATGGTTGCGTCTTCACTGAATTGGGGTGTTGCAAAGTGGAGAGGAGGTGTGGCACAGCGCAACTCGGCATTGCAAGTGATGGCTGGCTGTCCTCCTTCACAGATCTGGTGTCGAGCTTTCAGGCCTGACGCATCTTGTGTTGTGCTTGTGAACGTACAGGCAAGAGAAGGGGTTGCCTTTTAAAGACGGTGTGATAAGTTCTGTGTGTGGAACCTTGGTGGAGAGAGGCGCAGAGGAGGATGTGGCAGGTGGAACCGTAGAGAACTGTAGGTGGGTCACACGTGGGCAGCCGTGAATAGATGTGAAAATCCAACCCAGTTGAACTCTGTGGGAGTTCTGCTTTTGAAACTATTTCGCACTTGAAGGCTGCAATCCACACATTGCTGATGCCTTCGTCAGCTGTGGATTGTAGGGGAGTAGCTAGGAAATTTCAGCCTCGGTTCTGGCTCTGTTGCTTCAAAATAACAAATTCCAGCAGCTCTTTAAAGGAGGATGCCACTGGCTCTCTCCATCTTGCTGGCTCTGTGCGGCATCCACAAATCACTTGCCCCCGGGTGTACTTTCTTATCTGATTTGGGGACTCTGCAAGAGCCTCCAAAAGTATTGGCGAATCCCAGATGATGCTGGTCCACCTGCCCCAGAAAGGGGATGCAAATAGCGTGCCTTGGGAACCAAGTTCTCTTGGTGAGAATAATTGGCAAATTGGGATGTGAAAGGGGAAAAAACAAAGCCGCAAGTGTGGACACCCCTTTAGCCCCTGGAGAGCCCCATATGTGCATGGGAGGAGGGGAGTGCTGATAACACCATGACCTGTGTGTGTATGCGTGCGCCAGTGCGCACTGAGCTGTGAGTGAGCACTATAGACAACTTGCATTATCACCAGATGACCTCATAAGAGCCCTCTCTGGATCTCAGTGAGAGTCCAGCACAATGACCCAACAGCTTTTTCCAGGAGGCTCATAAGCAATGCTTCCTTCCATGATTGCTTTGCAACATTCAGAGTCACAGTGCCTTTGACTGGTTGTGCCTCTGTTGTGCAGTGCTGTAGAGTGAGCTCATGCGTTCGTTCACTTGTGAATCAGGAATTCAGTAATCAAGTGAGAAGCCGGGATGTGTAAAACTCTAGGATGGGGATTCTTGCAAGAGAGTTGCATCCCATTGCCCCACTAACCTCGCTCCAGGCCTTGGCACTCTCTGTTGCTAAAGTAGCAGAAAAGGCAAGTTGACTTATATTCCAGTAACTGACCTATGAGGAGGAGTGTTTGCATATTTGGCTGCCTCCAATACACTGAGCCACTTGTTGAAATAGTGGCTTGCACCTGGCGCAGCTAATTCGGAAACTGGGCATTGCATTGGGCCAGTGTCATATGCTCCGAGTTTGGTGGCCAGAGGGTTAAGCAATGCCAGGCAAGACATTAGCATAGCAAGCACAGGTGCAAGGTTTGGATGCCCCGTCAGCCAGTCCACATGCAGGGTAGGTTGAGTCATAATTTTCCATTTACTGTGTGTGTGTGTGTGGGGGGGGGGGTGAGTGAGAATCATACATTAGGACTGAAAGGTCACACTGAGGACAGCGATTTACTGGCCAACTAAAACTGCAAGGAAGGCAGCAAGTGTGATCAGAGCCATTGGGAACCAGAGAATATTCAATCAACTGATTAAAAAAAAAAAGACCAAAGCATAACTCACTGGGCAGAGGATGTTTATATAAAAGCTTGTAACCTGCAAGGACAGGTTAGTGGGAGGGGAAATGTACCTCTCAGCTGCCTATTTTGGGAGGCAAAGGGATATGGCTTTTGGCTGTGATCCATGAGCCTGTTCAGGCTTGACATCATTGGGACGAAATGGCTTTAGTCCAAGACCTCTCTCTGCCTTGTGAATCTGGTGCATGTGTGTAAGGGGTGGCCCTCCTCATATTGCTCGGAGCTGAATGAGTGACCATTGAATGTGTGAATAGAAGAGTGTGTGTTTTTTTGCACGTGGTGTTCAGTGGATGCATGCTGTTACTGAATGGTGCCGTCCGGGGAAAACCAAAACTGTGTGAATCGGTGCCGGGGAGCAAGCATCAGTGCATTGCACTTGTGTTTTCCAAACAGATTCGCTGCTCCAGTGTAAGTGGGAGTGTGGTCCAGCAGCATTTCATCCACCTTTCAGAGCTGTCTCATTAACCACAGCGACTTGCCCAGTGTGGGGGTTGTTCCATTTAAAAGCTTTGTACTTTGATTTATTTTTTTCCTCTGTAAACCACTTTGTGAACTTCTTGGTTGAAAAAGTGGTATGTCAGTATTGTCACTGATGTGTTTAGTTTGTGGTCTTTTGAGCTGTCTAACTTGTGCATTTTTTTTTTTTTGCATTCTTCTGAGAGTGCAATCCTAACCTCGAGTTAGGCTGGACAGTTAAGCCAGCAAAGCTTGGCTGGCACAAGGGACACCGTAAAGTATGTTTGGACCACTCTCTGAGTCAGAGAGGTCAGCACACAGATGTGCGCCATCCTCTCTGACTCCAGGAATGGTCCAAACGTGCTTTACAGTGACCCTTGTGCCGGCCTAACTCCAGGTTAGGATTGCGCCCTAAAACAAAATACAGAGGTTGCTGCCATCATTTGGGGAAAGGGGCCATTCTGGATGTACTTTGATGCTAGTTGAGTTATTGGCACACTTTTTAATAACCTGTGTCTGCCTCTTCTGTTCTCTAGGACTCAGCTGAGACTAGAAAGCTTGGAAGATACTCACATCATCAAAGGGGAGGACGATGCTTTGTCAGACAAACATGGCTGCCCGGCCTACGTCAGTCCAGAGATCCTGAATACAACTGGGACTTATTCTGGGAAGTCGGCAGATGTTTGGAGTTTAGGAGTAATGCTGTACACTCTCCTGGTGGGACGATACCCCTTCCATGACTCGGACCCTAGCGCTCTCTTTTCTAAAATCCGCCGCGGACAGTTCTGTATTCCTGAGCACGTCTCTCCCAAAGCCCGGTGTCTCATCCGCAGCCTGGTCAGGCGGGAACCCTCGGAAAGACTCACAGCCCCAGAAATTTTGCTCCATCCTTGGTTTGACGCAACTTTGGAATCTGGTTACGCGGATCAGGACTTGAGAGCGTCAGATCAAGTTGTTCCAGAGGACTCAAGCAAGGACGACAATATTAGTTCCTTCTTTTGTTAGCTCTTGACTTTGCCCCAAAGTGTGAAAAAAACCTCGCACTGGCATACAAGCGCTCTTTTAAAAAACATGTCATGTTCTGTGTTGCAAATGCATAGCCTTCCAAAAGCTCTTAACTGTGGTCAAGGCTGTAGTGTACATTCACTCGTTCGTTTTCCCCGTTCTTTGGTGGGGGAAGGACTTGTGAAAAAGTTAGGTTGGTTGATCTAGGGACGTTCCTATTGAAATCCATGAGACTCCACCAGGGACTTCATCTGGAATGCAAGGACTTGCATGTGTGGGGGTCTGGAATGTCCGAACCGTTATTCCGGGGAAACATACCTTGGACTTCAGTGGGAAATCCGAACCGAGGGAATTGAAATAAGTAGTCTGTGCCCTGTGGTCTTTTCTGGCTTACCTTTTTAACGAAATGGTTTGGAGCTTCTTTGGCACCATGTGTTCAGACCCACATGGTTTTAGCTGTGCTAGCAACTTGAGGCTGTTGTAGCAACTACCGAAGAGCCAGCTGGAATCTCCTGTCTCTCGTACATCATACAATGGCAGGACTTGTCAGGCTTTGATTACAGAATCTTCTGGCTGGTGAGGTAGAAGAGAAAATGCAGGCACAGGTCCTGTTCTCCCCCCCCCCCCAGTGCCTTAGGATAGTCATGATGCCGAAATGATAGGATCTAGGTATTAAAAAGCTAGCACGTCGTACATTTCAAACTGGATCTCCAATATATGAGAATGATGCCTTTCAGGCAGCGCTTCTTAAATTACTTTCTTAGCAGTCTAAATAGCCGGCTTCAAATTGATCTGCTGGGTGGAGTGGGGCTCTTTTTCTGCATTCTGGCTCTGCCTGACCTGGAGTACTTAGTTTACAAAACCGGATTTAACAACCAGAGCACTAGCATGGTTGAACTTGGGTTCAAAACAGTACTAAACAGTTTTTGACCCGTGTTAAATTTTGACTGCCCTATATTGGCTTAAATCCAGGTGCTTCATCCTAACTGAGTTTTGGATGTGGATTAGCTTGCTAAGCTGCACCATGGCCGATGGCATTAAATTGGTTTGCTGTGCTGTGCTATGCTATGCGTACAGTCAGTACACAGGTCACCGAGTAGTGTGAGCTTAACTTGCTTGAGGATTGCTTTTCCGGGCTAGCAGACCTGCAGGGTTTGATGCATGCTGTGTTTGGGAAGTGGCTCACACACCCCTGTGGTGCCAAGGTCAGGTATATTAAATTATGTCAACTGGAAATCTAAAGCCACTGAAATGGGTAATAATATTATCATGGGCTTCCCCCAGAGAGATTATAAATAGCTCTGTTCTCCTAATATTTAACATTGATTTGGAAGACCTATAGATTTCAGTGGGTCTAGCCTTGGTGCTGAATCTTTCAGTAAGTTCATCATATCCTTTCTCCAGCAAGTGATCTAAGGAATTGTTTCCTAGACTAGTTGGGTCTCTTGCGACAGTGTAACTGGGCGTCCCTTTGAAAGGTTCAGCACACATCCGAATACCAAAACACATCAGCAAGGGTGGAGTGACCTAAGCTGAGAGTGGAAGATAATCCTATCTCATTGCGTACACTGAAACATGTTTTGAGCTCTGTGTGTGTGTGTGTGTGTGTGTGTGTGTGTGTAGGCTTTTCTCAACAAACATTTTGCATCAATGTTTGTACTAAGGAAAAAAAAACTACCCTTCTTGCTAAACTAGAAGCAATTCCCAATGGTTCTTATTTTACTACCCGATCTACCCTTCTCCCCTTTTACATGTCCATATTTCTCTGGCCAAGATCAGGTTTGTCTGCATTTCAAATGTGTGTGGGTAATGACTATGCTTGAATAATTATTCACTTCCTGGATGGGGAAATTGGAAATCATCATCCAGTGATGGATGATCCAGTTTGTGTAACCAAGTGTTTACCTGTAACCAGCACAAGTGTCATTGGAGAAGAAAGTTTTAGTAATCGTCTGGTTCCTGTATGCTGTCGGTGGGACAAAATGAACATGGGCTGCTTCATGGCTTTTTCTTACGGAATGATAGTAATTTGGCTTTAGAGGGTTGTGTCACCTAGCTCAATTCAGTTGATCCAACGTTAATATTATTGTATCGTTTCTGAAACATAATTTGTTCATCAAGGGTGCTCAGGCTACAAACTTTAACTAGCTGCAGCTTTGCCTTCCAAGAAACTGGAGGAGATGTAACCTTCTTGGATTGATGGAGATAGTAAACAGAATGCAGAGTGCCCCACAGAACTAAAATTCACAGGGTTCCTTGTTAATGCATCCAGTTGGCCCAGATTTTAAAGTACAGAAGGTTGCTTAAGGAATTTATATGTACTGCAAGCTGTGTGTGTGGTCTTCTAAATTGTATTTTTAAAAGGCTTGTGCCTATCAAGAGGTTAGGACCACTGTGATTTTTTGAGAGAGCTATGCATACCTCATTTGCTGTGTAGTTTGTACATGACATCTTGCTGTTTGAGGGTAGTGTATTGTGTGTTAAATGGCTGTAAAGTGGACGTCCTAAAAGACAAAGTCTTGGAAGAGCAACTTAAATGTGAATTATGGCTGGCAATACTAACTTGATAAGAATCAAGAGAATTTGAGGTGAAATCTTATTTTATAATCTCGATTGCACTAAAGCTCTCATGATTGCTTTTGATATATTTTGTATCTGTGATACAGTGTGTGCGTGTGTGTGTGCGTGTGTTCTTCAAACCTGCCTATGAATCTGTATATATTGGTAGGTGACAAACTAATAACACTATGTCTCACATCTGTAAATTTGTACATATTTGAGAATCGACCTGATGAAGTTGTAAAAATCCTGTACAAACAGTTGAATAAATCCGATTTTATAAGAAATATTGTTTTTTTCTTCTTCTCTTCCCCTTTCATTGGAGTCGTACCAGATTTCCTACAGAAGCAGCACCTTAGGGAGGAGCTGGGAGGCTGATGAGATGTTGGGGAACTCTGCAGCAACTTGTGTTCTGTGCATTGCCTCACATCTTAATTAGGACTCTAGCCCAATTAGAGAAATCTTAGTCAATCAAATTACTTAATTGAATGACTTACATTTGCATATGACTCATACAACTTTGAAGGAAAAAGCCATATGTTTTTTGGGTGGGTGGGTGGGTGGGTGGGTGTTTTAGAGGCATTCCTTCCATGGTGAGAGTAAAAGGGGGATGTCTGGATATTTGCCACTGCAGTCTGTAGAGGTACTTTAAAAATGACATAATTGGCAGGCTCCACAGGCTTGCAGAGGTAATTGGCACATGTATTGATGCTGGCTTTTTCATTATTTGATTATTCAGCCTCAATTGTTTCAGACATTTAAAGTCTCCACTGGAGGGTTTTTTCTGCAAGGAGGCTGAAACATAGTTCAGGCCCCAGCAAACTGACTGATGGGCAACAAATATTTGGATCAGCTCTCCATGCTGAAATGTAAATGGCATCCATCCAAAAGCAGAGTCTACGGGTTGAAGTCAGGAGAGAGCAGAACTCTGATCTGTGCTAGGTAATTTGAGGTGGCCTCTCTCTCTCTCTCTCTCTCTCTCTCTCTCTCTCTCTCTCTCTCTC
>JAJKFI010000024.1:9579455-9622158 GCA_029204185.1 Lerista edwardsae
CTCTCTCTCTCTCTCTCTCTCTCTCTCTCTCTCTCTCTCTCTCTCTCGGTATTTATATGTTGCTTCTCAACAAGTTTCTGTTTTGATTACATAGCAAAAAAGAATTCAAAAATTGGTTCAGCGATACACAGGCAAATGTCCACTGGAGGAGCAATGTGTTGGGTTTGGAATGGGGACAGTTGCTCCCCCCCTCCCCCAGACTTAGCACGCAGTCCTGATCTGGAGCTAGGCTGGCACGGTTAAGCCAGCAAAGATTGGCCGGCACAAGGGCCACCGTAAAGCATGTTTGGACCACTCTCGGTGTCAAAGAAGCCAGCACACAGATGTGCACCATAACCCCTGACTCAGAGAGTGGTCCAAACGTGCTTTATGTTGGCCCTTGGGCCAGGCAAACTGCTGGGCTAACTACAGGTTAGGATTGCGCCCTCAGTCCCTGCTTTAAAAGGTGCCTTTGCTGTAGGTGACAGAGCTCCATAGTAGCAAAGCCGGAGGGGGGGGCAGTATGGTAAGTATGGCAGGCACCACAATGTGCAGAGCAAGTGGCTCCTCCCCCCTCATCCAAACCATTCAGTGAGCACCTGCATGTTGCTGTCACCCCGGATGCCTCTGATGGCAGGGGGGAGGGGCCACTTACATGGCACATTGTAGTGTCTGCTGTACTTACCACGCGGCCCCCCTTTCTGGCACTGTTCTGTTCAGCTCTGTTCTCTGCTACACATGAAAAATCATTTCTGAGGGGCCCCAAAATGTTCCTGGAATTCAGCTCCTGTTTAGTCTCAGTTTTAAGCCCACTGTTGTGAAGTACAAGTGTAGTAATGTTGCCAGCCATTTTGGCCCCAATCCCACTTTCCTGAGAGAAATGTTTTCCTAAGTTGTTTCCTTCTGGCCATGGAGAAGGAAAGGGAGTTAGTTGCTCAAAACAGGAAGACCCTGCTCCCCTGAGCTGCACCTGCATTGACTATTCTGAGGGTGTTACCACACACACACACAGAGGGAGCTGAATTTCCACGAACTTGCTGAGTGGATTCCCAGTGCCGTCACATCTCAAGTTACTTCACTGAAGTTATCTTTGTTGGTGTTGTATACATATACAAGCTACCTAGGAAGTCTGATTGGGTTACTTGCCCCGCAGTGCAAGTCAATCTTGAACAGACATTTCGAAGGACGGTGTATTAAATCTGTAAGAGCCTTGTGTGTTTCGTTAAACAGATAAAAACATTTAGAAACATTTCAGGAGTGTCATTTTATTATGTTGCGATGACAGCACTGCCTGCTTGATGATGTCACTTCCTGCCACCACATCACTTCCAGGTTAATGACATTCACTTCTGGTGGGTCCCAACATGAGTGCCATTCTGAAAAGTGGGTCCCGATCTAAAACGTTTGAATACTATTGCATTAGAGACAGATGAATGAATGGTTCCAGGATTCCTCCCAAAGTTCCAGGATTCCTCCAAGCACCAACACACATCACAGAAATATAGCACACATTTCAATAGACTCCCCTTCCCCCACCCCACTAGCAGCTTACTTAAATGTGTTAAGAGTAAATAGCATCAGCAGATTACAGGAAACACCTGAGCATGTTTTGAGAGCCAAGGAGGCCTCCCTGACCCTAAGAAAGCCATCTAAGGCCTTTAGAGGCCCTAAAAATGTCACTTCTGAGTCTTTGGGAAAACCAGAAAGTGTCGATTTTCTGCCTTCCGATGTAATGGCATTCTGAGGGCTGGGGAGGCTGCGCAGGACCCTCTGCACACAACTAGAACATAGCTTGGAAGGCGCAGACCATGCCACCAAGGTCAGAAGGGCCAGAGGCTCATTGCTGCAGGCCTGATAGATGCTCTCCAAAAGCCGTAACTGGTCCCTGGGCGGGGGTTTGGGGACCCTTGCTCTATGGTGTGCTAGAGCGTGGTGGAGCGTGGTTTCTTTTTGCATCTCTCCCTCCCCCCCCCCATTATGGTGGTGGACCAGGTATGTTTCTCCTTGGAAATCAGTGGGGCCAAGAGCCTTAAGCCCAAGTATAGCCACTTAACATGGCTGCAGGTCTGTATGGAAGAGTGCAGAGCCCGAAAACATTTGTTCAGGGCATGAGACCCGATTATTGCCACTTGACTACATAACCACAGCCTCGAAGGAGGCTGGGGTGGGGTGGGTCTGAGGGCGTCGTCGTTGTAATGTGAAAACCCCCTGCAAGTGATCTGGGTTTTTTGTACCAGCTGATTATAAAAAACCACAACACCTTGCCTCTTCCCTTCATTTACAGTCCGAAAACAGCAAAACAAGCCTGATCGGCTGGGCTCTGCTTCCATATTTGGCGTGGAAGCAGCAGGAGTATCAATTACATTCTATGAAGTGCAAACATTAGCATAACTGCATGAAGCAATCATGCTCCTAACAACGGCAAGCAATGTGCGGAAGACCAAAATAAATAAAATTCACGGAGCAAGAGGTAACGCTTTTCTCTTGAGGCGGAGAGGGTGGTGTTGGAGGGACAAGGGCATGCTTAACGTGCCTTGTGCCCTCCTCTGGCAGAGTGGCATCTCTGATGACGGGGTTGTTGCCCAGGCCTTGCCAATTCTCCTCCTCCTGCTGAAACAGGATCAGTAGCTGATAGGATGTGGCCAGTGCTCATTACAGTGGGAGGATCAGGGATCTTTATGCAACTCATGATTATTAGTGGGCAATTAAGTTCTAATTAGAGGGAACAGGTGAGGTGAGGTGAGATCTTGCCCGGGTGTTTACAGCTTCTGCAGCCAATTCAATTGGTTGGGAACAGATTCATTTGTGCAAAATAAATAAATGCAACAGAAAAAAAATCGAGCCAGAGTCTAGCACTGTTAAGCCCTTTGATTTTAGTGGGGCAGTTCAGCAGGTGCTTCAGGACCCAATCCTGACTCCCTCCCCAGCTCCGATGCAGATGTGCCAGTGGGGCATGGACTGCATCCAGCAGTGGGGGAAGTCACAGAAGCACCCTCAAGGTGGGATTTGGGAACGTTTGTTCCCTTACTTTGGGGTAAGCCTCTGCTTCCCCAGTGGGTCTCCTTGGATCTACCCGAGCTATTTCATTGAGGCAAGGATGAGGACAGGAAAAGGGTAGAATCCCAATGCACACCATTGCCACTGGGAACCACCCCTCCCTCCCTGTTCCGCCTCCCACCCTCCCCCTCCCTGCCCAGAAACTCCCATTCCTCCCCCTCCCTTCCCTGTTCCTCCCACTGCCTGCCCCCTGTGCCAGCTTACCTACACTCCTGGAGATAGCCGGTAAACATTTTCAGTGGTGGTTCCAAAATGGTCACCTGGCGGTGCGCTGCGCATGTCACCATACGGCCATTTACAATAGCAGCACCTCTGTTCTCAGTTTAGATTGTGAGTTTGTCTCCCAGTGAAATCAGTGGGACTTAAGGCAGAACAACACGTGACAGTAAATGCATCATCAGTCCCAACACACTTCAGTTTTCTTTGGTAAATAGGATCTAGATCAGGAGCCTGCACAGATTGGGTTCATGGAGTGGGGAAAGGGGAGATTATCCCCATGCCCTCGGTGCTGTTATTATTTACCAAGAGGGGAAAAAAACACAACACTTCTCATTAGTGACAACCACAAAAAAGATGGCCGGAGGGTGGTGGTTGTGGTGGCGTAGGTGGCCGCAGGGTGCAATTTTAAGAGCAAGGAAAGTATGAAAGTGAGATATACTGAAGTGAGGGCGCAATCCTCACCTGGAGTTAGGCCGGCACAGTTAAGCCAGAAAAGTTTGGCTGGCATAAGGGCTACCCTAAAGTATGTTTGGACTACTCTCGGAGTCAGGGAGGATGGCGCACGTCTGTGTGAAGGTCCCGCAGAATCCAAGAGTGGTCTAAACATACTTCATGGCAGTGTTATTCAAACTGTGGATCGGGACCCACTTGGTGGGTCAGGACCTGATGTCAGGTGGGTCGCGGATAGCTGGGATCAGCCACCTTGGAAACTGCAGACCTTACTGTTGTTACAGTCCTTTTGAGAGAATAAATTTTCAAGTGAGGGTTTTTTTTAAATTTTGCTTTTATTTCAGTGCTTTTCCTTAATATTTCGTCCTCATCTTGTTTTCTGTCAGGGATGTTTCATGGTTGTGCAATTGCTGCAGGCCAAGAATGCCAGTTTGCACTCCAGGAGTGTCATTTGATTATGTCACAATGACGGCACTTCCTGCTTGACTATGTCACTTCCTCAACGTCACTTCTGGTGAGTCCTGACACAAGTGCCATTCTAAAAAGTGGATCCCAGTCTAAAAAATTTGAATACCACTGCTTTATGGTGTCCCTTGTGCTGGCCTAATTCCACGTTAGGATTGTGCTTATAATGTGTGAATGTGCGGTTGACCCGTTTAACTGCACTTGTTAGTGGGGCCATGGATTGATATGTGGCACATACATATGTATATTTTAAGATAATTTGTTGTTCATAATGAACCACAATAATATCACCAACACCAGTCAAACTATCAGCCTTAGTGCGCAATCCTAACTGGAGTCTTGGAGTCAGGGAGGATGGCGCACGTATGTGTGCTGGTCTTTCTGACCCCGAAAGTGGTCTAAATGTGCTTTACGGTGGCCCTTGTACCAGCCAAACTTTGCTGGCCTAACTGTGCTGGCCGACCTCCAGGTTTGGATTCTGCTGTAAAAAAATTAGATGTAGATCCCATTCTGCATGTTGGAAATACTGAAAACTGAAGACCGCTAGTGTAGCCCCTTTTGAGATGATGGATTACTATATACACACTTCTGATTTGTGCCTCTCCAGTATGGAGAGACTTTGTATAGTGCTACTGGAGCCAATGGATTGGTCCACCTCTTTGTTCCCAGCATGCTTCCATTTCAGGAAAGATTTCCAGTAAGAAATATCTCTAGTCATCAGTTACAACAACAACAGCAACAAGGTTTTGTGTTTGATAAATGATTAGCAGTGGTGTCCTCAGTAGCTTTGCTTAGACTTTTTTTCCCCCTTGTCCCTGTTGCGCAAATTTCAGATTAGGAAAGGATTAAGTAACAACAGTGTAGCTAAAGTATTACACATCGCTCCTGGCTATTAGCCAAGGAATTTAGCATGCAAAAGCTGACATTGCTTAACAAGTCAAATATAGCCCTGGTCACCACAAGAAATGACCCTCCCGTTGCCCAAGGAAGCAGCTCAGTTTCTGCTCAGTAACAGGGTCTCTTGCTGTTGGATGATGGCATCGAAGGCCTGGGAGGTTAAGACCTGGGAACACACGATACTCGAAATGCAGGAGCTGCTGAAGTGTGGCATGTTCCTGGCAGGGCTGCTGGGATGGCAGCAGTGATTTCTCCAAGGTTGCCGACACCACCATGCCTTCCATGTGCCATGCTGGGGCAAAGGTCTGCACCCCCCCCCATGATATCCTCTGTTAGTGCAGCAGGTGCTACCGTTGTCTCTAGTGCTGAGAGTTTTGGGGGTTGTCTCAGCCTGGTGGGCCAGTGCTCAACCTGATTGGCCCCTGCTGTCACCGGAGCGAAAAATTGGGAATGGTGGTGGTGGAAGCCACAGTGTGGTGGAGGAGTTCCACAGAGGCCATTCTGGGAAGGGGGTCATGATGGAGGAGGGGTTATTAGGAGATCTGGGAACAGGAGCCAGAGGGTGGTGGCACAGAGGTGTAACTCAACAAAAAAGTGCCTGGGGCAAGGAAGTATTTGTGGCACCCCTGGGCAAACGGAGGGGCCTCCATGCAACCTGGAAGAGGCAACAGGGACCTCAGAAAACTGCCAGGAGAGCACCCCAAAGTCAGTAGTTTTTGCTGTGCAACTGTTGCAGTTGGGGAAACTATCTGGGTCTGTTTACTTTCTAATATTTCTGCAGGAAAACTGCGCCTCCTTGGTGTAGCACCCTGGGGCAGGTGCCTCTCAGGCTCCACCCTTGTTACGTCTCTGAGTAAGCGATCTCTTCCACTTGCTGTTGGAGCCATTCTGGGTAGTGACAGCAACATAGTTGCCATCGCTGCCCAGAATGGCTCGAATGGTGAGTGGGGGGGGGGGCTGTGTACATGGTGCATTGTGGCTCCTGCTGTGCTTACTGCACACACCCCTAGTAGCTACGCTACTGCCTGAGAATGATGCTCAAGAGCCTACAGTTGGCCCTGTTTCTAGGTATTGGTGTATTGGTGACAAATCCATGAAAGTTACGATGAGTCACAGAGAAACCATCAAGGTAACCAAGTGTAAAAGTGGTGTGTTGGGCAGAGTGCTCGTGTTCTTACCTCAGGTCTCGACACATCACCTTTGCAATGCCTTATGGTGAAAGCCTGTCACATGGCCCAAGCATGGCCCAACTAGGAAGGAAAGCAAGAACGATGTCAGAATAAGCTAGTAATAAGCTCATGTAATAAGTCAGTTTCAAAGAACATGATTTTGCAAGGAGATCCTGGGCTGGTTCGGAGCATTAAGTGTTACTCATCCCATGTGCAGGATTCAGAATAATGACTATTTCCTTCTCAGGCTGTGCCTCTGGTGGTGTGACCCGTGCAACACACTATTTAGGGCCACTTCACACAAAGACTTCTCCCATTGCACTGCTTGTGCTGGTCGCTTACGAGGCAGCTGAACTGAGAAAAGGGGAACCAGTCTGGGCTTATTACTAGGGTTACTGGCAGATCTGGAATTTGTTTAGGTTGTTAAACCTAAGCCCTGGACAATAGCGACATTGTTGCTTCTTTGGACAATGAAAAGGGAGCCATTGCTGTACGGGAAAAGTGGCCATGATAGGTAGTGCAACCTCCTTATGTTAGTAGAAGGCTACTTCAGAATGCCAGGAGCAAGAGAGTGGCAACAGAATGCAGGCATCTTGTTGTCCTGTGTGCTCCCTGAGGCATTTGGTGGGCCACTGTGAGATACAGGAAGCTGGACTAGATGGGCCTGATCCAGTGGGGTTGTTCCTATGTTCCTATGAATTTAAGTTGGAAGAGGAGCAACTGGTTCTGGTGGTTGTCAAAGAGAAGTGCTGTGGAGAATCTTGACTAGCCACTAGTGTGTTTACCTCAGAATTTACCTCAGAATGCCAGATACAAGGGAGCGGCAACAGGATGCAGGCAGCCTGTTGTCTTGTGGGCTCCCTGAGGCATCTGGTGGGCCACTGTAAGATACAGGAAGCTGGACTAGATGGGCCTTTGGCCTGATCCAGAAGGGCTCTTCTTATGTGCTTAAAAGTGCATGACACAGTTGCCGTCACTGCCCATAATGCCTCTAACGCTGTGGGAGGGGCTGCTTACATGGAACATTGCAGCACCTGCAATACTTACTACACCGCCCCCTATAGCTATGCTACTGCCCACAACCCTCAACAACATGGTGCCAGCACTGTTCTGGCTACTGTCACTTACATTTTGCTGACACTACTCCTCCCCTTCTCACCCAGGCCATTCCAGGTGGAAAGAGCAATGCGCTTTGCATCACTTTCACCGCCTGGAATGGCTCCGGGGACAGGAGGAGGGGCTGCTTACATGGCGTGTTGCTGCGCTTCAAGTATTTAGTGCTTTGACCTCCCTTCTAGCTGTGCTATTGCTGTCACATATTGGTGTCCTGCCGACAGCTTGTTAGACACTTTTCCTTACAGTCTGACCTGGTCAGAGGTCCCATATTCTCCATGAAATGGAAAAGGCCTGGGTGGAAGGAGGCTTGATTAATGGGGTAGCAGAAGGTCCTTGTGGAAGCGCAGATGCGGGTGTGAGGAGGCTGAGGAGCTCCTACTGCCAAGATTTACTTTAAATGGTTAAGAGCGCAATCCTAACCAACTTGCCAGCCCTGACGGCTGAGCCAGTGGGGCATGTGCTGCATCTGCAATGGAGTAGGAGTCACGGAGGCCTCCTCAAGGCAAGGGAACGTTGGTTCCCTTCCCTTGAAGCTGCATTGCCCTTACCCCGATGCTGGAAAGTTGGTTAGGGTTGTGCCGTAAGGGTAATGAAGTTCATCTACAGCCCATTTTCCAGCTACAGCACAAGAGACCATAGGTGGGCACCTCAGCCTGTTGTGCCAGTGCAGACCCAGCTGAGGCTCCGCCCTGGCAGGCTTGGCGCACGCTGCTCCTGATGCTACTTTCCCGCCCCCAGCTCTGCCCCCACCATGCCGCACTCCATTCGCAAAGGAGGAGGGGTGTGGATGTTGCTTGCCTGCATGCTTGTGTCGGCGAAGGCGGGCAAGCGAGTGGTGGCTGCAGTTCCGCTGCCGCTCCAGCCCATGTGACCCCCTGGACCCTCCACCAGGCACACCACTGTGTTGTACTCCGGACATTGCACCTGGACACCCAGCACACAGATGCATTATTCTGCTGCTGCTGCTGCTTTGCACAAAATGCTGAGAGCGACAATATCAGGAGAGTGGAAGGAACTGTGCAACGACACCCTGAAGGCTGGCACAGCACTTCTGAAGCGGAGTTGCTTTTTATAAAACTTGTCTTCAAAGCGCAATTGTTCAGTGTCACAGGGGGGAAAAACACTTGGAGTTGGGCCACGCTTTGTGCCATGCTCAAAGGAGCTTCTTGGCTATAGCCTGATCACTGCATGAGATGGTGACTGCAGCCATGAAATTAAGAGACGTTTGCTTCTTGGGAGGAAAGCTATGGCGAACCTAGACAACTTAATCAAAAGCCGAGACATCACCCTGCCAACAAAGGTTCGCGTAGTCAAAGCGATGGTTTTCCCAGTAGCTATGTATGGCTGTGAGAGCTGGACCCTAAGAAAGGCAGAGCACCGAAGAATAGATGCTTTCGAATTATGGTGCTGGAGAAGACTCTTGAGAGTCCCCTGGACTGCAAGGAGATCCAATCGGTCAATCCTCCAGGAAATCAAGCCTGATTGCTCCCTGGAAGGACAAATCCTGAAGCTGAAGCTCAAATATTTTGGCCACCTCATGAGAAGAGAGGACTCTTTAGAAAAGACCCTCATGCTGGGAAAGATTGAAGGCAAAAGGAGAAGGGGGAGACAGAGGATGAGATGCTTAGACAGCGTCGCCGAAGCGATGAACATGAAATTGGGCGAACTCTGGATGCTAGCGGAGGACAGGGAGGCCTGGCGTGCTGTGGTCCAGGGGGTCGCGAAGAGTCGGGCATGACAGTGACTGAACAACAACAACTGTGGGATTGGCCTGGCTGCCCGGGAAACCCACGCAGTCCCTTGAGGTAGCCATGCTTTCAGAAGTGGCATCCGAGACACGGATGACACTGCTGTGATTGATGATTCAGTGAACATTCCACAGGGTCAGATACACTCACTTGTTCTCACAAGTGACAGATGTAATCCACCAGGAAATCCTCTTGAGCAAATTCCACTGAAATGAATGAGACCTCTTGAAACATGGAGGTAGACCCTGTGCCCCACTCTCTGTCCTGACCCAGTCCTTTTCCACCCAGCCCCCATCACGCTCTCTCCCCCCACCCAACTATGCCACTCTGGGGGTGTTGGTGGCCTGGGAAAGAGGGGATAGGATCTGGTGCACGCTAGTACTGCAAAGATCCACCCCCTTTCTGCCCCCTACCCTCCTCCAATCTACCCCAAAATTTCCCCTGCCCTCCTTCTCCCTGCCTACGACGTGCCTCCACCACCAACTTATGGGCACTGACAGAGGCTCTAGGAGCCGCTGCTGTGCACTCTGCGCTGTTGTCCGTTTCCAGCCTTGGCCCAGAAATGTACAACAGCAGCCTGGTTTTTGAGCTGCTGCAACACTAGTCTGGGCAGTGCAAGGCCCCGACAGAATTGGGGCTTCAGTTTGCTGGCATTTTTTTCCATTTGCTTGAAAGTTTGATTGTAAAGTTTACTCTGCTGTGGGTGTTATATGATGGAAGGGCAGCTTATCAATGGACAAAACAAATAATTTTCCACCGGCACCCCAGGAGCAATGGACAGCAGATACCTATTTAGGGAAAAACCTGGGAAACACAATTTGCTGTGAGATGTGTTGCTTCCTCCCAGTTGTGTCTCAAATTGCAGCCCATAGAATTCATTCAGTGAACTCCTAGATCGAGGAAAAATTGAGCCTGCTGTCATACACTTAGAGCACAATCCTAGCCTGAAGATAGGCTGGCACAGCTAGGCCAGCAATGTTTGGCCGGCACAAGGGACACCTTGTTTGGACCACTCTCAGAGAGACGCCAGCACACAGACGTGTGCCATCCTCCCTGACTCCGAGAGTGGTCCAAACGTGCTTTACGGTGGCCTTTGTCCTGGCCAAACATTGCTGGCCTAACTGTGCCAGCCTAACTCCAGGTTAGGATTGCGCCTTTAGGCATCTCCTGTGCAATTCTCTGCATAATCCCTGCCCTAGATTATATTTTTGATGTAATGCAAATGTGTGACAGATTCTTGGACTTTTGCAGACCATGACAAAGAGAGATGACCTTAATCTTAATCGAAATTAGGCGGTTGTTGTTGTTTGCAGTCCTCAACCCATGGTGAATAATTCCCACATTGTCAAGTAAGCAAACTTTAGTTTCCTTCATTGGGAATCATAGTTACATGTGTTGACACTGGAAGGACATGGGGTAACTTGAAATGTCCTCGTTCCCCAATACAATGTAAGGAGTTGCTGGGAGAGGTCAGCCAGAAGTTTGGGCTCAGGTGTCATCAATATCCTGATGGCAATCAGACCTACCTCTTGTTTTGATCACCTGGTCCCAGGGAGGTAATAATAGACACTTTGAAGTGATGTCTGGAGGCAATTCTGGTTTGGGTCAGGACAAACCAGCTGAAACTCAATCCAGACAAGATGGAAATCTTTCAGGTTGTACATTCAAATGATGTGAATTGGGACGTGTTCAGTCTGTTTTGCGTTGGATTTCACTTGCTCCTTGAATAGGGTCTGCTGTTGAATCAGGACTTTTCAGGTTCCATTGTTAGCCAGGAGCCTTTCAAATTGATTCACCAATTGCAACCCATTTTCCTAGCTGGAAAATGCAAATGGGGCCATGTTTGCTTATGTGTTGGTCACATCCACAATGGGCTACTCTTATGCGCTCTGTGTGAAGTTGCCTTTAAATAGGGTTCCCAGATACAAACTGGGACAGAGTGCCTATACCTTTAATCATTGTATAGAAGAGGGAATTTGGGCAGGTGCAGCTCATCAGGGAAGGGTTTTAAAAGCTGCACCTGCCCAAATTCCCTCTTTCATAAAATGGTTAAAGCTACAGACATTCTGTCCAACTTTGTATCTGTGAATCCTGCCTCTAAAGATGATTTGAAAACTCCATCTGGTGCAAATATGTGGTCACAAGGATGCTGGTGGCTGCCAGGAGGACAATGTGAAACTTTTTGTTAAAAATCAATTGCATTGGCTACTAGTTTGTTTCTGGGCATAAAGTGCTGGATTTGACCTTTGAAACTGGATGTGATTTGGGACCAGGTTACCTTAAAAAGGTAAAGGTTTCCCCACGACTGAATGGTCTAGTCGTGACCGACTGTAGGGGGCGGTGCTCATCTCCGTTTCAAAGCCTGTAGAGCCGGCATTTTTATCCGATCATGTGGCCAGCATGACTCTACGCCATGGCGCACAGAACGCCGTTCCCTTCCCCCCGAAGTGATCCCTATTTATCTACTTGCATTTTAGGTGCTTTCGAACTGCTAGGTTGGCAGGAGCTGGGACAAGCAACGGGAGCTCACTCCGTCATGCAGTCTCGAACTCCCAACCTTGCGGTCGAAAGCCCAGCAACAGCGGATTAACTTGCTGCGCCACCACAGCCTTTTCCCATCAGAGCCTAGCAATTAACCTCACAAATCTTCCTCTCTGGGCCACCTGGATGCAAATATGGTTGGTGGGGACCTGGGACAGGGCTTTTTTTGGTAGGGATACTGCAGCATTGGCACTCCTCTTGTTTGGGGAGATTTGCCAAGCCCCCCAACTTTCATGGAATTAACTGGTTAGAGCAGGCATTTTCAACTACTGTGTTGTGGCCCATTGGTGTGCCGCGAATGGTCCCCAGGTGTGCCACAGGAATTTGGGAGTCATTACTAGGGCCACTGGGATGTATGTGAACCCCCACCGGCAGCAGTTTGCCTTGTCAATTGTCAAAAAGCTGACAGTGTGCCTTGACCATTTTAGTGCCTTGCCAGTGTGCCTTGAGATGAAAAAGGTTGAAAATCACTGGGGGCACAATCAGCGGGGGCGGGGAAGACGGCGAAACGGCTGCCACTCACCCGTTCCTCCCGCCCAGCGTTCCGGCTGCATGACGACGCTGGGCGCAATTCTAACCTGGCATTAGGCCGACACAGTTAGGCCAGCAAAGTTTGGCCGGCACAAGGGCCACCGCAAAGCGTGTTTGGACCACTCTTGGAGTCGGGGAGGATGGCGCACTTTTGTATGCTGGCCTCTCTGACTCCGAGAGTGGTCCTTTGTGCCAGCCAAACTTTGCTGGCCTAACTGTGTCAGCCTAACTCCAGGCTAGGATTGCACCCTGCGTGATGTTTTAGATCTATTCGCTGGTTTTATTAGTTGTTGTTGATGCTGCTGTTGTATGGATTTTATTGTTTTTATAAACTTGTTCCAGAACTATGTCCTGAAAGGGAGGATAAAAGTGCATTAATTCAATAAAGACATCAAATACGGCTTCTGGGTTTTATTGGCTGGTTCCTGGGTCTTTGATGGCAGGCCACAGAGCAGGTTGGCTACTGATCTTCTGAGCTTTGGAGCTTCCTTCGTGACTCAGCATCACCTTCACGCAACCATGTATGCCTCTGGTGAGCTGGGAAGCAGACTTCGTTTTCACAGATCAGGCACAGGGATGGTTCACGCACGCTGCCTATTGCAGACAAGGTGATATTACGGGGGAGATTAAGATCTGGTGTGCTGGTTTCCAGAAAGCAGATGTCTACAGGAGACTCGTGTTGGAGAGCAGCAATGCAAATTGCACACCGCTTGAGAATATTCCTTCGGGAAGAAATCCTTGCGGTTGTGCAGGTGAAACAGAAATTATTCCATTGTGGTTCCTGCATGGCTCTGGCCCCAGAATTTGGGAAGCATTTGGGTAATGGGGTTAAGCACCAAGGATTAGGCAAAATCCCAATTAGCAAGGTAACCATTACATGCCAATCAACACCCTTTCAACGCAGAAAGGAATGCTGTTGTGTGGAGTAATGGGAAGGAAGCAGCCCAGTTCTTTTCCTGTGTGTGTAAACCAAACGGGCCCAACTTATGTATACTTGATTTTACTATTTTTTTTTATTTGTGTGGGCTGTTTTGTCCTAGTTTCCTGTGTGATGCAATGGAAGAGAGCCAGATTCAGGGAACAATCCTAATCTGGAGTTAGGCTGGCACAGTTAGACCAGCAAAGTTTGGCCGGCACAAGGGCCACCGTAAAGTATGTTTGGACCACTCTCGGAGTAAAGGAGGATGGCGCATGTCTGTGTGCTGGCTTCTCTGACTGCGAGAGTGGTCCAAACATATTTTATGGGGTCCTTTGTGCCAGCCAAACTCTTGTTGGCCTAACTCCAAGTTAGGATTGTGCTATGATGCTTACTTTCAGCCTATTTCTCAACCGAGCCTACCTAACAGGGCTGTTGTGAGGGTAAAAGGCTAGAGAGGAGCCATGCACCCTTCTCTGAGAACTGTGAACAAAGGGTGGTATATAAATAGGATAAAAAAAATAAATATTGGTTGGGGGACTTTCCATGCTATTGTCTCTTAGGATTGTAGATAATTTAAACATTATTGCTGAACATAGGCACAGACAGATGTGTTTGCATAGATAGGAAGCCATATGCAATCCCCATAGGAATGTTGAGACCCTCTTTTTTTTTTTTTTTTTTTTGCACCAGCAGCATTTTTGCATGAGCAAAATCCTTGTAAGGCAGAGGTGCATTCTACTGTGGAGAATGTGGGTTCTCAAACCAAGATAACAGGAATAGAAATATAGGTGGCAGGATGCTTGCAAGAAAAAATCAGGACACAATCAATGATGTCATCCGGGCGCGCCAGGAACCGGAACGCCCGGATGATTGGCAGCCCTCTGCCCCTATGGCAGAGGCCAGCCACGCCTCCCTGCACCTCCCTGCGCCTCGAATTGCTCCATTTCAGAGCGATTCGGACGCACGGGAGGGCAGGCGGGCCCAGGAACAGCTCGCCCGTCCTCGGGAGAGGCGGCGCGGCCCAGGCCCATCCGCAGAACAAGCGGAATGCCGTACCAGCCCGTTCCGCCCAGATGCCATTGCTGGACGCAATCCTAACCTGGAGGTTGGGCAGGCACACTTAGGCCAGCAAAGTTTGGCCAGCACCAGGGCCACCGTAAAGTGTGTTTGGACCACTCTCAAAGTCAGGGAGGATGGCGCACGTCTGTGTGCTGGCCTTTCTGAGACAGACAGTGGTCCAAACATCCTTTACAGTGGCCCTTGTGCTGGCTAAACTTTGTGGGCCTAACTGTGCTGGCCAGTGGTGTCATCTAAATGATTTAAGAACAGGTACTCACTTTTGATTGGCACGTGTCGGGACCCGCCCACTGGAAGTGACGTCATAAGCCAGAAGTGATGTCGTGGCAGGAAGTGACATGAAAAAAGCCCTTTTTGAGGCCTCAGATGATTTTAAACTGACCCAACAGTTGCAACAGTATTCCACAGCACCCCCAGAACATGTTAAGGAGGCCTGGCATCATGTTAAAACCCCAGATCAACTCATTTTTCAGTGGCAAGGAAAGGAAAGGCTCCGCTCGCTGCCTGCCTGCCTGCCTGGCTCTGAGAACATGCAGGCAACTCAAACATGCAGGAAATTCAAATGTTGCAGAGGGCAGAGTCGACGAGTGAGCGGGCGAATGGGCGGGGCCAGCTGTAATCCTAGAAACCGGTACTCGCGTACCCCTGCGTACCCCCTGCATGACATCACTGGTGCTGGCCTAACTCCAGGTTAGGATTGTCACCCCTTCCTAAATTTGTTTTTGTACTGTGTAGTGTGTTTTGGATTGACCTGGTCCTCCCAGAAGCCAGGGCCTTGGGGATTTTGCTCCTCTCCCTCAGGCCTGCCCTTTCCTCCCTCATTCGCGTCAAGGGACAAACTCAGGCTTGAGAACTCTGATCAACATATGCTGCAGTTTTTCTCTCAGGCTTGAAGCGAATGTGCAAATATGGGAAAACACACCTGGGATTTGCAACTGTTCATTGCAATCTGGGGCTTTCTTCAAGGCCAAAGCTGTGTTAGTCCCTTCTCCAGAGCTGCCAATAATCCTTCCTGTGTGTGCATGTCTCCTAGCAGCATTTGCCAGTTAAAAGGGGTGGGAGTTTCCCCTTCAGGGTGTGCTTTTCTGAGGGCAGGAAATTTCCTGGTCGAGCAACTGACGGACAGTTTTGTGAGTGCTTTTTGTTTATTATGTTTGTGTACTGTACTGTGCCCGTGTACACTGAAGGCTGACTTGCTTGTGTGCAGTGGTGTCATCTAAATGATTTAAGAACAGGTACTCACTTTTGATTGGCACGTGTCGGGACCCGCCCACCGGAAGGGACGTCATAAGCCAGAAGTGATGTCGTGGCAGGAAGTGACATGAAAAAAGCGCTTTTTGAGGCCTCAGACGATTTTAAACTGACCCAACAGTTGCAACAGTATTCCACAGCACCCCCAGAACATGTTAAGGAGGCCTGGCATCGTGTTAAAGTGACCCAACAGTTCCAAAAACCCAGAGCAGCTCATTTTTCAGTGGCAAGGCAAGGCAAGGCTCCGCTCGCTGCCTGCCTGCCTGCCTGGCTCTGAGAACATGCAGGCAACTCAAACGTGCAGGAAATTCAAACATTGCAGGGGGCGGAGTCGATGAGTGGGCGGGCGAATGGGCGGGGCCAGCCGTAATCCTAGGAACTGGTACTCGCGTACCCCCGCGTACCCCCTGCATGACATCACTGCTTGTGTGGGAGGACACCCCTGGCCGTTCTTTGGGGCTTGGGTCTGAGCAAGCAGAATAGGGATCGTGCCACAACACAAAACCGCCAACCCTATCCATCGGCAATGACTGTCTTACAGCAAATATAAAAAGCATGCTGGCAGTATGAAGAGCAGCACACTGCAGGTGCGCCGGTGGAAAGGCCAGAGTCTTCCCTTGCCCGCCAGAGGATCGCTGGCCCCCTGCCAAGGCGTCTTGGCATCCATGGCGGTTCTGCTCCTGGAACCTCCAAAAACCACACTGAGGGAGCCATCCTAACCTGGTCTTGCACCAGCGCAGTGCTCTTGCGCCAGACCAGCACTGTTGCAGACGCACCCGTCAGCTGCGCTGGGGGAGTGCCGGCTTAGCTCTGCCAGTTCAGGGCCAGGCTGAGGGTGTACTGAAGGCGGGTGGGGGGGCGTCACGGGGCAGCGCCATGGGTGGAGAGGGGGGCGGTGATGGGACACAGGCAATGGGCTATATCCGAACCCCTGTCCCCAGACTTGGCGGCCCTGATTCACGCTGCCCCTGGTCAGGTGGACTTATGCCTGCTCTTTTGCAGGTGCAGCTCTGAGCAACACCATAGGGCTAGCTGGGACGTGCCCCGGGGCAAGGGGAAAACATTCCCTTGGCTTGGGCTGAGCTGCAGGTGAGCCTCCCTGCCTCCCTGTTCCAGCGCAGGTTAGGACTGGACTGTAAATAAAAGCAGTAAAATTTTTTAAAAATACATCCCTTTACAATTGCCATTGAAAAACAGCATTTCTTACTATTTTAGAGAGGCAAGCAGTCTGTCACCAAGGATTAGATTTCAGGCTGCTCCAAGACAAACGATCCCTTTTCTCTGGCTTGCTGAAGAATGGAATGCAGAAGCACTTAGGGTACAGTCCTAACCTGGAGTGCAATCCTAACATTTAGGATGCATTTAGGGTGCAATCCTAACCTTGCCATAAAGGCTCCACTCTTGGAGTCAGGGAGGTCGGCACATGGACGTGCGCCATCCTCCCCGACTCCAAGAGCGCAATCCTACCTTATGCCGGCCTAGGAAGGCCGACATAGCAGGGCCATATCCAAAAGCCCATTCGGAGGCTGCAGCAGCAAACGTGCAGGACAAGGGGAGGTTTTCCCCTTGCACCCGCGTAAGCCCCAGTCACCCCCATGGGCCTGCTCGGATCTGCGCTGGCAAAATAGCAGGCGCAGAGGAACATGCACGGGAGCGGCCCGAATCGGGGCCACCCTGGCTGGGAACCAGTGCCGTAGGATTTGGCACTACGGCCGTCCTGCATCGCAACTGAGTCATAACCGCCATCTCTGCCCACTGTGCCGCCCAGTTATGCCCCCGGAATGCCTCTGGAATGCCCTCGCGGAGGCCCTGCGCCAACCGTGCGACGCCGGTGCTTGACTGGTGCACAGCCAGCGCTGCCAATGGTTGCAGTAACGCCGGATTGCTGGCGCTGCTGCTTGTGTCGGCCGAGCGCCATAGCACTGGCAGCGTTCGGCTGGTGCAAGAGCGCAGCGCCGGCACTAAGGGGAGCATAGGACCGCGCTGCCTGAGTGGTCCAAATGTGCTGACCTAACTCCAGGTTAGGATTGCGCCCTTAATCACTTCTGCATTCCATTGTGCAGCGAGCCAGGGCAAAGGGAGGGGGTTATTTACACTGGCTGGTTTTTACACTTTTATATCTTGATTATATCTTATGATCCACGGGGCTTGTTGTTTTTTAAATTTTAAATTGTACTGTTTTAATATTGTTTTTAAATTGTTTTTTAATGTTAAATTCTGTATTTTATTGTGTTTTGTTTTGTTGTAATGCTGCCTTGGGTGCCTTCGGGCAGAAAGGCGGGATATAAATCCAATATAAAAATAATAATAATAATAATAATAATTTGTTCAGAGTGATGTTAAAAGGTACATTCTTTCTCCTTCTCCAGGGATCAGGATAGCCCTCCGCATTTGTAGTGTCCGTTTGTGTTGATTGAAATCCATGGATCAAACATCAGTGTACAACAAGGTTGGAGCTGTATTTATAATTCTTTTTTCTTTTTTAAATGGTTGTCAGCCACCCTGAGTACTTGGTAGAAAGGAAGAGTGGCCAACTGCTATTACGAGCACTCAGCCATGAAAATACCTATTTTGCTCTCTCTTGGACTCTCCACTTGCCACAATGTTTGGCATGTGGCATGTTTGGTATTTTGTAACCTTTATCTGGCCCAGAGGGGATGTGGCAATGGGAAGCCGAAGGCATGAGGAAGTATAGCCTGCTGAAGGACGCATGGTGGAGATGGCTTGCATGAAAGGTGATGTCATGAATGCCTCCCTTGTGTGTCAAAGAACCTGATGCGATTTCAAAGAGGCTGGGCTATGTTCACAGTGTTTCAAATGCAACAAAGGAGCATTTGACAAAACAATGAAACTATATTAGTGATTTCAAAACAGTTCTATTTTTATGCACTAAACTCAATTCAAAAAATGTATCCAGAAAAATACACATTTTTTTTTCCTCCACATGTTACACTAGAAGCATTTCTGGAATTTCCTGCATTTGTAATGCAAACACAAAGCGCACATCAGCTCTGGTGGAAAAGGCTGGGGAAGCAAGACTGACAGCTCCATCCTATAATGGACGTTGTGCTGATGCAATGTTATTGCGTCGGTGCTACATCATTAGCGCTGAAGCGGGGGCGCCGAGCAGCACCCCTGCGTGGGTGGTAACGCTCTGATGCCGACGCTATGAGTAGCATCAGCTTCAGAATGCTGACAGGGAGCCTTCCTCGCGCCGACCGAAGCCGGTCAGCGAGAGGGAGGAACCGTTCCGGGACATGGATTTTTTGAGGAGGAGGGAGGTTGGGGGCGGGACATGGGCGGGCTCGGAAGGCAGCCATACTGCTGCATCCTAAGCCCGTCTGGGAGGTTGCGCAGCCCTGATTCGGGCTGTGTAGTCTCCTTCTATCTGCGCCCGCTATTTAGAGGGTGCAGATCCGAGAAGGACATAGGGGAGGCTGGAGCCTCCTCTATGGTAAGGGAGCGAACACTCCAGCCTCTCCTAAGCAGCGCTAGGATATAGTGCTGGCCCATCGGCCTCACCGGTCCGGTGCTGCAGGATTGTGCCCTGAGAATCTTCCTATAAAGACTGAGAATCTTCAATGAAGTCTGAGAATCTTCACTGGGATCATAGCACGGTCACTGGTGCCTGTCAAACAAGGCTTGCCTTAGGAAGTGTGCGGCCCCATGCATTTGTTTTGCGGTCTCCCTGCTGCATGCCCTTCCGCTTGCTGCAACAAGCAGTGGCGGCCTGGGCCAAGCATGGCACCGGGTGCCAGCGTGGCACCCAGAAGTAGAACTAAAATAATCGCATCACTGCCAACTCTGTTGGGAGTTGGCCTGATTTTGGGCCAACTGGAATCAGGGATGGGCGGGAGCTGCTTCTGGAGTGGCCCAATTTCAAGCCAATCAAAACAGAGGGATGCAGGAGGGCTCTGTGAGAATATTTGTCCCACCAGCCTCTGTATGGAAGCTAACGGCAATGCAAAGTGCTGGTTGTGGCTGTGAGCAACCCACCTGCTGCTGCAGTGCGCACACCCCCCCCCATTGGTCCAATTGTACTAAAGCTGGCCTTGTTTTCAAAACCTCATACAACATAATAAGAATATAATATGACGAGCCCCACTGGATCAGGTCATAGGACCATTTAGTCCAGCTTCCTGTATCTCCCTGATGCCTCAGGGAGCACACAAGACAACAAGATGCCTGCATCCTCTTGCCACTCCCTTGCACCTGGCATTCTGAAGTTACCTACTTCTAACGTAAGAATATTGCACAACCCATCATGGCCTATAGCCCCCGATGGACTTTTACTCCAGAAATCTGTCCAGTCCCCTTTTAAAGGCATCTAGGCCAGATGCCATCACCATCTCCTGTGGCATGGAGTTCCACAGTTTAATGTGGGTAAAAAAGTATTTCCTTTTATCTGTTCTCACTCTACCAACACTCAATTTCAGTGGATGTCCCCTGGTTCTGGTGTTGTAAGAGAAGGAAAAGAACATTCCTCTATCCACTCTATCCATCCCATGCATAATTTTGTACATCTCAATCATGTCCCCCCCTCAGACACCTTTTTTTTTCTAGACTGAAGAGCCCCAAACATTGTAACCTTTCCTCATATGGGAGTTGCCCCAGCCCAATAATCATTGTGGTCGCTCTCTTATGCACTTTTTCCAGCTCCACTATATCCTTTTTGAGATGTGGCAACCAGAACTGTATGTAATACTCCAGGAGTGGTCTTATCATTGATTTGTACAATGGCATAATGATATTGGCTGTTTTTTTCTCAACCCCTTTTTTAATTCCCCCAATGGCAGGTTCGCTGTCTTGGAATAGCTTCAGTGAGAACAGGCAGATAAAATTTAAAATTTAACTCAGGAAAGTTGGGAATGTCACCAGATATGGCACATGGATAAAGGTGAAGCAATTAAGAATTCCCCTGTGCACGTCACCTGGTGGGCCCCCCGCCCCCCCAGCAACGCCACTGATTCCAGAACATCTTAGGATTGCGCTTTGCATGCAGTCTGGTATGAGTGCTCAGGTGATATGGTTCAGATGATTTTTAAAAAATCATGATTTTTTGATTAAAAGTTGTGTTTTGGGGTTTTAGGTTTTTGGCCATAACCTTTGATAGAATGAAGATATTACACTCTGGTTGTTTCCATTGAATTCCAGGTGAAATTCCACATCCAACAGTATATAACATGATGGTAAAATAAATTTTGTTTTTGCAATTTTGTGAAATAATATTTTGTGAAATAATTTTTGCGAAATAATAAAAAAAATATTTTTTGGGAAATAAAAATTCTGATTTTTACATTAAAAGTTGTATTTTGGGGTTTTAGTTTTTTGGCCATAACTTTTGATAGAATTACGATGTTACATTCCAGCTTTTTTCATTGAATTCCCAGTGAATTTCCGCACCCGATATAGCATAATTCTACTATCTTTTAAAACTGCAATTTCAGCAATTTTGGTCCCTGGTGGTATCACACACACCCCTGTGCACGTCACCTGGTGCGGGGCCCCCGCCACCCCTAGGCAACGCCGCTGAATTCCAGAACAGCTTAGGATTGCGCTGTCACTACTGAGAGGGTGGGTTGGGATGGCCTGATCCTGTTTCCCAAAGTGGCCAGCCAGACAACTCCAGGAAGCTCACAAGCAGGGATTTATGTCAAACAGCTCCCTGCTGCTGTTGCTCCCCAGCAAACAGAATTCAGGGCTGTAGTGCACTGTTTCCAGGCTTCCATCTAGCCATCATGACAAGTAGTCACTGCCTGGCCCATCTTCCAGGTTATTTAATGCCTGTCTAGCGTCATCTCCGCCAGTAGTCACCACCACACCGTGTGGCAGCAAATTCCATAAATCAGCGATGCGTTATGTGGAGAACCTGCTGCCACCCAGTTTCACTGGATGACACATCATGTTCTAGTCTGCAGAGAGACAGAGAAAAACTTCACTTTCTCCACACATAGTGCACAATTGTACATTCCGCTTTTCTCATCTCTTACGTATGTTTCTTTCCAAGCCGTTCAGGAAAACAATGCATTTAATTGGATTCTACTGGGTGCCAGTGCAGGTGCTGGGGTTCAAACAGGCAATGGTGTAGGTGTCCCATCTCCTTCTGGAGGCAGCATTTTGAATGAGATGGAGGTTACCCAGCAGGTAATTAACCTGTGGAACTCCTTGCCACAGGAGGTGGTGATGTTGACTGGCCTACGTGCCTTTAAAAGGGCATTGGACAGATTTCTGGAGGAAAGGTTAATCGCACACTACAGGCCATGATGGGTGGCACAACTTCCTGATTTTAGAAGTAGGCTACCTCAGATCGCCAGATACAATGGAGTGGTATCAGGATGTAGTTGTCTTGTATGCTCCCTAAGGCATCTGGTGGGCCACTGTGAGATATAGGAAGCTGGATTAGATGGGCCTTTGGCTTGATCCTGTGGGGTCCCCTCCCCACAGAGAGGATAGCAAATTCTGTTTTATTTATTTCATGTTTACCTCAGAATTTTTCCTAAGAATTTACCTCACAATGCAAGGGAGTGGCAACAGGGTGCAGGTATCTAGTTATCTTGTGTGCTCTCTGAGGCACCTGGTGGGCCACTGTGAGATACAGGAAGCTGGACTAGATGGGCTCTTGGCCTGATCCAGTGATGCTCTTCTTGGGCCTCACTGATGTTGATGTTCTTCTTAGCCATCAACTTCAGCTTCACCTGAAGGGTATGTGAAAGGCTTGTTAGGGCCCTATGGGCTTATTCACTGCTAGCATTCCAAATCATCACCCAGAGTCAGTACCATTTAGCTTTCAGAGAGATGAGTGTGTTGTAGGAAACAAATATCCCAGCTTGGATGCAGCATTGTTTTGTTGTGAGAAAGGATGATCACAGGCCTGACTAGAGCCACCCACTGAGTCATTGGCTCAACCCAGAGTAGATCACAGGAGCTTTTTAGCTACGAGGCCTTTGATGTAGCTCCTTGGCCTTATTCTACAGCCTTTGATGATGGTCCACACAGTACAGATGTCAGGTGTTGTGTGAGCAGGAAGATGTTCTATCTCACCTAGAGGGAAGCAAAATTGGATAATGCTGCTCTCTCTCCCTCCCTCCCTCTCTCTCCCTGTGTGTGTGTGTGTGTGTGTGTGTGTGTGTGTGTGTGTGTGTGAGAGAGAGAGAGAGAGAGAGAGAGAGAGAGAGAGAGAGAAAGAGAGAGATCCAGTGCTGGTTCCAAAATGGTTGTTGGGGCCCTGGGCAAAGTTCTGCACTGGACTTCCTGTTGGTTCACTGGGTAGCACTGGGAAACTTTTAAAAATAAAAGTTTCAATTGCTGAATTACTGTTTATTTTTTTGTAAACTGAGATGGAAATAGTGTTTTGTTTCATTGTTGGTGAACTGTTTCCAGGGCCCTTCTGGTGTTTGAAAGGCAGGTAACAAACCTTCAATAAATAAAAAGAATCATATTATTACAGAAGAAAATAAGGCAGGCTTCTGCCTCAAGGAGTTAATAATCTAATCTTTGATAGTTTGAGGAGGCAACAGAGGAAGAGGCAGTGATAAAAAAAAAAAACACCAACACAAGAGGTGAGGCACAAGAGAGAGGGGCCAGTAGCATCTCGGGAGGCTTATTGGCTACTGCGACAAAGGAGAGGTTTAAACGGCAAGGTAAGGCACCTTGCAAAACTAGTGCCCCACCCCCCCTCCAGGGACGCTACTGAGACAGGCAAGTGCCTTTACACAAACATTGACTTCATTTCAGTAAGAGAAAGGCTTTTGTCGCCAATTGGCTCAACCCAGAGTAAGGTTGACACCAATTTATACTGCCTGATTTCTACTGTACCCAAGTCAGATGCCCTATTTAGTTACAATAGGATACAATCTAGACTGCAAATCATGCTATCAGATCTGTGTTATGATACTGAAGGAAAAGAAAGAGTCTTCCACATTCAGTCTGGGATTTCCAGAGGTTGCCGGTGTTGGTGGGGAACTTCCCCACTGGAGTATACTGTGCAAACCTCTTCTTCGTCTCCTTCCTGCTATTTTACCCTGCTGTTCGTTGCTTAAGTTTTGTCCGAGAGCGCAATCCTAACCTGGAGTTAGGCTGGCACAGTTAGGCCAGCAAAGTTTGGCTGGCACAAGTGCCACCATAAAGAGCGTTTGGACTACTCACAAAGTCAGGGAGGATGGCACACATGTGTGTGCTGGCCCCTCTGATGCCTAGAGTGGTCTAAACAGACTTTATAGTGTCCCTTGTGCCGGCCAAACTTTGCTGGCCTAACTGTGCCAGGTTAGGATTGCACTCCCAATAATATCGGAAAGACAAAGTGGAATGACCCAGCTCAGATCTGTCTATACAGTGATGGGGAACCTTTTGGGCTTAGTGTGTCAAAATTTAGGAAAATCCTGAACTTGACATTGCTGGTGTGTCAACCCCCACCCAAACAAAAGAGAAACCATTCTTTATATTCATTTATTTAAACAAAAAAATACAGTCTAATCAGGTGTGGTGCTATGTATTATATAAAGAAACATCAAATAATTACAAAACCCCCTGCTAACTGGGCAAGAGGCACTTTTTCAAGTGGTGTCCTCTTATATTTAGCAGGGGGAGAGCAATTGTCCCTCTTCACCCCAGCACAGTGTCTTTCTCGTGGCTGTTGCTGGTGGTGTTCTCCATTCTTTTAGATTGTGAGCCCTTTTGGGACAGGGAGCCATTTAACTTTAATGTTATTATTTGCTTGTAAACCGCTTTGTGAACTTTGTGTTGAAAAGCGGTATATAAATACTAGTGATTGATTGATTGAAATGAAAAACGAGTAAAACAAACTAAGTTTTTGTCATGCATTGGTGAATGCTGGTGTGTCACTCCAAACGTTGTTGTGCGTCAGCTTTGACACCCATGTCATAGGTTCGCCATCACTGGTCTAGAGTCACACCAGCTCCTTCCTAGGCCAGATTTTATTTTAAAGATTTTAAAGTGGATTTTCTATTTTTTTTAAAAAAAAATGCGAAGTTGCATATAATAAAAATGAAAACAAATGCTTAAACTAGCAAATGCAAAAGAATTAGCAGCCCAATCCTAGGCACAGGGTGTTGCAAACATGCTGTAAAGCACATTCGTGGCACCCTGTGAGTAAGTAGAACCAGTGAAAGACCTGTGCCATCCCACCAGTGCATTGAACCCTACTCAGAGGTCTAGCAGAATCAATAGGAATGCACTCCCTATATCTAATTCCCAGCATAGATTATCCACTAGTGTTCTTCAACCTTGGGGTTCGGGACCCCAATGGGGTCGCGAAGCCTCAGTTAGCGGGGTCGCTGCATCTTTCAGGAATGAACAAGGTTGAAGACCACTGGACTCAAGCACCACCAGGTAAAGGAGGGGGCATCTGGTGTACCCCTTCAGTGTTCCAGTCCTGCTCTGGTTCTTAGCAATGATGCTAAAATAGCTTTCACTGGTGCCAGGAAAAATGGCAAAATGGAGCAGGGTTGAGACTACATGCGGACGGCCTCATATTTGCATGGATCCTGTCCATAAGTTGAAAGGAATCCAAAAGAACAGGGCAATCAGAGGTCACAGTTCACTCAGCTGGAAGTGCCACTGTGGAGTCCAGGTCATGCCAGATTTGTTCTGCAAACTATCTTGCAAACAGCGGCGTACCTAGAAGGGGATCACAGCACTATGTTTTGCAAGGAGTTGCTCCCCTTCTCTTTGGAGCAAGTTCCAGCGGCTGGAGCAAAACGGAGGCTACGTTGGCACAGAAGAGGAAGGAGAGCTTTGCTTGCAAAACTTAGTGTTGAGATCACCCTCTAGGTACACCACTGCTTGCAAATTCGTCCTGGTGAACGTCTGAGACATCATCCATCACACCACAGATGCCCTGATCTAACAAGTCCCAAGCCATTCTGAACAGATCTGCTAGTTGGTTTTCCACAGATGCAGTGGAGGCAAAGAAATGCTGCTTTTTCACTTCCACCACTGTCCTTAGGATAGTCTTGAATATGATGAGATCTTCTAACCCAGTGGTTTGCAAACTTTTTAGCACCCACTCAACTTTTTAGGGACCCACTTTTTAGAATGACAATCTGCCGGGACCCATCAGAAGTGATATCATGGCTGGAAGTGCCATCAATGTGACACCAGGGCCTGCTGCTTTCCTGAGAATGCAGCAGTAAGTTGGGTTATTTCTCAGCCATTATCCAACAGCAAAGCAAATCAGAAAGAAAAAAAAGCCTATTGACAGCCTTGACACAAGCAAAACAAACACACAGCCCTCCCCCTTTCCAGCATCCCTTCTTCCCATATTTTCAGTATGGTTTTTCTAGATGCTTCGCAACCCACCTGAAATTTCCTTGCGACACACTGATGTGTTCCAACCCACAGTTTGGGAACCACAGTTCTAGCCCTGCGTCTGATCTGACTCCGCACAAGTCTTCCACCACCGATGCTCAAGTTGTCTTCCTAAGTGCTCCCATTGCTAATGGCTACCTGGAAAACCTGGTTTTGTGATGAGAAAGAGGGGGCACTTTGGAGTGATTGTGTTAACATAAGAACATAAGAACATAAGAAGAGCCCTGCTGGATCAGGCCAAAGGCCCATCTAGTCCAGCTTCCTGTATCTCACAGCGGCCTACCAGGTGCCCCAGGGAGGCACAAGACACAAGACGCTTGCATCTTGTTGCCACTCCCTTGCACCCGGTACTCTGAAGTAGCCTACTACTACTGTAACCCTGGCCATGTCCAAGCCAGAGAACAACCAAGGCATTGGCAGGACTGCTGGTCATTATGACAGGAAAATCTCCCGAGCCTTCAGGAATTCATTGCCTCTACCCACCCAAATAGTTCCCCACCTTTGCAGAGGTTAGAAGCCCCCCCAATGCCTAAACCCTACCATGTCATGTCTGACCATGACAAAGGAGTGTTTAGGGAAGGCCGGTGGGCTTGCGCCGTACCCAGCGCAAGTTGGAGCTGCCTGGAGCTTCCCAAGGGCAGCGTCTAGCCTCGGGCCAAGCCAGGATTGCACCCTTAATATCCTTCATCCCAGATCCTCCTCCTCTTTCAGCCCAGCTGTAAACTCTAGATCCAAAATGTGACTTGAACTGTCTGTGGAGGCTAGAATTTGAGACAGATTCGTGATTGGCACAGCAGCTTTGATGTCCCGAGATGCCCCAGGAGTAGGAGCTTCAGTGTGGACATGAAGGTCCTTCGTTACTGCAGCTGGGGCTGGCACACTGGCTCGCCAAAGGCCACATAGTGAGTTTGTGGCAGGGGGAAATAAAATTTGAACTACCCAAGTCCAGACTTGCAGTAGTGATCTCTCAGTAATGGTCTATTAAAATAGTCTCAGTAGTGGTCTCTTAGCAAGTATAGGCATGCCCCGGTATCTACTGAGGTTCCTTTCCAGACTCCATTGTGGCTATCTGAAACTGTGGATACTGGGGATGCTATTTTTTTTAAGATAGGGGAACATCAGTGGTTTTACTGCAACAAGATTTTTTTAAAAAAGAGATTTTTCCTATCTTTTTAATAGGCATCCCAGGATCCATCGTTTCTGTGGATAACTGAAACTGTGTTACTGGGACATGCCTGTACACTACTTCAGTTTCTATAAGAAGCTAATGCTTTGGTATACAGTCTGAATGCAACACAACCCCCAAACAAATTACCCACCAACATGAGATCTCAGAGTGCCAAGGATTCATCACCTTGCCTGAGAGTCTTCCCTTCCCTCCAATAACATGGTACTCTTGGGTGTGGAAGTTGTGATCAATGGGTCCTCTGCTTTCCAAGATGATGATGAGGAAGCAATGCCTTTTGCCCCCTATAACATTTAGGGTGCAATTTTAACCTGGAGTTAGGCTGGCGCAGTTAGGCCAGCAAAGTTTGACCAGCACAAGGGACATTGTAAAGTATGTTTGGACCACCCTCAGAGTCAGAGAGGCCAGCATACAGATGTGCACCATCCTCCCTGAGTCCAAGAGTGGTCCAAACGCACTTTACGGTGGCCCTTGTGCTGGCTAAACTTTGCTGGCCTAACTCCAGGTTAGGATTGTGCCCAAATGCTAAAACATAGGCTATGATTCAGCCACAGTCAAGCCCTCCTAAGTCCCATTGAATTGAATGGGAAACAGTGAAGCACATGACTAGCTCCCATTGAAGTCGAAAGGACTTCCGCTGGATCATGTCCACTGTGGTTCTCCCAAGGACACTCAGAATACATATCTTGGCAGAGCAGAAATTGGAATCGGGGTCTTCCACATCCAGCTTGGGATTTCCAAAGGTTCCAGCGTCAGTGGGGGATTTCCCCACCCAGGTTTACCACGTAGCCAAGCAAACCATAAATTCTCAGAACAAGTCAGGCTGGATTGCTACGAAATGGACCTGCTACAAAATAAGTTGGAAATGAGGGGGTAAAGTCCTGGGTGCTGGTAGTAGGATGGACGGTACCACTTCCGACTGCAGAGAGCAGATTACATTTGAGACTGCGCCCCAAAGTGAAACAACACCACAGTTACCTGCAAGCAGAAAATCAGCACAGCAGCGAGATGCCTGTGCTAGGATCTTTCTCTCTGCTGTGCTAATTTTTCTCTTGTGGGGAGGATTTTTCTTTAAACGTGGGGTAACATTTAAGAGTGATACTTCCCACCTACAGTCTGAAGTGTTAACTATGCACTCTTAACATATCATTCCCGCCTCACCTCTGCTGCAGTGTGTAAATCTGGCCACGCAGAGATGACTGACGAGACAGAGCTGAATCATGTTCAGCTGTGCAGCTCTATTTTTCCATCTCAGAATTAGTTAAGGGAATATATTTTTTCTTTGACTAATAAGCTAAAAACCGGGGTGCTTCAAATATTATTTGAAGATCTGATGCAGTAGTAGGAGTTGTTCTGCTGTCAATAGGAAACTGCTTGCTTTAAATAAGCTCAGCTTGTATATAGTCAGTTCTCATTATCTGCCAGGGTTCCTGGAAAACCTTGCAAATGGCAAATTGGCAAATCAATGGGGTTAGGTGCAAGGGGTGCCTTATCTGTCATCAGAAGAATCCAGCAGAGAACCTCAGGAAGCCAGCAGAGTACAGCGGGAAGTGCCAAAAGATCTCTGAATGCTGCAGAGACCTTCCAGAGGCAGCAGGGATCTTCAGAATGGCACTGATGGTGATAAGGTAGTCCCTTATCCCATGGATCCCATAGGATCAATGATTTGTTACCATTGGGCAGGAGTTTTAGTCGAGAGAAGATAAGATGAAGTCTCCATGAGTCTTCATGAAGTCTCCGGAAGTCTCCATGAGCGGCAGACCTTGAGAATAGCAACTGATAAGAGCTGCCTCCAGCTGCCTGTGAGAGAGGAGTTGTGCTGGGCCAGCTGTTTCTTTGGTGGGAGCAGAGAAGCCGTTTATCTGCCAGCAGGAAGGCAAGCGTGTGGCCAGAAAGAAGGACTAAACCACGAAAGTTCCATCTGTATGTTGTTGTAGTTCTTGAAAGATAGACCTTCTTTGTAATTTGTAAAAACCCCTTGCGGTTTAGAGATATAAAGCCTGCCTATGTAAACTGCTTTGAATTAAAGCCAGAGGAGCAATCTAATGGCCAAAGAAAAGTGGTATATAACTACTACTACTACTACTACTACTACTACTATCATCATCATCATCATCATCATCTGTGAGTTCGCTATCCGTTAGGATTTCCAGGAACCTAACCCTAGTGGATAATGAGGACAACTGCATTTTATTAGAAAGCAGAGCCAACATTTGTGGAAATAGAGGAATCTAGGATTACCCAGAACCTGTGCTTAGTCTCCCTCTCTTGTCAAGATCTGCCACTCTACTCCTCCTCAGTGTGGACTGGAGGGCCTTTTATAGGCCTGGCAAAGATCTTTCCAGATCTTTTGCCATATAAGGTAAGGCCTTCTTGCTGGCAGTGAGAAACCTAGTCTTCAGTCAGGTCAGGGGTTGATTGACAGTTACTGGGTAACTCTTGACCTCATGAACTCTTTCCTAACAAGGCCACTGTTTCCCACAGCAACTGAAATGATTAGAACTGCTGAAACAGTCCAAGAATGTTCTTCAGAACTTGGAAGTTGAGCCTTAGAGAGGACTGTTTCCTTGTTGGCTCTTAGATACACACATATCTGTATCACTGACTTGTGTGTTATCCTCAGAGTACTTCCACAGCTAGTAGTTACACAGCTACACAGAATAGTTACACACAGGGCCGGCTCTAGAGCAAATCCAGTGTGCAGGGCATTCTCATGGGGCCTCCTCCCCTCCCCTCCCTGCAGGACCCCCACTCACCAGAAAAGCGCTTGTGGTGCCACCAAGAAGGTTAGATAACAGGAGATGACATGACATCATTTTCTTGAAGCCATGGGTATACTAAAATGGCTGACTCAGATCATTCCTGCCAAGGAGGAGGATTGCCGCAAATTCACAAATAAAAATCTCCCTGCACATGTGTAAAAGTTAATATCAACCTCTTTAATCATGCCTGCGTGTTCTGCATACGGGTGTACGAATCGCTGTACGAAAAATGGGATTTAATTTCCACGGAAAGATTCATGTATTCACATTACATCGGTTCAATAAAACTACCATTCAGTGAGTGCATTATTTTTGAAGCTGTGTAATTTCTTGTTGTTCCTAGCAGTCTTATTCACCATTTTCTGACACCCACTGTTAATGGTCTAGAAGGTTAAAAAATATATATATTTTTCCCCCTCCTTTTTTCCTCCTTCCCGTTTACACTTTTTTTCCCGCCTTCCATTTTCTACTGTAATATTTTCGAAATTCTGAACATTAACAGAATTGTTTTAGAGGTGGGGGGTGAGTGTTGAAGTTTAAAAAAATACTCTTAATAGTCTAGAAGTAAAAAAGAATTACTCTCATATTGACAACTACTTGTGTTATGAAGAGATTTAAATGTAATTTTCCTATATATTTATCTAATTTTTGCCCACCCTCCCCTTTTTTTTCTTTCCTTCCCGTTCACACTTTATTTTTGCTTGTGTAGATTTCAATAAAGTCTGTCAAAATAGTGCAATCTGAGTTAAAATAGACAGCATTTCGTCCCGTATGTTCAGTAATATAATTATGAGGAATGTAACCTTGTAATTGCATATTAACTCATAATAAGGTTACCAATAATGTTTCTACACGATCACACGTTTTTATTTTCGTAAGTTTTTATTTCAGGAGTAAACTATTCAGTCCTAAACAGTACGAGCAAAGCAATCTGAAATGCTTGGAATAAGGATTGTTTTGAGTACGCCAACATGGCTGCTAAGCCCGCCCCCTGGCTTCATTTGGCTCCTATTAATTCTTAAGGCATGTCCTCTCCAGTAATCTAACCTTTTTGGGTGCCACGCACAAAGCATGGCACCTTGTGATGACATCACAACCAGTTGCTTCCAGCAGGCCCATTTTGGGGTGTTTGGAGGCAGGGGCAGGTGGGAGGGCCCAAGGCAAAGCTGCTCTGCTCGCCCCACGGACCTACGGCCCATAGAGATCCTGGCTGCTGCAGCAGGTGTGCTGGTGTGGGGCCTCCAAAGTGCAGGGTCCAATGTGACTACATTGGTCACATTGGCTTAATATAAGGCCAGCCCTGGTTCCACAGCTTGTTCCATTCCTGGAAAATGTCTGCCTTTCCCTAGAGGGGCACCTTCATGCTTTGAGAACCCCGAGGCGACTTCATAAGTGAGCTGCTGCATGTTTCTGTCTTGTTTATGATATGAATCACACTGGATTTGCACCACAGACCTTTTGCAAACGTAGGTGGGTTTAGGTCAGCCTGACCTCTTATCAGATAAGCCAATTGGTGTTTGGTATTTTTCAGGTTTTCAAAACACTCCATGTGCAAGGGGGTAATGCAACATCTGGCCTCTTGAGCAAGTGGCCATGTACACAAGATGTTATTTACTCAAGATATTTCCATCGAACACAATCAGGTTACCTAACAAAGCTTGCAAGTAAATGTTACACATAGTGCACCTTACGACAGGTGTTGTTTTTAAAGAGACGTCCACACAGTCATAGGGCAGGGGGAGGAAAGCAACAACACTGTAACTGAGAAATTGTGTGTGTGTGTGTGGTGTGTTGATGACTGATGCTGAGGGGTCATAAAGCTCGATTAATGGCTGGCAGGAGGTACTATGACAGAAAATTTAAATAAATGACAGTAATATTGATAAACAAGATATTGTGAGGCAAACGAAGGGTGCCACTGTTTCACGACTGCTGCAGTTATGACTTAATATTTGTTTGATGCCAATGTGCAGGACGCTACAGAGATAGCTGAATTGGAGGCTCCCCAGACCACAAGGATTTCCCATCTAGCATTCGCTACAGCCTCGACTCAGAGAGCCCTATTCCATATGCATGCCGTATTCCAGCTGCTTCCCCCAGTAGACAGAGAACTAGAACATTTAATGTAGTTCATGTAGCTAACCATGGCTACATGGAACATTGTGGCGCCTGCTGTAGTTACTGCACCATCCCCGCTCTGGATATGCTACTGAGCAAGAGGCAAAGGACTTGAGCCCCCACTCAAGGGCTTTGTCAGAGTTTTCCACTTTACTTGTCAGAGCAGCAAGTCCTGTGCATGAGCCAAAACAGAGGTGTGGGATCTCGCAAAGGAAACCAGCCTCAACGATGCTAGGTTCCAAATATCTGTTTGCTATATTTATACTTGCATCCTATCCATCTGCGAGGGAACTCGAGACAACCAATGTGGTTCTTTCCCCTTTATCCACAACTGCCTGTGGGAGTGTGACCGGCCCAAGGTGCGTGACTGAGCAGGGTTTATATCCAGCTCTCTCCTTTAACCAAGACATCACACTGGCACATTATTATGACATTGTTGTGAAGCAGGACATGTGGCCTCTGTAGTTCCACTCAAATGTCCAGTTCAGCACTAATGACTGATGGGCAGAGGGTGTCCTGACTCCCATGTTTGCTACCAATTACATTAAGCAACTCAGGGCATAACCCTAACCTGGCGTGAGGCTGGCACAAATCCCTTGTGCAAGGCCAGGAGTGTTAAAATGTACCATAAAGTATGTTTGCACCTCTCTCGGAGTCAGGGAGACCGGCCCATCTCTGTGCTCTGTCTTCCCTGACTCTGAGAGTGGTCCAAACTCTGGCACAAGGTGGCTGGCACAAGGGACTTGTGCTGGTTAGGATTCTGCCCCCAGATTATTCCAGTGGATAACAACAACAACAACAACAACAACAACAACAACAACAGCTTGCAGCTCACGGCACCTTTTCTGGGTCTTCTCTCCAGGTAACAACATAAGCCTGTGGCTTGCCCAGGGGCCCTTTGAGGTCTGGCTTCTGGGGAGGAGAGAGGCCTTAAGTGAGTCAGCTGTGCTGGGGACGGGGCTTGCAGCTCACGGCACCTTTTCTGGCTCTTCTCTCCAGGTAACAACATAAGCCTGTGGCTTGCCCAGGGGCGTGAGCCTCTGGCGCGAGCCGAAGGGCAAGAGCCAAAGGGCTCTTTGCCCGTGGCTCTTCGCCTGGGGAGCGGAGCCGGGAGCCTATACCATCTGCTGCTGTTGCTGTGTCCTGGCTGCCTCCTGGTTTACCGTCCTGTGGATCGTCACGCTCCAGCCACGCCTTTACTGTTGGAGCCTAGTCACCTGTCAGCAAGCCACCACCAGCCTTTTAACTGAGTGAGTGCTTGTACGAGTGTGACTTCCTGGCCGGAGTGAGAGTCTGGTCAGGGAGTGGAAGGTTATCCCTGCCTCTGTGAGAGGGGGGCAGGGAGGGAAGGAGCGAGGACCTCTGCCTCAGTGAGAGGGAGGCAGAGGCCTGCAGCAGCCCAAGCCTCAGTGGGAGTGGGGTGAGGGCTGCTGCACCGGTTGTTGGTGGGAGTGTGTGTGTGTGTGTGTGTGTGTGTGTTGGTGTTTTTTAGTTTTTTGTATTGTGCTGGTGGTTGGCTTGTAGGTCGCTCCCGCCGGAACTATGTGTTTGACACCTCGAGGGAGCTCAGGGGGAAGGAGGGAGGCCACCATTAGCAGAGTTATGGGTTACGGAAGATATGGCGGTGGGGGCTGGGCCGGACATTACAGGAGAAGGAGGGTCAGTCGTAGACAGACTATCCCTCTTTCTGGCCCTTCCCTCATCCCTCTGACCCTTGGAAATCCTGGCAACAGTCCCCTGAGTCTGAAGCTGCTGCTTCTGAATGCCAGGTCGGTGAATAATAAGACCTCTCCTATCCATGATTTAATCTTGGAGGAGAAAGCCGACCTGGTATGTATCACGGAGACCTGGCTGGATGAGCTGGGCGGGGTTAATCTTTCCCAGATTTGTCCACTGGGTTTCCGGGTACTGCAGCAGCCACGGCTACAGGGGCGGGGAGGTGGGGTTGCGATGGTCTATCGGGATTCCATCCGTCTCACCAGATACCCTGTTCAGCAGTCCACCGGGTTTGAGTGCCTTCGCGTTGTGTTGGAGGGGCGAGACAGAACGGGGATTCTGCTGGTGTACCGCCCGCCTTGCTGCCCAGCAGTCTCCCTGCCTGAGCTGACGGAGCTGGTCTCGAGCATGGTGTTGGAGTCCCCCCGCCTTCTGGTGTTGGGGGACTTTAATGTCCATGCCGAGGCCCCGGCAACATCTGCGGCTCAGGACTTCATGGCCTCCATGGCAACCATGGGTCTGTCTCAAAAAATATCTGCCCCGACACATGAGGCGGGACACACGCTGGACCTGGTGTTTACTGCGGGGCAGGTTGATGGTGATCTGGAGGTGGAGGAGATTAAGATCACTCCTTTGTCATGGACAGATCACTGTCTGGTGGGATTTAGGCTTGTTGCGGCTTCTCACCTCTGCAATGGCGGGGGATCACATTTTATGATCCGCCCTCGGAGGCTGATGGATCCAGACGGATTCCTGAGGGCTCTGGGGGATTTTCCTGTTGCCAGAGTTGGAGATCCACCCGGTGCCCTGGTGGACCTCTGGAATATGGAGATGGCCAGGGCCCTGGATGAGACTGCTCCTGACCGTCCTCTGCCCAGTCGCAGAATCAGAGCCGCTCCTTGGTTTTCTGAGGAGCTGCGAACGATGAAGCGACAGAGCAGACGACTAGAGCGTCGGTGGCGAAAGACTCGTGCCGTATCTGACCGGACACGGGCTAAGGCCCAATTGAAAGCTTATTCTAGAGCAGTGGTGGTGGCTAAGAGAGCTCACCTCTCTGCCACCATTGCGTCTGCAGAGAACCGTCCGGCTGAGCTCTTCCGTGTGGTCCGCAGTCTGTTACATCTTGCCCCCCTTACTGGTGGGGAGGAGCACACGGAGGCTCGCTGTGACGAGTTCGCTCGACATTTTGCAGACAAGGTCGATCAGATCCGGCATGACTTGGACGCTGCTGTGGGCAGATCTAGTGATGTCCCCGGGGAACCTGTCTATCCTATCATTTGGGATTCTTTTCAGTTTGTAGAGCCTGAGGATGTGGACAGGATTCTCTGGAGTGTGAGACCTGCTGCTTGCCCGCTCGACCCTTGCCCGGCATGGCTAATTAGAGCTGCCCGGGGAGGGCTGGCCGAGTGGACGGGGAGGGTAGTGAATGCATCTCTGAAGGAGGGGGTGCTCCCGCCTGCTTTGAAGCGGGCGGTGGTTCGCCCCCTCCTGAAGAAGCCCTCCCTGGATCCCTCAAATTTAAACAACTTTCGGCCAGTATCCAATATCCCATTTCTGGGCAAGGTGATTGAGCGGGTGGTGGCGTCCCAGCTTCAGAGGGTTCTGGAGGAAACGGATTATCTGGACCCATTCCAATCTGGCTTCAGGCCGGGGTTCGGGACGGAGACCGCCTTGGTCGCCTTGGTGGATGACCTGCGCCGGGGGATGGACGGGGGAAGTGCGACCCTGTTAGTCCTGCTGGACCTCTCGGCGGCTTTCGACACCATTGACCATGGTGTCCTTCTGGGTCGATTGGCCGGGTTGGGGCTTGGAGGCACTGTTTTGAAGTGGTTCCGCTCCTTCCTGGCTGACAGATCCCAGAAGGTGGTGCTGGGGGACTCTTGTTCGGCACCCCGACCTCTTAGGTTCGGGGTGCCGCAAGGTTCCATCTTATCCCCCATGCTGTTTAACATCTACATGAAACCGCTGGGAGAGGTCATCCGGGGGTTTGGAGTGGGGTGCCATCAATATGCTGATGACACCCAACTTTATCTCTCCTTTCCCCCTGATTCTGAGGAGGCGGTTGAGGTCCTGGATCGCTGTCTGGAGGCAGTTGGGGGGCTGGATGCGGGCGAACAAGCTGAAATTAAATCCGGATAAGACAGAGGTGCTTTTGGTTCGGAAATCCACAGCTCGGGTATTGGACTATCGTCCTGCTCTGAATGGGGTCGCACTTCCTCTGAAGGAGCAGGTTCGCAGCTTGGGGGTTCTCCTGGATTCACAGCTACACCTGGAGTCCCAGGTGGCGGCGGTGGCCAGGGGAGCCTTTGCTCAGCTTCGGCTGATCCGCCAGCTGCGGCCGTACCTGAGCTGTGCGGACCTGGCCACAGTGACCCATGCCCTAGTGACATCAAGATTAGATTATTGCAATGCGCTCTACGTGGGGCTGCCTTTGAAGACGGTCCGGAAATTACAACTAGTACAGAACGCGGCGGCTCGGGTGGTTGCTGGGGCACGTCGGTTTGACTCTGTCGAGCCGCTGCTTCGGCGACTACACTGGCTGCCGGTTCTGTTCCGGGCCCAATTTAAAGTGCTAGTTTTGACTTTTAAAGCCCTTTACGGCTCGGGTCCGGGGTATTTGAGGGACCGCCTCCTTCTATATAATCCAACCCGTACTCTTAGATCATCTGGGGGGGCCCTTTTGACTGTGCCGCCTCCAGGAGAAGTAAGAGGAGTGGCGGCCAGGAAGAGGGCCTTCTCGGTGGTGGCCCCCCCAACTCTGGAACACCCTTCCCCTCAAATTGAGAACTGCTCCCTCTCTGTTTACATTTCGGCGGGGGCTGAAGACCTTTTTATTCCAAAAAGCTTTTAATTGTTGACACGTTGGCTGGCTGGTTATTATGATCCATGGGGCTTGTGTCTTATTTTATTTTTTAATTGTTTTTAAATTGTTTGTGTTTTTTAATCTTGATTGTTTATTGTTTAATACTGTTTTTAATTGTTTTTAATGTTAACTGTTATACTTTATTTTTATCCTTTTTAATATTGTAAGCCGCCTTGGACATCTGCCTTGGCAGAGGAAAGGCGGGGTAGAAATTTCTGATAAATAAAATAAATAAATAACAACAACAACAACAACAATACATTTATTTATATACCGCCTTTCTTAAGATCACTAGATTTCTCTAATGATTGAACTCAAGGCGGTTTACATAGGCAGACTTTCTCACAAACCCGAAGGTTTTTACAATTTACAGAATGTTCTATCTTCCAAGAACAACACTCCTACAGATCTTTCTTTCTGGATTTAGCCTTCTTTCTTTAGCCACCCGTCTTTCGTCTGCTGGCTGATGAGGCTTCCCTGCTGCCACCAGAGATGCAGCTGATTTCAGCACACTCCTCCTCCCACGAGGCAGCTGAAACTCAGCTTGTAATCAGCCGCAGTTTCCAAGGTCTGCTGCTCACAGAGACTTCCGGCAGTCCCGAGCTCACAACCTTGAGATCTTCAGGTGTTATCTTCGGGCAAACGGAGGCATTAACCCTCTCGGCTAAATCTTATGATAAGGCATTGAAAAGCACAGTGTTTCTCAAACTGTGGGTCAGGACCCACTAGGTGGGTCACGAGCCAATTTCAGGTGGGTCGCCTAGCACCTAGGGCAGCCATATTGAAAATATGGGAAGAAGGGACACTAGAAAGAAGGGAGGGCTATGTGGTCATTTTGCTTGTGTCAAGGTTGCAAATAGACTTTTTTCCCCTTTCTAATTCACTTTGCTATTGGAAAATGGCTGAGAAATAACCCAATTGATTGCTGCATTCTCAGGAACGCAGCAAACTCTGGCTTCACAGTGATGGCGCTTCCAGCCTCAACATCACTTCGAGTGGGTCCCAGAAAGACTGTTATTTTAAAAAGAGGGTCCCAGTGCTAGATGTTTGAGAACCACTGATCTAGACACATTCCTGTATCTCTTTAGCAGCTGCAAACATCTGGTGGCACAACAAGGCCTCATCCCTTGGTCTTGCTTGCAGGAAGACATGAGTAGAGAAATCTTAAGGAATGTATGTAGGGACAAGGAGTGGGCCTGCCGCTGACCTCTATGCACTTAGCAGAGCCTGATCGGAACCTTTACACATAGACTGCACGCGTGTAGGTTCTGTCAGAGAGCAGGAATACTACAAAAGGGAAGATTCCTGATTGATTGTGCATACAACTTGGATCCATGCAGGCTCTGTTCAAATGCCACTGCTGGAGTCCCAGGTGGCGGCGGTGGCCAGGGGAGCCTTTGCTCAGCTTCGGCTGATTCGCCAGCTGCGGCCGTACCTGAGCTGTGCGGACCTGGCCACAGTGACCCATGCCCTAGTGACATCTAGATTAGACTATTGCAATGCGCTCTACGTGGGGCTGCCTTTGAAGACGGTCCGGAAATTACAACTAGTACAGAACGCGGCGGCTTGGGTGGTCGCTGGGGCACATTGGTTTGACTCTGTTGAGCCGTTGCTTCGGCGACTACACTGGCTGCCGGTTCTGTTCCGGGCTGAATTCAAGGTGCTAGTTTTGACTTTTAAAGCCCTTTACGGCTCGGGTCTGGGGTATTTGAGGGACCGCCTCCTTCCATATAATCCTACCCGTACTCTCAGATCATCTGGGGGGGCCCTTTTGACTGTGCCACCAACAGGAGAGGTGAGAGGGGCGGCGGCCAGGAAGAGGGCCTTCTCGGTGGTGGCCCCCCAACTTTGGAATACCCTCCCCTTCGAATTGAGAACTGCTCCCTCTTTGCTAACATTTCGGCAGGGGCTGAAGACCTTTTTATTTCAAAAAGCTTTTAACTGTTGACAGGCTATATCTTGATTAATCTCATGATCCACGGGGCTTGTTGTTTTTTAAATTTTTAAATTGTATTTTAACATTGTTTTAAAATTGTTTTTAATGTTAAATTCTGTTTTTATTGTTTCTTTTATTGTAATGCCGCCTTGGGTGCCTTCGGGCAGAAAGGCGGGATATAAATCCAATTAATAATAACAACAACAACAACAACATGCAGGGGGTTGGGGTGGAATCAGTAGACACAATCCCTATGGAAGACCAAACATTACTTTCCAAAATCTGGGTGTCAGGCCAAAGGGCTGAGCTCTGGCAACCCTAATAACATCATATTCACAAACTGGGCCAGGAGCAACCCAGGCCTTGCAACCAGTATCCCACCTTGAAATTTCTGGAATCTAACAGAGGTGGTGAACCCTTTCCTGGGCATACATTGCCCCAGGACCAGTATTGCTGGCTTTTTATGGCTCGCTCCATAATATTCCTCCTATTCAAAATGAGTTGCCTACCAAATAATGACAGGAGGTGATTGAGGGGGGCTCGTGCTACCCTTTAACAGTGAAATAATGGCATAGTGTTTGGTTGGAAGCCAGCTGCTTCCCACCTACCCTTTTCTCCCTTCCCACACAGACCCGGCTCCTTTGACATTGGATGCAGCCACAGGGCTTCTCATACAAAGCCTGATTAATTTTTTACCCCATCTGTGTATGTCTATGGAAAATGCATGACTCCATTTAGCATTCTGTCACAGGGAGGGCTGCTTAGAGAACAGTTGCAGCCTTTTGTCGTTCAGGAAGGTGTAGGAGCTAGGGGGATTTTCTGCAATATGGAGAACACCAAATCTTTCAATACTAGGAGGGGACAGCCCCCACTCTCCTTCCTCCTTTTGTGCAGTGGCAACACAGCAAGAAATATTTTAAATGGCTGCTTCCTTCTTTCCTGTTCTGCTTTGACAACCAGTCAAAGTTGGACAATTCTCTTAGGAGGACCTGTTTGTGTGTGTGTGTGTGTGTGTGTGTGTGTGTGTGTGTTTTGGTGGGGGGGTCCACAGGGGTCTACCCTATTGCCTAATAGGGTTGTGAAGTCTTTTATTTATTTATTCATTCATTTATTTTATATCCTGCCTTTCTGCTTAAAAGTACTTCAACAATGTATGATCAAACTTTTTTTTTTAAAACCAAATCCAGGCGTTATGAAAAAAAAAAAATCCCAAAACACAGCACAGGGCAAGAGGCAAACAGGTTAAGAGTGCAATCCGAACCTGGAGTTAGGCCGGCATAAGTCCCTTGTGCTGGCCCAGGAGTGTCACATACGCACCGTAAAGCATGTTTGGACCATTCTCTAACTCAGGGAGGATGGCGCATGTCCTTGGCAGTGGCATTTCTACAGGGAGGGCAAAGCTCTAAGTCTTGCAAGAAGCCTTACCTTGCAGTGGAAATCACTCCTCCCCTGCACCGTTTTAGCCAATCCTCACAGGGAACAGCAACATCTTGGCGTTGCTTACTGGCTACAGCAGCAAGGGAGAGGAGGGATTTACATGACAGGGTAAGGCTTCTTGTAAAACTTAGAGCTTTGCCATCCCTGTAGAAACGCCTCTGGTCCTTGGGCTGGCCTCTCTGAATCCAAGAGTGATGCAAATGTGCTTTATGGACTCCAGACTAGGATTGCGCCCTCAAGGTTAAAATTGGACCCCAGATTTCCTCACCAATAGCATCTCTGTTTTATGTTCATTTAATGTCAGCATGTTTGCCCTCATCCTGCTCATTCCTAACCCCAGACAGAGTTCAAAACATCCAGTGTCCTTGTTACCAGATGGAAAGGAGATACAGAGCTCAGCTGGGTGTCATCCACACTCTGATAGCTCCCAGCACCATGCCCCTGATTATTTTCTCCATGTTTAGAAGTAGGGGGACTAAACTGAGAACACAATCCTAAGTTGCATTGGAATGGCGAGACTGGTGAGCCTGCACCATATCCAGCGCACTGTAGGCATGCTGGGGAGCAGGGAAAGGGCATATTTGCGCCCTTGCCCCAGGGGATGCTCCAGCTTCCCCATTTTGTTGTTGTTCAGTCGCTAAGTTGTGTCCGACTCTTCGCGACCCCCTGCACCACAGCACGCCCGGCCTCCCTGTCCTCCACTAGCTTCCGGAGTTCACCCAATTTCATGGTCATCGCTTCGGTGACACTCTCTAACCATCTCATCTTCTGCGCTGCCTCCCCCTTCTCCTTTTGCTTTCCATCTTTCCCAGCATGAGGGTCTTTTCTAAAGAGTACTCTCTTCTCATGAGATGGCCAAAGTATTTGAGCTTCAGCTTCAGCATTTGTCCTTCCAGGGAGCAGTCAGGCTTGACTTCCTGTAGGATTGACAGATTGGATCTCCTTGCAGTCCAGGGGACTCTCAAGAGTCTTCTCCAACACCATAATTCGAAAGCATCTATTCTTTGGCACTCTGCCTTTCTTATGGTCCAGCTCTCACATCCATACATTGCTACTGGGAAAACCAGAGCTTTGACTAGAGATCAAATTGCCAACATTCACTGGATCATGGAGAAAGCAAGAGAGTTCCAGAAAAACATCTACTTCTGCTTCATTGACTATGCTAAAGCCTTTGATTGTGTGGATCACAACAAACTGTGGCAAGTTCTTGAAGAGATGGTAGTACCAGACCACCTTATCTGTCTTCTGAGAAACCTGTATGCGGGCCAGGAAGCAACAGTTAGAACTGGACATGGAACAACTGATTGGCTTACAATTGGGAAAGGAGTACGACAAGGCTGTATACTGTCACCCTGCTTATTTAACTTATATGCAGAATACATCATGAGGAAGGCAGGGCTGGATGACTCACAGGCTGGAATCAAGATTGCTGGGAGAAATATCAACAACCTCAGATATGCAGACGACACCACTCTAATGGCAGAAAGTGAGGAAGACCTAAACAACCTTCTGATGAGGGTGAAAGAGGAAAGTGCCAAAATTGGCTTAAAGCTCAACATTAAAAAAACGAAGTTCATGGCAACCACTCCCATCACTTCCTGGCAAATAGAAGGGGAGAAATGGAAGCAGCTTCCCCATAGTGTTCCTCAGTTCTGCGCCTACTCAGCAGGTGCACAGCTGAGGAAGCCGCGCTGCGCAAACTGGGGTCGTGCGGCTTGGGAACAGAGCCTACTGGATGCATCCCAACCCCAACCCCAACCCCAACCCCTCCCTGGGCCGGCAATCCAGAAAGATACAATGGTTAATAGTATGGGACACTGCTGGGATGCCCAGCAGGACAATGTGCTCACTCCCCCTCTCCAATCATGTGCAATGGCAATCAATTAGGGTTATCAAGGCAGTTTTTGTTCTAAATCCCTGCTGGAAGACAGAACGAAGTAGGTCCTGATAATCACTTTCACCCAGAAATTCTTGCAGTTGAGCTGCCAACACCTGCTTAAACACCTTGCCCCGAAATGGGAAGTTGGAGACCTCCTGCTGGAATATTGGTTCCTGTGCAGTGCTGTTGGCCAGAATGTTCCTTTCATAATATGCATGATGGCTGCATACAATTATTCTGCCTGTTAGACTCACAGTGGGGGAGGATTAACCCAGTTAGGTTGGTTTGCAATCAATGAAAGGGCAACTTCAGTTGTGTGTCGTGTGCCTTGCACTGCTGTGCGACTTGTGCCTTGCACTGGAATTATTCTGCAAGGTCGCAGAAGGGTAATGAGTCACCTGAAGCTGTTGGAGTTTGCTCTTCACATGCTTTCTGGCAGGTTATTCATTTCCTGCTCTGGTAACTTTCACTGTACTGGGCCAGAGAGATCCAGAATGTTGTGGTGGTTTACACCAAACATAAAATTCTGCACGAAAGGGATAGAGTAAATAGAGGGAGGTTCTTTTCCCTCTCTCACAACACCAGAACCAGGTGGACATCCACTAAAATTGAAGGTTGGGAGAGTTAGGAGGAATAAAAGGAAACTTTTTTAAACCAGCGGGTAATTAAGCTGTGGAACTCCTTGCCACAGGAGGTGGTGATCGCATCTGTCCTAGGTGCCTTTAAAAGGGGGTTGGACAGATATCTGGAGGAAAAGTCTATTGTGGGCTATAGGCCATGATGGATGGTGCAGCTTCCTTATGTTAGAAGTAGGCGACTTCAGAATGCCAGGTGCAAGGGAGTGGCAACAGGATGCAGGCATCTTGTTGTCTCATGTGCTCTTATGTGTCTCATGTGGGCCACTGGGATATAGGAAGCTGGACTAGATGGGACTTCGGCCTGATCCAGTGGGGCTATTCCTATGTTCTTAAATATATTAAAGGAAATAGGGTCCCTTCTCCCACTCTCTCTCTCTCTCTCTCTCTCTCTCTCTCTCTCTCTCTCTCTCTCTCTCTCTCTCT
>JAJKFI010000024.1:9638198-9683182 GCA_029204185.1 Lerista edwardsae
GCTTTCGCCATTACGCAACGGGAGGCAGCGAGCACGCTGCTGATCACCGTGGAAACCCTCCCTGCAGCCGAGAAAACTCCGCCCAGCGAACCGGTAGGATGACAACACTGCCCGGTACAGCTCTGAAATGGAGCCTGCCGTGGTGGGGGGCAGGTCAGTGGGCAGCGAAGGGGCGGGGAACTGGTGCAGGGGGGCTCCAAGCATCGACTCGGCTCAAAGGCGGTGTGTGGTCTGGGCCTGCCACTGCTGAATACTAGACAGATTCTTTTTTCTTTTTTTTTTGCCCCATGGGTCAGCTTCTGCTCTGTATTTTTTCCTGCTCTTTATTGTGTCTTTTGTAGCCTTATGATTTTTGTTTCTCTTTGGTGCTACATTGTTTTATAGCTTTTGCTTGTTACCCTATTTCCCCAAATAGGGTCTTTTCTTAATTTTTGTTCCAAAATATGCATTAAGGCTTATTTTCAGGGGATGTCTTATTTTTTTCCATGTACAACTATCTACATTTATTCATGTACAACGATCTACAAATACAGTCATGTCGTCTTCTTCTGGAACATCGTCATCACTCTCCAAACCGCGAATTCCGGCCTGAATTTCTTGCGACCCCATTTCCTGTAGAACCATCGGCCCCAATCTCTCATGTCTAGCAATAAAGCTCTCCTTAAATGAGCACTTCCTGTCCATGTAGCCTGCTCGTAGTGCATTGGCAACACAGCTGTCAGTGATTTTATCTACACCCTCTCTCCGCCTCTGTGAACGTATTACGTAAATGCATCCGTCTGGCTGCAATCCTAGCCACACTTACCTGGGAGTAAGCCCCATTGATTATAATGGGATTTACGTCTGAGTAGACATGCTTTCGGTTTAGCCTTTTTGTACTATAATCCGTGTACTATAATCCTTGGCAAGAGTATTGGAGTGGGTTGCCATTTCCTTCTCCAGTGGACCACATTTAGTCAGAACTCTCTACTATGACCTGTCCATCTTGGGTAACCCTACATGGCATAGCTGACAGCTTCATTGAGCTACTCAAGCCCCTTCGCCACGACAAGGCAGTGATCCACAGGGGCGGCGCTAATGGGATGCAAGGGGTGGCACGAGCCATGGGCACCATCTTGCAGGGGGTGCCGTAAACACAGTGTGCCCCGCCCCCAAAATGGCACCTGCCCCCGCAAGAACCCGGCTCTAAGAAGAGCTCTCTCAGGGCCCCATAGGCATCTGCCTCACAAAAGGGCGCGCGGCGGGCTCGCCTCCTGTCGGGCAGTAAGGCGCGCAGGGCTGCGCATGTGCCCCAGCTTCCGGCGCTCGCGGAGGGAGGGAGGGAGGGAGGGAGGAGGGAGGGAGAGAGAAGAAAGACAACAGGCATTCTCTCTCTCTCTCTCTCTCTCTCTCTCTCTCTCTCTCTCTCTCTCTCAGGAGCCAGGAGAGTCTGATGCTTGGATGCCATCACCACCGCAACGTGTGCCCTCACTTCGGGGGGTTGGCAGGCATGAGAATGAGGAACACGGGAAAAAGGGACTGCAATGCCAGAAGGGAGGAGCCGGGCGGAAGTGAGTGCTGAGATGGCAAAGGAGGGCGAGGGGGAGAGAGAGGAGGCGCTGGCTAGAAGGGATTAGGCAGGAAAGGAAGGCAGGTATAAAAGGCCTTAATGGGCCAGCGGCAGCTAGAAGATGCGGCGCGGCGCCCCCCACTCTAAGAAGTGGGAGGCGCGCTGGACGAGCGGCTCTCCCGCTGCTTTTCGACTGGGCATCTGGCTGGAAGCGGCTCCCCTCATCTCCCTCTCTCCGCTGCCTTGGATGACATGATAGGTGCCTCCCCGAGGAGTCAGAAGTCCGCCGGGGACAGCAATGCTTCCTGCCCCCCTCCCCTCCCCCCAAATCGCTCATGCAGTTTCCAAGATGCAACTTGAGGGTGTGTGTGTGTGTGTCTCACTTGTTGGAGCTTCCTTGGAAGGAAGGGAGGAGAATCCGGCGAAGAAATCCTCTGCAGACGCCGAGAGGTGGCTCTCCCCTTGGGACGCTTGGAAGAAGGGGGTCTGGGGGATCTGGCTGGGCTGGGGGTGAAGAGGGAGGAAGTGATGAGAGAAGGAGGAGGAGGAGGAGGCAGGATCTAGGAGCTGGGAGCCGGGCTGAGTGATTCAGGGCACCCAGGCAGAGATCAGAGGCGGAAAAATAATCAAAAGGGGGGGGGAGGCAGGGCCTGGTGCTCCGAAAGTGAATGGCACCAACCACAAGGGGGAAAAAAGTGAAAGGGTTCCAGAAGTTCAACACACTGGCTGACTTTGTGCGGGGAGCCTCCAGCCCCAAGCGCCTATAATATCCGCCCGGCGCTCTGACAGGCAGCCGCTGGGGAGGGGAGAGGGGCTCTCCTGGCTCCACTTGCCTCCTCCCCCCGCACCCCCACCCTGTCCCTTCCCCAGCAATCTGATTCTTGGCGAGGTGCATGACATCAACTCCATGCTGAAAGGGGAGGCAGGGAGGAGGGTTTTTTTTTCTTCAGTGCTAATGATATTAATGAACCTCCAAGCGGCTTCTACGCTGGAGTTTGCCCGAGCTGGGCTGGGGGGTGGTGGCGGCCGGGCAGGCTGTGCCTCTGAACTATATGCTGAAACTAGATGCACCTTGACTTGAGATCAACACACTGCGGGATCTTTCGATGACGATGTAGATTCCGAGCACCACTCTAAGGAGGCGGGGCTTGGCTTCTGCCCGCCATGTTAGCTGACATGGCAGCAGAAGTCACACCCTGCAACGTCAGGACGTCACGATGTGACGTCCTGACATTGCGTGCCCCTGGGGGGCACAATTTCATTGGTTGCCATGGGCGCCATTTTGCCTAGAAACGCCCCTGGTGATCCATGAAAGGGATGAGGATGAGATGGGTAGACAGTGTCACCGAAGCGATGAACATGAAGTTGGGCGAACTCCGGAAGCTAGTGGAGGACAGGGAGGCCTGGCGTGCTGTGGTCCATGGGGTCGCGAAGAGTCGGACATGACTTAGCAACCGAACAACAACAACAGACATACTTAAGACATACACCGTTATGTGGAGACAGTAGGGACTGTCCCTGGATTTTCAGTTCTGCTGCTGAGCAGCGTCACCAGCTGCAAAGACACCCAGAGCTCTCTCACCTTACAGCACCTGATGAGGAGGGAGCAGCAGTGGTACTGAACCTCAGCACAGTGGTGCTGAGGCAGCATCGCCATACGGCAGTAAGTGTTACCGTGGACCAGTGGTGTGGTTTTGGAGGGCATAAGAACATAGGAACAGTCCCATTCGGATCAGGCCGAAGGCCCATCTAGTCCAGTTTCCTGCATTTCACAGCGGCCCACCAGATGCCTCAGGGAGCACATGAGACAACAAGATGCCTGCATCCTTTTGCCACTCCTTTGTATCTGGCATTCTGAGGTAGCCTATCTCAGGGCAACCTCCTTATTTTAGGAGGTAAAATAAAGAGGTTGCACTAACTAGCGTGGCCTGTAGCCTGTGCAATCCTAACCAACTTTCCAGCACTGAACTAGCTGTGTCTATGGGGCATGTGTTGCATTCTGCAGTGGAGTAATAGTCATGGAGGTCTCTTGAAGTAAGGGAATGTTTGTTCCCTTAACACTTTAAGGGAAAGCGCCTTAACTCAAACTTAACACCAGCACCGTAACTCAAAGCTGCATTGCTCTTATCTCAATGCTGGAAAGTGTGGTAGGATTGCACCCACAATCATGTAGTGATGCAAAGTGATACTTTGAGCACAGAAGATCCAAATCCCAGTTTTTTGCATCTGCACCTTAAAAAAAAAATCAGGTAACTGGAAACAGAAAAGACTCTCTGTCTGAGGTTCTAGAGAACATAAGAAGAGCCCAGCTGGATCAGGCCAAGGCCCATCTGGTCCAGCTTCCTGTATCTCAGTGGCCCATCAGATGCCTCAGGGAGCACACAACAAGATGCCTACATCCTACTGCCTCTCCCTAGCACCTGGCCTGAGGTGGTCTACATCTAAAACCAGGAGGTTGCATATACCCATCGCTGCCTGTAGTGTGCAATGGACTTTTCTTCCATGAATCTGTCCAATCCCCTTTTAGAGGCATCTGGGCCAGAGGCCATCACCATCACTGCGCAAGGAGTTCCACAGGCTAATTATCTGTTGCGTAAAAAAGCATTGTATTTTATCTGTTCTAACTCTTCCAACACTCAATTTTAGTGGATGTCCCCTGGTTCTGGTGTTGTGAGGGAGGGAGAAGAACATCTCTCTATCCACTCGGTCCACCCCATGCATAATTTTGTACATCTCAATCATGTCCCCCCACCAGGTGCCTCTTTTCTAGGCTGAAGAGACCCAAACACTGTCTTGTAAAGGAGGTGCCCCAGCCCAGTAGTCATTTTGGTTGCTGTTCTCTGCTCTTTTCTAAATGGAACGATCGTTTGACTTTGTATAAGGTTGCTGCATATATAAAAAGTAGGGCTAATTGATCAAATCCTTGGGGCTCCCAGAAGCAGAGATGTTCCTATAGGGGGGCAAACACTAGGTTTTGCAGGAGCCTGAGCTCCTGTGTAATGCAGACTCTACCCCTCGCCTCCATAGTTATTTGGCTTGGAGAACAAAGCCCTCCTACTAGTCCTCTGAGCCATGAATGGCTTTGGAGGCAGGGAGGCATGTTACACAGGAGCTCAGGCTCCTGCAAAACTTAGTGTTTTGCCCCTCTGAGAAACGCCACTGCTCAGAAGTAACCCACAAAGTAGAGGCCAGCAGTACTATGTGGGTGGGGAGAGAAACATTCATGGCCACTACACTATTGCATATTTCTGGGCTACGTATACTGGGTAAAGAACGAGTGCAAACACAACCTGACTGGTTTCAGCTGTAACACAGGTTACATTGCTCACTATAACCCGCCAGTGAGCTATAGAATGTGAATTTTGAGTTGCCAATTAAATGCACAATTAAAACTCTGGAAAAAAAAAAGACTTTGGGAAACAAAGTGAAAAACAAGGTTGTGGAAAGAACACAGGGCAATAGAGAGTCCCATCTGTATAAAAAGATTAGCGTGTTTGCTTTAGAGAGGGAAAAGAACAGGGCTTTACAAAATAATGAATGGCATGGAAAGAGTCAGCAGGGTGTTGCTATTTACCCTCTTGTGCAATGCTGCAACAAGTCAGCAGTCAATTGGGGCGGGGGGGGGGGGAGGAGAAATGAACACTGGGAAAAATGGGGAACATATTAATGGGGAACAATCCTAACCTGGAGTTGGGTTGGCACAGTTAGGCCAGCACAGTTTGGCTGGCACAAGGGATACCGTAAAGTGTGTTTGGACCACTCTCGGAGTCAGAGAGGCCAGCACACAGACGTGCGCCATCCTCCCTGACTCCAGGAGTGGTCCAAACGCGCTTTACGGTGGCCCTTGTGCCGGCCATACTTTGCTGGCCTCGCTGTCCTGGCCTAACTCCAGGCTAGGATTGCACTCTTAAAGCACAGTACATGGATAACGATGGGAAGTTGCCAGCAGAAAGTATAATTTAAAAATTGTCTCGAGATAGAACTGGTAGGCTGGTGTTCGACGGCGTAGCTGGAGGGGGTCAAAACACTGTTTATGGTGCCACAATGCCCCATGTAAACAGCCCCTCACCCTCACTGCAGAGCAACATTGCTGTGGTTGCCCAGTAGAGTCCAGCAGCAAGGGGAAGGGGCTGTTTGTATGGCACATTGTAGCATCATACAGAGTATTTTGCCCCCTCCCCGGCTATGCCACTGCCTCCCATTGATCTTCAAGCCATTTCAAGATGCATAGAAGGGAAAATGGTTAGTATTTGTGGGGGGAGGAGAGTGAAAAAAATTTGCGCAGGGGCTGACCCATTGCTGACCCTTCCCCTGAGAGCAGAACAGTGAGCTTTGCTTCTGGTGATTCATTAATTCCCTTTAGCAATCCATTAGTGACAATCTCATGGCAAATCCGATCAGAAATAAGTCCTCTTTATTTCAATGGCACTTTCTCCCAGGTGAGTGTATCATCACTGCCAGGGCTGTAGTAATCTACAGCTGGGCCCCTAGGCTTTCTGGTATTTGGCCCCCCTCAAAAGTTCTTCAGGAAAAGGAGGGCATGCTCCTAGCCCTTGTGACTGCTCCTCTCTTTGCATGCATCCCTACCCTGTCTTCCCCCAACTCCCAAGTTGGCAGGCAGCTGCTGGGAGCCCTGGCCGGCTGGGGAAGCTTGTGTTGGTATTGTACCACCTGCCTCTGGGAGCCGGTTTGGTGGTTGGCTGAGTGTGCAGGCACTGCTCAGCCCTAGTGCACTGAAAGTGCTCAGCCCTGTGACATCCACTCTGCCTGCCCCCAGAGGTGAGGCCGGGCATCCAGCCAGCTAGGTGCAGCTTGGCCCTGGCTTGCTGACCACCCCTGGGTGCGGCAGGCCGGGCCCTCGCAGGAGCTCCACATTGCCATGGCTTGGCTCCCTGTGGGCAGGACGGACTGCTCACGGCTGTCTGTCATGAGTGACAGGCAGCGGCGTCATGCTGCCGGAACGCTGGGCGGGAGGAACGGGTGAGCGGCAGCCCGCCTGTTGCATACCGCTCCGTTTCGCCGTCTTCCCCGCCCCCGCGGGAAGACGGCGGGGAAGACGGCGAAACGGAGCGGTACGCAACGGGCGGGCTGCTGCTCACCCGTTCCTCCCGCCCAGCGTTCCGGCAGCATGACGCCGCTGGTGACAGGCCTTGTGCTTCAACATCAAGGTGGGCTGGGGTGCAGGTGATGGTGTCAAATTGACGGGCCCTAATCCCTGCGGGGCCCCTAGGCTTCAGCCTACTCAGCCTAATGTATAATACTGCCCTGATCACAGCCTTGAATTTACTAGTGAGCAGGCTGCAGTTTCAATGCTGATTGTTAAGGGGTCAAACTATGCCAGGCATTCGGTTCTAAGAGCAGGTTCTTCGAATCAGCAGAAAAACATACCGCAGACTCTTGTAGTTTGTGCTTGGTGGCCAGTGTTGTGCAATCAGCAGAGTATCTGTTTTGGATGCTTGTGAAATAGTTGCAAGCTACCTTGTGGCTTCACTCCTTCCTGTCCAGTTTTGCCACTGACCTTTCTGCTTCCCTCTCCTTAAGCAATCCGGCCCCAGCCCTCTACCTGCAAACCTGAAGTCGCTTGGGAACGTGTGCTGCCATTGAGTAAGCCCTGCTTCAATAAACTGCTTGTTGTACAATCCCATGGTTACATCTGGACTGTTGAAACATTGTGCAATATTTTATAGTGTGATAAAGAGGACTGCTGCCTACAGGTTAGCCAACAGAACCAAAGGCCTCAAAAACAACTTGTGGGCATGAGCCACATTTCACCCAGTTCATGCAGGGCAAAGAGCCCTAAGCCATGTCGGATCTGGATATCTTAGGGACTGCAATCCCATATGAACCTTTTGGAGCACCCGGATCATTTTTCGACCAAGTCTTTAGCAATCTTCCTAGTGCCTATACCCTACTGGAACTAAGAGCACAATCCTAACCTGGAGTTAGGCCGGCGCAGTTAGGCCAGCAACGTTTGGCCAGCACTAGAGCCAAGCACGTAAACCAGGTTTGGACAACTCTCGGAGTCAGGATGGTGCACGTCTGTGTGCTGGCCTCTCTGACTCTGAGAATGGTCCAAACATGTTTTATGGTGTCCCTTGTGCTGGCCTAACTGTGCCGGCCTAACTCCAGGTTAGGATTGTGTTCTAAGCTAAACTGCATGCATAATGAATGCTATTTTTTCCTTTTTTTTTTTTTGGCCTTTTCTTCTCGTATTCTTGGACATTCCTAGCTCCTCTGAGATTCTTTGTTTGAAACATCATTCCCAAATAGCCACATGTGGCTGTACCTATATTGCTGTTTCTCTATGTCTGCGCTTGACTCCTAGCTAAGATTGGCACGTATCCATCGATTGGGCATCCAAGCCCACCAAGGACTGCAATCAGGGTGACCAGATACAATGGAGGGCAGAGTAGTATCTATATCTGTAACCATTGTACAGGTAGGGCCTCTTTATCTGTGGGTTTGGCACCTGTGATTTGACTCAGCGCAGGTGCGGGATCCATGCTGGAGGACCTCAACTGACCACCTGGACGCAACTGGAAGCACCTTCCGGTCAGGTCTAGAAAGATTTCAGAGGCCCAGGGACAGTGGTGTCATCTAAATGATTTAACAACAGGTACTCACTTTTGATTGGCACATGTCGGGACCCGCCCACCGGAAGTGACATCATAAGCCGGAAGTGATGTCGTGGCAAGAAGTGACATGAAAAAAGCCCTTTTTGAGGCCTCAGACAATTTTAAACTGACCCAACAGTCACAACAGTATTCCACAGCACCCCCAGAACATGTTAAGGAGGCCTGGCATCATGTTAAAGTGACCCAACAGTTCCAAAACCCTAGAGCAGCTCATTTTTCATTGGCAAGGCAAGGCAAGGCTCCACTCGCTGCCTGCCTGCCTGCCTGGCTCTGAGAACGTGCAGGCAACTCAAACGTGCAGGAAATTCAAATGTTGCAGGGGGCGGAGTCAACGAGTGGGTGGGGAAATGGGCGGGGCCAACTGTAATCCTAGAAACCGGTACTCGCGTACCCCCGTGTACCCCCTGCATGACATCACTGCCCAGGGAACCTGCACACAGCCTTTCTGGATTTCAGAGCACCTCCTGGAGGTGTTAAAAAGGTACTTCCAGAAGGAACTTCCAGTCGCATCGGAAGATCCTATTGGACCCCATCCACAGATTCCATTATTGGACCCTTCGCAGATACTGAAGTCCAGCTGTCTAGAAATGGGAATTTTGGCAGGTGCTTAGAAGGGCTTAAAACGCCGCACCTGCCAAAATTCCCTCTTCTGTACAATGGTGAAAGGCAGTGGTGGGCCAAGCTTTTTTGCACCCCCGGGGCAAGTCTTTGAAAGCCACCCCCAGGTCTCAAAAAAGCCGCCCCCATTTGAAATAATAGCAGTGATGTGATGGCATTACTGTAATTATTTCCAAGCTGCCCCTCCACCTCCATTTTTTTTAAGTGGAGGGAGGGAGGGAGGGAGGCTCCCGTGGTGACTGCCAGAGTTTTTCCCCACTGTCAGAGTTCCCCCCTAACTCTGAGGAGGTAGGAAAAACCTCTTGGGGTGTCTGTGACTGCAGCCACCATCAGAGCCTCCCCTTGTTGCTCACCCCCTCTCAGCTGCCAATTGGGCGGAACTATGCTGATGCTGGCCACATAGCCAGAAGCAGCGCAGTTCCTTCCCTATCAGAGAGCAGCTGGCTTCCCTTCTGAGAAGGCGGCTTCCCGTCGAGCGGATGGCAGCGAACTGTTCTGCCCCGCTAGCAGCTGGGAAGAGGTGGGCGGCAGGGGAAGGCTCCTGTGGTGGCCATGATTGCTGCCCCATGGAGAGGAGGCCAGGCGGCTCCCGAAGCATGGGGGTGTGTGCAACCCCATTGCGCCAAGCAGGGAAGGGATTTTGCCGGCCTCTTGCTTGGCGCCCTGGGCCATTTGCCCCTGTTCCCCCCCTTGAGGTTTGCTACAGGTTAATGGTACAGGTGCTCTGTCCTCCGTCGTATCTGGTAATCCTGGGCGAGATGGACATGCCAAGTGGTTTCCACTCATCCAGTTAAGTATCCCGTGATGAAACTGAAACCAGGCTTGTGGAGATCAAGTGCAGGGATGCTTGGGCGTTCTTTTGCCAGTTTTGCATTGAAGCCAGCTGGTGGTTTGCAGTGTGGAAGGCCAGCATTCCTGGGACAAGGTAAATAGCCATCAGTAGGGATTGCATTTCTAGCCAGATGCACTTATGGAAATAATTTTGTTTTGCTTGCGATTTCCACTGTCCGGCTTCCCCTGCTGGGTGTTAATGGTTACTGCATCCAGTTTTGTCAAGTTGTCTCTTTGTGGCCACCTAGGCAAGTCCAGGCATTTTCAATCAACCTGCTTGTTTTACTTGTCTCCATTCCTTCCCTGTTTTGTTTAGATCCTTTTTTCTTTTGGGTTTTTAAGAAACGGGCTGTGTTTTGTCTTCTTGCATGCCTACTTCATGTTTACTTGCAATGTAGTAGATCATTGCAAGTGCACATGTAAAAGATCAAAACTTTTAGCACCGGGACCCACTTTTTAGAATGACAATCTGTCCAGGATCCACCGGAAATGATGTCATGGCCAGAAGCATCATTCTTGTTATGCCAGAGCCTGCTGCTTTCTTGAGAATGCAACAATACGTTGGGTTATTTCTCAGCCATTTTCCAAGAGCAAAGTGAATCAGAAAGGAAAAAAAAGCCTGTTTACAACCTTGATGCAAGCAAAATAGCCACACAGCCCTTCCCCTTTCCAGCATCCCATCTTCCCATATTTTCAATATGGCTGCTCTAAGTGCTTTGTGACTCACCTGAAATTGGCTCGCGACCCACTGGTGGGTTCCAACCCACAGTTGGAAACCACTGCAGTAGGTTATCACTTGCTTGTAGGCATTATGCAATTCGGTTTTTAAAATACAGTAACCCCTTGATTCTGTGCTCCCTGAGAGGGGAAAGACTGCTTAGTTTCCTTAACCAGAGATGGTGGCAGTGGATTTATCTACTAGTTTCTGTACCCAGTGAATTACTGAAGCATGAAGAGATTTGCTGAGCACTAACCACTAGGCATACTTTCCTTGGTCAGCCTCCCTCCAGTGGAGGTTAGCCTCCACTGACCACTCTATTCTAACAACACAATAATAGTGGAATAAACTAGGAATGACTGAAATGCACCTTTGCAATGTTGCAGTTCCATTTGTCGCAGGATGCTTTCTGGCAGCCGTCATTCCCAGAAGTCCCCAGAAAATGGCATTATGTGATGACATAGGCTGCATTTGATTTTTTAGCTTCCAGCTCTAGAAATGCTAGAGAGCTTTTAAAAAAAATCTTCTAGCACTCTTGGGGCACATTTGTTTTTCAGGTTCTAGGACGCTTACTACACTACCAATTTTTCCTACCCTCTCAAGGCTAGAAAACATGGTTGTCTCCTTTGTAATGGTACAGGGGAGAGGATGGTGCCTCTATAATTAGGGTTACCAGATACCAACTGGGGCAGAGTGCCTATACCTTTAATCATTGTATAGAAGAGGGAATTTAGGCAAGTGTAGCTTTTGAAACGCTTGATGAGCTGCACCTGCCCAAATTCCCTCTTCTATACAATGGTTAAAGGTATAGGCACTCTGTCCCAGGTGGTATCTGGTAACCCTATCTATGGTAAACAAAAATCCATATATGGTAGGATTTTTATTATCTGCCGCAGGTTCCATTCCAGGAACTCCTGTGGATAAAGAAACACGTGGATTATTGAATCTGCAGTTCTTGGGGCCTTCTAATCCTCTGAAGATGATGAGAGCTCGGATGTCTTCTAAGGCCTTTGGAATGCCTTAGATTGTCACTTCCAGTTTTTTCGTAAAAACAGGAAGTGATATTTAAAGGCCTTAAAAGGCATTCAGATGCCTGGGGAAGTGCACCTTCCTCGGGCCTTCGAACACCCTCTGCCTCTGGTGGGTCCAGGTCAAACGACCTGTGGATAGTGAAATCTATAATGAGTGACGTTTTTCAATTACCCCATTCCTAGAATAGCAAGAAAGGCAAGGGGAAGGCTGACTTAGGGCACAATCCTATCCTGGAGTTAGGCCGGCACAGTTAGGACCACGCTCAGAGTCAGGGAGGATGGTGTACGTCTGTGTGCTGGCCTCTCTGACCCCAAGAGTGGTCCAAACATTCCTTACAGTGTCCCTTGTGCCAGTCAATCTTTGCTGGCCTAACTGTGCTGGCCTAACTCCAGGTTAGGACTGCGCCCTTAAATTCCTTTTTGGCTAGGATTAAAATCTGAGCTGCAGAAGGAGTTTTGGAGGCTGTAATCTTAGTCTTGCTTTGAAACCAGCCCTGCAAGAACTGATGGTTTTGATTTCCAGGCTGCGGTTGGATAATTTTTGAGCAGCATCACTATTAGTCACCATGGTGCACTCAGTGCCCTCATCCCTTGAGCAGGAAGATGCTTTGCAAACAAGGGCTGCACTTTCCTAAGAGTAAGCTTCTCTGAACACCATGGGACTTGCTTCTGAGGAGACATGCATTGGATTGCTGTGAAGGAATTGCTGCTGGTTGAGATCTTAAGATTGCTGCTTAGTGAATGAGGGCAGTAAAATCAGCGGGTATTATATTAGCTGAGATTCCTGAATTCTCTTAAAAACCAAATAGTTTGGCTGAACAGGTTCTTTAAAAATCTAGCTGATTATCTCTTTGCATTTTTTCCTAAGGGCACAATCCTAACGCTGGCACAGTTAGGTCAGCAAAGTTTGGCTGGCACAAGGGATGCTGTAAAGTAGGTTTGGACCACTCTCAAGTCAGAGACACCAGCGCACAAATGTGCACCATCCTCCCTGTCTCTTTGGTCCAAATGCACTTTACAGTGGCCTAACTATGCCGGCCTAACTCCAGGTTAGGATTGTGCCCTGAGTTGCAAAACTACTCAGTTTTAGTATTTTGATATGGTAATGACAATATAAATTTTGCTCTGGCAAAGGAAGAAAAGAAAAAAAAGCATCACCAATGTCCAGATATGGGTGTCAACAGACCAGAAAAATAAGCAAATGACCTGACTTGCCTTTCCGCAGCAGTGTGGCAGGCAGGAATTGAGGGGAAAAAGATTATTGCCTGTAAATGCCGGGAGATAAAACTATTCTTAAAACCATCACCAGAAGGGCAGATCAAACAGAGACAGCCCTAAGTGCAGCTGAACACACCCAGCAAGCTCAGGCTGTTAACTTGAGCCAGTTAGCCTAGAATCCTGTTACTTCCACAATAATAATGATGATGGTGATGATGATGATGATGATGATGCAAGTATTTATATACCGCCTTTCTTTGGCCATTAGATTGCTCCTCTGGCTTTAACTCAAGGCGGTTTACATAGGCAGGCTTTATCTCTAAACCCGAAAAGGTTTTTACAAAGAAGTTCTATCTTTCAAGAACTACAACATCATACAGATGGAACTTTCGTGGTTTAGTCCTTCTTTCTGGACACACTCTTGCCTTCCTGCTGGCTGATAAATGGCTTCTCTGCTCCCACCAAAGAAACAGCTGGCCCAGCACAACTCCTCTCTCACAGGCAGCTGGAGACAGCTCTTATCAGTCGCACTTCTCAAGGTCTGCCGCTCACAGAGACTTCCAGTGTTGTCAAACTTGCGACCTTTGGATCTTGTCTTCGGGCAAACGCTGTTGACTAACCCTCTTGACTAAACCTCCTGCCCAGTACCCCTTCGTTCCCTCATATGATGTCATCCTGTGTTTTTTCCAGACATTATTTGTGGCAATTTTTTCCAATACAGATAATCCCCCAAATGCATACAGTCAGTTCTCATTATCCACTAGGGTTAAAAAGGTAAAGGTTTCCCCACAACAGAATGGTCTAGTCATGACCGACTGTAAGGGGCAGTGCTCATCTCCGTTTCTAAGCCTGTAGAGCCGGCGTTTGTCCAAGGATAAGCTTCCATGGTCATGTGGCCGGCATGACTATACGCTGTAGCGCACGGAACGCCGTTCACTTCCCACTGAAGTGGTCCCTATTTATCTACTTGCATTTTTACGTGCTTCTGAACTGGTAGGTTGGCAGGAGCTGGGACAAGCAATGGGAGCTCACTCCGTCACACAGTCTCGAACTCTCAACCTTACGGTCGGAAAGCCCAGCAGCAGCGGTTTAACCCGCAGTGCCACCACGTCCCCATCCACTAGGGTTAGGCTCCTGAAAATCCTCACAAATAACAAATTTGCAGATAATCAGCCATTAATCCTATGGGTTCCATGGGGTTAGCTGCAAGGAGAGCCTTATCTGTCATCAGAAGAATCCAGCAGAGACCCCCAGGAAGCCAGCAGAGTGCAGCAGAAAGTGCCAATAGGCAGCGTCGTCATGCAGCCGGAACGCTGGGCGGGAGGAACGGGTGAGGGGAGCCCGCCCGTTGCGTTCCGCAGGGGCGGGGAAGACGGCGAAACGGACCGGAACGCAACGGGCAGGCTGCCGCTCACCCGTTCCTCCCGCCCAGCGTTCCGGCTGCATGACGACGCTGCCAATAGGTCTCTGAATGTTGCAGAGACCTTCCAGAGGCTGCAGGGAGCTTCAGAATAGCACCTGCAACCAGCATAGACTTGCTTCTGCCAGCCATTTTAAAGGGGTCAATGTAATGGTCCATGCAGCCTTTGGAAGGTCTCTGCATAATGGATAAGGAGGACAGAGGCACAGCAGATAACTAGGTAAGTAGCAATTCTGCCCTAATCTGTAAGTAGCAATTTATATGTGAGTTTGTATATAAAGAGGATCCACTGTAGCAGTTTTGTTCTGGAGGTTTGTCTGGAAGTCAAAATGAACGTAAATCAAAAGATACAGTCTTGCCAGCCTAGTGTTTTTGCACCTGTGAAAAGCAGAACCACGGATAGACTGGTAGACGGTGTGATTGCCTTAAGGGTCTCCTTGAATTCATGGCATCTGGCAGAAGTTCAAGGAGAGGAAGGCAGCAGGGCAGGTTGAAAAATTGGGGATAGGATCTGGGTGGCCCTTGCCCCCCAAATTCACCCCCTCCAGCCCGCTCCATACCCTGGACCAGCCCCTACACAATTTTACTTGAGTCGGTGGAATGTACAGGTGAGTCTGGCCAGTGCACAGAACCAGCATGCCATTTGCACCATCTTAGAACTGTCTACAACAGCGCATCGATAGATGTACCAATGGTTTGATTCCATATAAGGGAGATTGGTGTGTGGATTCTTGCAACCTCTCCAGGGGTTATGTGGGGATACAAACAGCAGCCCATTTTAGGGCCAAACAAGATTTGAAATGAATTGTGAAATTTTCCGGAAGGTTTCATACCACCAGGATACCGCCGTGCAATCCAATGCAAGTCTACTTGAAAGTAAGGCATATTGTGTTCATTGGAGAACAGCACAGGATTGAAGAAACAGCATAGGATTTCAGCATCAATCCCTCCCATCATTTTGTCTTTTATAGTGGCTGGTTGTGTTCTGCATTATTTCAGAAAAATTATCTTCTAGTGGCTTGTGATGGGTCTACAATGTTGTTGTTGATAATGATAATGATAATGATAATGATAATGATAATGATAATAATAATAATAAAAAAAATTGGGTAGGACTTCTTCTTCTTCTTCTTCTTCTTCTTCTTCTTATTATTATTATTATTATTATTATTATTATTACCTGGAAGTATCTGGAAACACCCTGCCTCTGAGTTTTCTTTCCATGTCAAAGCTTTGAGCCCTTCTACCCAAACTACCCTTTTACTCTGATGCCACAATTGTGCACAAATGCTTGTGAATCAATGAGAGCAAACAAGAAACCATGTGGACAGCAAAGATGACTGGGAGAAATACATCTGATTGCCTTCCTAGACCTCATGTGACGAGTCCGACAGAAGCCCCCATCAGAACTTCTTTGAGGTGAACTTCTGTAAATGTCAAGTTGCTGGGATTATGCTTACAGTGACAATTTCTTTTTGAGAACATGCTTGCTGAATTCATCCCAAGGCAAAATGAGCCTGTTCCAAAATTTTGCAGTGCCATCTACAGGCTAGTTGATGAAGGCGCTGCAAATAGCAGATTTCCCAGTCCCTGTCTTTTTGAAGATTCCAAGTTAATTCATGTAATCCCTACCTTCTATCAGAATAGAAAGCTACCTCCCAACCAACAACACATTCTGTCCACATTGCATTCAAAATTACTTTAAAAAAAAAGGTTCTTCAACTCTCCACACAATTCCTGAGCAATATCACATTCCAAAGGCAGGAGAGCCAGATTTCCAGGCTGTTCAGGAAAGGAAAAAAAACAACACACACACACACACATTCTTAGCAATTAACATCTTTTCCCTCAAGGCCCTGACAATTTCAAAGGCAAAACCACAGGATTCATGCTATCTGAAATGGCAAAACTCATAACACAGTCATGCAGTTCCATTTGTTTCAATGGTTTTTAAGGAGCATAGCTGTTTCGTGCAGCAATTTCCAATTTTTACTTTTCACAGCACACTTTGCTGCTTGTGATGTCACTTTCAGCTTCTGGGAGATTCTTCCGGGCTCTGCAGCTCGGTTTCTAGGGCAACTGTCCGTAGTAACTTATTGTCTGCTGAGGGAGGAAGAGGGACAGACAATTCGTTACTCCAGATAGCTTCCCTAGCAATAGAACCACAGAACCCAGAAAAGTTTTTCAGCCATTTTCAACCGTTGTGCTCCAAACTCCCGCGGCACACCATCAGACTGTTTGCAGAACACCAGTGCACACTGGCTGAAAATTGCTGGTGTAGTGCAATGCCTATTTGCTCAGAAGTAAGTCTAATGAGTCAAAAGAGACCTTTGAGGGTTTAATGTATATAAGGCTGTGCAGGACTGCGGCATGAAACTCTTGTCATCAGGGTTTCATTATTTCATCAGAGTTTCATCAGAGTTAGGCCAGCACAGTTTGGCCAGCACAAAGGACATCCTAAAGTATGTTTGGACCACTTTCAGCATCAGAGAGGCCAGCACACAGATGTGCATCCTCCTCCCTGACTCTGAGAGTGGTCTAAGCACACTTTGTGGTGTCCCTTGTGACGGCCAAACTTTGCTGGCCTAACTGTGGCAGCCTAACTCCAGGTTAGGATTGTGCCCTCAATGCAATAAGCCAAGCTCTCCAGGAGATAAGTATTGAAGCTGATATCAGCTTGGCCACTGTATATTGGTCACATGGCCAGCCCCATCCTAACCCCCCCCCCCAGGCCGATGCAAAGTTTGCCTGGCACAAGGGCCATGGTAAAATGCGTTTGGGCCACTCTCGGAGTCAGGGAGGATGGCACACTGCTGTGTGCTGGCCTCTCTGACTCCAAGAGTGGTCCAAACACACTTTACGGTGTCCCTTGTGCCAGCCAAACTTTGCTGGCCTAACTGTGCCAGCCGAACACCTGATTAGGATTGCGCTCTGAGTCATTTGCACACTTCCCTGAGCATAAGCCCCACTTGAACACAATGGAGGCTACTTCTGAGTAGGCAGATAATAGGATTGTGCTACAAGTGCTTCAAATGCGTTGTTGCTGGTTTATAAAGCACCTGAAATTAGTAGAGGCCCTGCCCTCAGGCTGACAGTCAGAAGGTAAAATCATGACACATCTGGGAGGGAAAGGAAAAAGGTAAAAGGGGAAGGAGAACCAGCCAAGAAAACCCGCAGAGGAACCATGGTCAAAACAAGCCCAGAAAAGAGCTTCTCATTCCCTACATTCCTGCCGAGTCACTGGCTCCAGCTGAAGGCCTGGTTGGCAGGCCAAGGAAGAGCGCACATGATAGGAGCTTGTGTGCAATGGCCTTGCGCAACACGGCAGGCATGAAAGGGAGTCCTCATCATGATGACTGGGCAGCGCTTCCCACAATCGCTTGTGGCCTTGCTTCTGTGAGTCATGCTTCCAGTGGTTTGAAATCCTGCCTGTCCCTGAAAGAGCTCACACGGGCAGCTGGGAAAAGAGGCAGCTTTCCCTCCTGCCTGCTAGAGGAAGCAGGACTCACGTTGTGCTCAGTGGTGTCATCTAAATGATTTAACAACAGGTACTCACTTTTGATTGGCACGTGTCGGGACCCGCCCACCGGAAGTGACATCATAAGCCGGAAATGATGTTGTATTGTGGCAGGAAGTGACATGAAAAAAGCCCTTTTTGAGGCCTCAGACAATTTTAAACTGACCCAACAGTTGCAACAGTATTCCACAGCACCCCCAGAACATGTTAAGGAGGCCTGGCATCATGTTAAAGTGAAAAGTGACCCAACAGTTCCAAAACCCCAGAGCAGCTCATTTTTCAGTGGCAAGGCAAGGCTCCGCTCGCTGCCTTCCTGGCTCTGAGAACGTGCAGGCAACTCAAACGTGCAGGAAATTCAAACGTTGCAGGGGGCGGAGTCGATGAGTGGGCGGGTAAATGGGCGGGGCCAGCTGTAATCCTAGAAACCGGTACTCGCGTACCGCCGCGTACCCCCTGCATGACATCACTGGTTGTGCTGTACGCAGGTGATACAAGGGAAAGGAAGGACCCTTCAGCGCAGAGGCAAGGGAAGAGGTATACCCAGCTGTCTGCCTGGTGCCAGAGGAGTAGCCAGAAGGGGGGAGACACGGTAAGTGCTGCAGGAACCACAAGGTAAGTGGCCCCTCCCACTCCCGTTGGAGTCATTCCAGGCAGCTGAAGCGCCTGTGGGTGGCAGTCCCTGCCTGGAAAGGCTCCAGCGGTGAATGGAAGGGCTGCTTACACAGTGTGTTGCTGCATCTGCAGTACTTACTGTGCCTCCCTCCTCTGACTATGCGACTGCCAGTTTCTGCCTTTGAGCGCTGTTCTTGATGGGACTGCAGCGTTATGTTTTGCAGAAGGCAGCCACCCTCTTCCTAAGCCTTCCCCAGCATCGTCATCCTTGGCACTGCTAGTTGAGATGTTGACCAAGCAGCACAAGACCTCTGCCTCGTGCCATGAGCACAGCTGCTGTCAGTCAGGGTAACACCAGTCTAGTCCAATGGCCTGATTTGGCATAAGGCAGCTTCATACATTCTGGTGAGGGGCTTAGAGCACATCCTTTGCAAACAAAAGATCCCAGGTGCAGCCCCTGGCCCCAGCAGCTTAAAAAGGGGCTGGGTCAGTGGTGTCATTCAAATGATTTAGGAACAGGAACTCACTTTTGATTGGCACTTGTCGGGAACCCGGAACCAGCCACGGAGCCCGTTAGGATCCGGAACGCCCGTTCTGGTCCGTTCCCCCTGAGTGACATCACTGCCTTCGCCCCCCTAGGAATCCGGAGTTGCTCCCTTTAACCCTCTGAGTGCCGGCCAACCAAGAAGAAAAGCTCTTTGCAGAGGAATTGGGAGGGGGGAGGAGGGAGAGTGAAGTGGGCGGAGTCAGCCCTAATTTTAACTAATGGAACTGAGTCCCCCCCCCCCGCGTTCCCCCTGCATGACATCACTGGGCTGGGTGGTATGATGATTGGCATTTCACTCTCCACCCCCCACCGTCACTTCAGGAGGCAGGGCTGGGCAAGACCCTGATTGAATGCTTGGACAGGTGTTGTCACCCAAAGGGAGTGGTGCTCTAGCAGGTGCACCAAGGTGCCAGCAAGAAATCAAGCAGGTGTTGCCTTTCTTGACTAGGGTTACCAATTGCTGAATGGATCACAGTAACTGTCATAAGAACATAAGCCCTGCTGGATCAGGCCAAGGACCCACCTAGTCCAGCTTCCTGTATCTCACAGTGGCCCACCAGGTTCCTGAGGGAGCACACCTGAGACAACAAGATGCCTGCATCCTTTTGCCACTCTCTTGCATCTGGCATTCTGAGGTAAATTTCTGATGTAAAATTCTGAGGGAAATATGAGGAAAATAAAACAGAATCATCTAAGAACATAAGAAGAGCTCTGCTGGATCAGTCCAAGGCCCATCTAGTCCAACTTCCTGTATCTCACAGTGGCCCACCAAATGCCTCAGGTGAGCACACAGGACAACAAGATACCTGTATCCTGTTGCCACTCCCTTGCACCTGGCATTCTGAGGTAGCCTGCTTCTAAAAAAAAGAAGGTTGCACCACCCATCATGGCCTGTAGCCAGTGGTGTTATCCTACCGGAACGCTGGGCGGGACATCCGGGTGATTGACAGCCCGCCTGTCACGTTCCGCAGCGTTACGCCATTTGCGTAACCAATTATGCAGCTTGCGTACGTTATGCAAATGGCATAACGCTGCAGTATGCGACGGGCTGCCGATCACCCGAATGTCCTGCCCAGCATTCTGGTAGGATAACACCACTGCCTGTAGCCCCCAATGGACTATTCCTTCAGAAATCGGTCCAGTCCCCTTTTAAAGGCATCTAGGCCAGATGCCATCACCACCTCTGTGGCAAGGAGTTCCACAGATTAATTACCCGCTGGGTAAAAAAAGCATTTCCTTTTATCTGTTCTAACTCTCTCAACACTCAATTTTAGTGGATGTCCCCTGCTTCTGTCCCTTTAACAACATTTTGATCCTCTGCAGGGAGCAGGTGATGCTTTTGGATTCCCTTCAAGGAAAGGGCCTCACCTGCTGATTTCTGCGTATGAAAGCCCTGTTAAACAGGCCAGCCTGCTGCTCTGCCTTTTATTTGTTGATTTTCTGGCCAGATGGAGATCTTCTTCCTGGCACAGAGATCAAGTGGTGGTTTTTGCTTCCTCTGCTTGCAGCTGAAGGCACAGGAGCACTGTTGGGGAAACAGGTGGCAACTCTGCTTACAAGTGCAAATCCCTTGAGGCATGTACTTTTGGTAGCAAAAAGTATGCATTAATAGCAGGTTTGCCTCGATTATCCTGCTTTTAATGCAAACATTTCTTGTCTGCACCCCCTCTGCTTTTGATATAATAAGGTGCTTTTTGATTTCCACTTCACAGTTGCTGAACTCTGTTTATGTCAGTTGAGTCACCGGTGTAATTAATATTATCTTATTTACCAATGTTTGTCATTTTATAGCGATGACTAGAAGGGTGACTCACTGCCGAGAGAAACCGAGGCCTACAATGTGAGCGAGAGAGAGGGTGGTGTGTGTTTTTTTGCCTTCTGTTTCCTTTTTCGTGTGGAATATGAACCAAGCATGACCTTTGAGACAAACTGAGTCATACAGATACAATATTTATCCCTGTTGTTGCAAGGCCGGGTTTATTCACAAATATCTCCCATGCAGAGAAATGAGGAGAAAAAACCTCATCAAAAGGCCCTGGCCCCTGAAGCTGGCCCATAATCCTGCAGATACTTTTACCTGCAGAGTGTTTTGAAACAAAATAAATACACCCAAGAGTTCTGCAACTGTTTGTAATAGGTATGCTTAGTGCCTCAAGTGGTAGGTCATTTTGCACCAGGTTCATGGGTAGGATTACCAGATACAAACTGGGACCTTTATCCAGTGGTGTCATTCAAATGATTTAGGAACAGGAACTCACTTTTTATTGGCACTTGTCGGGAACCCGGAACCAGCCACGGAGCCCGTTAGGATCCGGAACACCCGTTCTGGTCCGTTCCCCCTGAATGACATCACTGCCTTCGCCCCCCTAGGAATCCGGAGTCGCTCCCTTTAACCCTCTGAGAGCTGGCCAACCAAGAAGAAAAGCTCTTTGCAGAGGAATTGGGAGGGGGGAGGAGGGAGAGTGAAGTGGGCGGAGTCAGCCCTAATTTTAACTAGTGGAACTGAGTTCCCCGTGTTTCCCCTGCATAACATCACTGCCTTTATCCATTGTATAGAAGAGAGAATTTTGGCAGGTGCAGCTTTTGAAACCCTTCCATGATGAGCTGCACCTGCCCAAATTCCTGCTTCTATACAATAGTTACCAGACAAATTGTCCCAGTTTGTGTCTGGTAAGCCTATTCAGGGGGGCTCTAGCCAAGTGCCTTTGTGGGCTCTGTTAATGGTGGGTTGCAAAAGGAGAAGCAAAGAGGGAATTTTGGCAGGTGCAGTTCAACATGGAAGGGTTTTAAAAGCTGCACCTACCAAAATTCCCTCTTCTATACAATGGATAAAGGTAGAGGCACTCTGTCTCCATTTGTATCTGGTAAACCTAGCTATAAACAATGCTGGATTACGTAGCATATTTGAGGCCTGCATTTTTGAGGATGCATTTTGGAGAGTGCAATCTTAAACTGGAGTTAGGCTGGCATAAACTAAGCCAGCAAAGTTTGGCCAGCACAAGGGCCACCATAAAGCGTTTTTGGGCTACTCTCAGAGTCAGAGAGGATAGCTCACGTCTGCGCTGGCCTCTGAGAGTGGTCCAAACATACTTTACGGTGGCTCTTGTGCTGGCCAAACTTTGCTGGCTTATCTTATACCAGCCTAACTGAGTTTAGGATTGCACCCTAAATGCTTGCAATCTGTTTCTGTTGGAATCAGCATCCCATAGTCTGGGAACCCTGCTGTTCACATGTCAAGAGAGCTGCATACTGCACGGTAAGTAATCCTTATGGCCAGTGGTGTCATCTACTCTCGCGGAGACGGAACGCTGGGCAGGACGTACGTTTGACTGGCAGCCCGGTCCGTGCGGTTCCGCCGCCTTCCCCCTGCCACGCGGGCTGCCCTCGGTCGCCACGCCCCACCGCTGCTTGCCCAGCTCCGTGATGGATGTGGGGGGGGATGGGTGGGGGGCGCGCTGGGTGTCTGGGCGAGCAGGAAGGATGGCGGAAGCGAACGTGCAGGCAGCCAATCAAACGTAAGTCCCGCCCAGTGTTCCGTCTCGGCAAGAGTAGATTACACCACTGCTTATGGCTGTCATTAATTGTATGCTATGAATAAACAATTTTGGTCAAATTTAACTTCACTGCAGGCACAATCCTATTGTACATCAACACCAACAAAGCATATACACACCCCAGCACTGTCTGTTGCAAATGGGCTGGAAGGCATGTTGTGATACTGGAATTGTTCAAGGCACCAGTGGGAAGGCCTAAGCTGGCCTGCTTGTGCCCGCACAGGGTGACCTGGAGGAGGTGAGCTCTGTGCAGGCTGGCGGAGGGCAGAACGGGGCAAGGGGAGGGTGGCAACAGAGGGCCTTTCTATAACATATGCTACAGTTGGGTTACCAGATCCAAACCGGGACAGAGTGCCTATGCCTTTAAGCATTCTATAGCAGAGGGAATTTCAGCAGGTGCAGCTCATCATGGAAGGGCTTCAAAAGCTTCACCTGGCAAAATTCCCCCTTCTCTACAATGGTTAAAGGTATAGGCACTCTGTCCCAGTTTATATCTGGTAACCCTAGCTACAGACCCTGCACTAGCTTAATCCAGCCCTGGCTGTGAGTCACCGAAACGGCTGCGGCCGTGTATTTGCGGAAGCAAACGGTTTCTTTTTTTACATGCACCCAGCTGTCCTGCCACACCCCACAGAGATTCGTCCAAAGTACGAATGATGCAGAGCATCAGAATCGTTGCAGTGCTTTCATGCACCTACTTTGCCTCCAGGAAATGGAAGTTTGCAAAGTGAGGACTATTTGCAGTAAGGAAAGGCGGTGGGTGCTTCTTAACTTTGTTTTTTTTAAAATATTGCTATCCAGTCTATCTGTTACAAGAGGTGAGACGTCCTCCCACCAAAGAGGTGACCGGACATCAAGGTGCAGCAGACCATAACAGCAATGTTTAACCACAGTCAGTGGCAAAGAAGTACCAAAGCCTACAACATCCCTCTCCAAACAAAGGGTAGACTTCACCTAGGGTCAGCATGCAATTTGAGAGGGGATCAGATGCGCCTCTGGAGGTAGAGGGTTCCATATTATAGGCTTCACCACTGAAAAGACTCTACCTTGTGTTTACACCAGCCATGTTACTGCCTTGAATCACTTGGGGTTGAAGTGCCACCAATGTAGAGGACTGCAAAGGGTAGGTAGGACTTTGTGGGAGAAGACGATTGTTTAAATTGCCTTTGTACATAGACAGATGAGGGACGTGGTGGCGCGGTGGGTTAAACCGCTGCTGCTGGGCTTTCTGACAGGAAGGTTGGGAGTTCAAGACTGCTCGAAGGAGTGAGCTCCCGTTGCTTGTCCCAGCTCCTGCCAACCTAGCAGTTCGAAAACACCTACATGCAAGTAGATCAATAGGGATCACTTCGGTGGGAAGGTAACGGCGTTCTGTGCGCCACGGTGTAGAGTCATGCCGGCCACATGACCATGGAAGCTTGTCCTCGGACAAAACACCGGCTCTACAGGCTTTGAAACAGAGATGAGCACTGCCCCCTACAGTTGGTCACGACTAGACCTTTCGGTCATGGGGAAACCTTTACCTTTTACATAGACAGAGCTATGTCATCTCAACTATCATGAACCTGCTGAAACAAAAAGAACAAACAAACCCATGACTATTCTGGCAGCTTAATTTACATAGTCTTAATTTGCATGTTTTTGAAATGGCATGATGTGCAAATTAAGAATGAAAGTGCAGTTTGCACAGGCTTGTTTTTGAGCTAGATGGGTAAAGCTTCCTGCGTTTCTATACACATTTGGCTAGCAAGAGGGACACATTTCAAATTAAACCAGATTCTGCTTTTCTGCCATCCCTCTTGTGCCTCTTTCTATTCTTCCTTCTCCCCTTCCTCAAGTGATTGTTGTATGATAGCAAAGAAGTGGCAAAAAAAGAAGTATAATGCATGGTACTTATCTGTGGGTCATCACCTGTGGATTTGACCCTACACAGGTCCTGACCCATTTCAAGAGAGTCTTACTGTACCAGTGGCGTATCTCCTTGGGGTGTGATGTTGCGCCTGCCATAGGCACAATTTGGGGGAGGGCACAATTTATTTATTTATGTATTTATTTGAAGAATTGATACCCCGCCTTTCCCATGCTGAAGCAAATGCCCAAGGCGGCTTATAGAGAACAACAAAATACAATGTAACCACAATAAGTAAAACGTATTAAAACAATAACAACAACATTAATCATTAGTGGGAACACAGAGAGTGTACAAGAAAGAAGCTGGACCCAATTCTCCATATCAGGCTGTTTGGAGGGTGGGAAAAACAATTGACCAGGGGAGTGAACGAACTATGACACTATACCAGAGAGACAGAGGGCGGACAGCCACTGTCCAAAGGCCAGACTAAATAGGTACGATTTGAGCCCTCTCTGAAAGGCCATGAGGGAGTGTGTAGTTCTTAATTCTTCTGGTAGGGAATTCCATATTTGTGGCACAAGCAAGTGTTCTTCAGTTGCTTCCTTGATTGGGGAAGAAATGTTCCTTCCCATCCACGACTGCAGGAGCCTGTGTAGTAAAAATGCGGAAGATCACCCCGAGGAGGCAGGAGATGGTGCCGACAGTGACCCTTGGTCTAAGTACATACAGGATCAACACCAAGGAGGTAGCAGGGGTTGGGCTGCACAGCTGCAGCCACTCAGAGGCTTGGAGACAGAATAGAAGGAGCATCTGAGGGAAGGAGAAGGTGTGGGTGTATAGTAGGAGAAATGGTTGGTGTGAGAGGAGCTGGAGAGAACTGACAAACCTGAATGAACTATTGACTATGAGCTTGGATAATGGACTGGCGTGGAGTAACCTGGATTTGGACCCAATTTGGCTTACTGACCTGTGGACCGGCTTGTGGACTAACCCCAACCTTGGACTCTGATTCTGGCTTGGGCTTTTGGCTTCCAACTGATGTGGACTGGTGCGATGGTGGCCACTGAACATGCAAACTGAGAAGGTGAGCCCTAGGTGTGTTCGCTCCACTGCTGCACCAAAATGGTTAAAGGGGAAACTACCCAGCCTGAAGTGGGCATCGGGGACCCCAGGGAGGCCCGGCAGAGGTCTCTGGCGTAACAGTCTGCTTCCTGACTTGGGAAGCAAGGCAGACATGTCATGTAGTGGGTACGCGGGGGTATGTGCATACCTGTTCCTAGGATTAGGGCTGGCCCCACCCATTCACCTGCCCACTCGTCGACTCCATGGGTGATCTGTTCCGCCCCCTGCAACGTTTGAGTTGCCTGCATGTTCTCAGAGCCAGGCAGGCATGCAGGGGAGCAAGGGAGACCGACGGCAGCAGCAGCGTGAGCAGGTAGGCTGCCTGGGGCTCTCTCCCAAGGAGGCACTGCAGTTCCTGCGCGGGAATCGGTAGCCTGTGCGGCGGCCCCGGGAAAGCCCGGTGGTTCCTGGGTTCCGGCTATTACCTCACTTCCAGTGGGCGGGCCCCGACACAAGTGCCAATCAAAAGTGAGTACCTGTTGCTAAATCATTTAGATGCCATTACTGAAGCAAGGGGAATATGCAGCCTGCCAGGGTGACGGCAGAGACAGCCAGAACAAAGTAACCCTGGTCCCCCTTGCAGGAGCCTGTGCATTCTCCTGGGTTCCCCAGTCGTGAAGCAAGGAAAATGTGCAGGCTGTTGGGTCGCCTGCAAAGGCAGCTGGAGTGAAATTGTTCCAGTCGCTCTTGCAGAAGCCTGCACATTCCCCTCGCTTCCCCAGTTGGGAAGCGAGGGGAATGTGCCTTTAAGTCATGACTCATTCCTGGGGTGCAAAAAAGCCCTGCTTTGTGCCTGCATTGCATCTCCCATACACGACTGGAAGTGTCTTTCGGTTGTGCATGGGAAGTGGTCTGACACGGGGGAGACAACATGTGACCTTTCCGAACCCCAGAAGGCCTCTGGCAGACCTTAGGAAGGCGCTTCTGCTTTTTCACCTAGGACAGGAAGAGTTATTAATATTATAGTGTCTCCAAACAATCTGCATGTTTGATAATACTTACCATGTATTTGTGGCTCTTCGTTTCCTTGATTTTTCTCTTTTCTTTCCTAAAACATTTCTAAGGAGCTACTTCTATGAAATCCAATGGAGCAGAAAATTTAAAGGGCAATCACTTCTTTCTTTTTGAAGCACTGCAGTTCGGAATATCTTCTTGTTCATGCTTTCATGAAATGCTGAGGAATAGATTGGGAATGGCAGCCAGTACTAAACTATAAGTGCCTTCATTTCCTGGATGTTGCTCTCTCATCATGGGTAAGGGAGCTGGGACCTCTGGCTCCCACTTTTAGCGTTTCAATTGTTGCCATTGGGAAGTGCCCCGAAGTTAAAGTTCTTGGCAATCTGAAGAATACTTCTGCAGTAGTATTGGGTCTAGGCTGCTTTGTGGAATCTGGCCTATTCCATGTATAGGCAGTAGGGGGCACTCAAGCGCTGTTTGAAATTGGGTAGAGCATTTCCAGCTCCACTGACAACATCTTAATTCTCATTTTAACTGCCGAGAATGCCAGAATCTGTGCTTGTCTCCCTTGAAAAAGAAACCACTTTCTTGTATAAGGCACAGTGTCATTAACGCATGTATCGCCTTGGCACCTCACAATAGGAAGGGGAAAGGCGAGGTATAAATATTTGAAACAAAAAAGATATAAAGTCATTGCATATAAAAACTGGCATTGTAATGCAAAATGCATTTTGCTAGGAACAGTGTATGGTGTCCTCGACTATAAGATTGTTTGGAGGCATTCAGCTGCCTTGGGACTATTTAATAAAAGCTGGGACAGAAATTACCGTATTTCCCCAAGTATAAGGCGCACCGAAGTATAAGACGCACCTTAATTTTGGGGCCAGAAATTTGAAAAATACATTTTTGGGGCCAGCTGCTCTTTAAGGCAAGCGGGAGCACAGAGCACGCTGCGTTCTCCGTGCTCCCGATTGCCTTAAGAGCAGCCGGCCTCCCGCCGGCTCTTGGCTCTTAAGGCAAGCGGGAGCACGAAGAATGCAGCGCTGCGTTCTCCATGCTCCCACTTGCCTTAAAGAGCCGGCGGGAGCGCTGCCCTCCCTTCTCCGCACTCCCGCCGGCTCTTTAAGGCAAGCGGGAACACGGAGAATGCAGCGCTGCCCAGCACACCCCTTGAATAAGACGCACCCAATTTTTAGCCCCCAGTTTTTTGGGAAAAAGGTGCGACTTATACTTGGGGAAATACGGTAAATAAGGGAGAGCAGCTCCAGGGACTAGCTCCATGCTTATGCAAGGATCTCATAAGCCAGTGATGGAGAATCTATGGCACATGTGTCAAAGGTGGCACGCCATGATGTTCTGGGTGACACACCAGCATTCGCCAACACCTCACAACAGAGTTTGTTTTTGTAATATTTGATTTTTTGTAATGATTTGATGTTACTTTATATAATACCTAGCCCCACACTTGATTGGACTGTGTTTTTTTCAATACACAGATATGTAAATAAATGTTTTTCTTTTGGTGGGGGGTGGGTTGTGACATGCCAGCAGAGCCCAGTTAAGCATTTTTGGCATGGCAAACCAAAAAGGTTTGCCATCCCTGTCATAAACGGTCTGAATGCGATCAAGGTTCCAAGAAGGGGAAAATGAAAGCATTTGTACAAGGTGCAGCTGGGGGCATAGCTAAAGACGTGCAGGGGGATGCAACTGCCCAAGGCAACAAGCTTTAGGGGGGGCAACAGGTTGAGTTTGATGCTAGTGGCCAAAATGGTGAAAACCTTGGAATGTATGAATAATACCATCATATTATATATCCTTGAAATGGTAATTTAATGCAGAATGCAATGAAACAAACCAGAGTATAATATCTTTGCTCAATCAAAAGTTATGAATAAAAAACCAGAAAATAAAAATACAACTGTCATGTAAAAATCACGGTTTGTTAAAATAACAGTTTTTGGGAATAATACTGCCATGCTGTATGTCATTCAGTGTGGAATTTCATGCCAAATGCAATCCATGCATAATTTTGTATGTCTCAAATTGCTCAACAGGCTGAGGCAAGGAGGTGGCCTCTAAACCAACAAAATCAAGGAGCTGGACAGGGGACAGACTGTATTTGCCCTCAGTGTGGAAAGGATTGTCACTCTCGAATTGGCCTTTTTCGCCATACCAGACACTGTTCCAGAACCTCTATTCATAGCACGTTACCATAGTCTTTTGAGACTGAAGGATGCCAATAAATAGTGAAAGCGTTGACACCAGAATGTGGCTTATTTTTTTCTTTCTTTCTGTTTTTTGCTTTTGTTCCCCCTATGATACCATGTCTCTTTGATAGGAATACTTTTTTTTAAAGTTGCAAACCATCTCAACTGCTTTAGCAGAAGGAATTTTGTAGAGGAATCAACCAAGTAAAAATGCCCACCCATCTATGCTGGTGGGAGCTTAGAGATTTCACAAGGCGTTTCACAAGATGTGATGCCAACCTCCAGCCGACCAACTGTATGAATGCATCTGGACAAAAAGGTACTGGTGCAAACTAGCCCAATTGTTCTCACGCAGGGATTGTCCTGGGGCTCCGACATTACTAATAGCAGGAAAGCTGAATTGGTGAGGGTCTAAGGAATTCATATAGTTGATACTAGGCAGATAAACCTCTCTTAATCCTTGATTTGCATCCCTCAGTAGAACAGTAGACCACCCAAACTTTGTATCAAGGAAATCCATAAGAAAGTTTGGATTTCTGAGCTTCTATCTTCCATAGAGTTGTGTACTTTTTCTCAGGGTACACAGCTGGGAATGAATGATCTTCAGATCTCATATCAATCTCATAGTTCAGTGATTCTATGAGGATGTCTGTATGTTCATCACCCAAGCAGTGGCATAGCTAGCGGGAGGGCTGGGGTGGGGCGCCCTGGGTACCACATGAAGTTCCACTCCTCCAAACCCGGAAGTGACATCATGGCATCACATGACAATATGACGTGATCCCCTTGCAGGTGGTGGTGCCTCTGGCTATGCTGGTGTACCCAAGCGCTCTAAATGTGTGACGAAGCCAATGTAACCCCATTGTCAGCCCAATCCTAAGCAGCGCCGACATAGTAAGGCTGACATAGCAGGGCTGAATCCTAAGGCCACTAGGAGGCAGCAGCAGCACAGTGCAGGGCAAGGGGACGTTTTCCCCTTGCACCTGGGTAAGCCCCAGCCAGCCCTATGAGGCTGCTCGGATCTGTGCCTGCTGTTTTGCAGATGCAGGAGAACATGCACAGCAATGGCCTAAATTGGGGCTGCCTTGGCTGGGGACGGGGTTTAGGATGCGGCACTATGGCTGTTGTGCATTGCTGCCCCCATCACCACCCACTGCACCACCCTGCCACGCCCCCAGCACGCCCTTGGCGAGGTCCTGCGCTGGCTGAGCACTGCTGGCACTTGACCGGTGCACGGCCGGCGCTGCTGACAGGCACAGCAGCACCCATGCGCTGCTGGTCCCGCGCCCTACTCAACGGTGCAACGCAGGTATAGGATTGCATTCTGTGTGTGGCCCTGAAGCTGAGAACAAAGAAGGAGTTCAGAGTAGCCTGTGCTCAGTGCATTTTTATTCGCTTGGAGTTTTCTGTTTTGCTTTCACTCACGAATTTGCTGTGGAGTGAGGGGCCCAGCTGGAGGGATTAATTGTGGGGAGGGGTAAATGAAAGCCTATTTCCAGTGGTGTCATCTAAATGATTTAAGAACAGGTACTCACTTTTGATTGGCACGTGTCGGGACCCGCCCACCGGAAGTGACGTCATAAGCCAGAAGTGATGTCGTGGCAGGAAGTGACATGAAAAAAGCCCTTTTTAAGGCTTCAGATGATTTTAAACTGACCCAACAGTTGCAACAGTATTCCACAGCACCCCCAGAACATGTTAAGGAGGCCTGGCATCATGTGAAAACCCCAGAGCAACTCATTTTTCAGTGGCAAGGAAAGGAAAGGCTCCGCTCGCTGCCTGCCTGCCTGCCTGGCTCTGAGAACATGCAGGCAACTCAAACATGCAGGAAATTCAAACGTTGCAGAGGGCGGAGTCGACGAGTGGGTGGGCGATGGGCGGGGCCAGCTGTAATCCTAGAAACCGGTACTCACGTACTCCTGCGTACCCCCTGCATGACATCACTGCCTATTTCCCTCTGCTTGGCGAGTAGGCATTTTTTTCTTTATCACAAGGTTTTCTTTCCACCCTTGCATGTGCTGTTTCCCCAAGAAGTACTCAAGCTGCTTCTCTGGTTTTTTTCCCTGTTCCTTGTTTCAGTGCAGAATTTGGATGCTGACGAGTGGAATTTGCTCAAAAAGACATTTGCACCGTTATTGCACGGCATTTAAAGAAGGGATATGTTGCAACTGCAGGACTTGCTTTGGGAATTGAGTGAGTGAGAGAGAGAGAGATTTAAAAAAATATTGGTACAGTCATTCCTCATTATCCGCTAGGGTGAGGTTCCTGGAAATCCTCACGGAAAGTGAATTTGCAGATAGAACCATTGATCCTATGGGATCAAAGGGGTTAGGTGGAAGGGGTATCTTATCTGCCATCAGAAGAATCCAGCAGAGACCCTCAGGAAGCCAGCAGAGTGCAGCAGGAAGTGCCCCAAAATCTCTGAATGCTGCAGAGACCTTCCAGAGGCTGCAGGGATCTGCAGAATGGCACCTGCAACCAGCATGGGCCCCTTAAACATGGAAGGAGGACACTTGTGCTGGCCATTTTAAAGGGGTCAGTGCTGGTTGTAGGTGCCATTCCAAAGGTCCCTACAGCCTTTGGAAGGTCTCTGTCTAGTGGATAACGAGGACAGGGGCGCAGATAACGAGGGCAGTAGCAAGTTTGCCCTCATAGGCAGCGGTGTTATTCTGCTGGAATGCTGGGCGGGACATCCGGATGATCGACAGCCCGCCTGTCGCGTTCCGCAGCGTTCCGCCGTTTGCGTAACGTACGCAAGCGGCGTAATTGGTTACGCAAACGGTGTAACGCTGCAGAATGTGACGGGCGGGCTGTCGATCACCCGGATGTCCCGCCCAGCGTTCTGGCAGAATAACACCACTGCTCATAGTTAAGTGAATTTGCAGATACCAAGTTTGCATATAAAGAGTTCTGACAAAATCATAGTTTATATGATTCTGTTGATTGGCCCTGAATTTATTCAGTGTTGAACCATCGCGTCTGGACCTCGGAAAAATTAAAAAAAATCATGTCATCACAGATCAAACATGGCAGCTGTGTCTTCCCTATCCTCCTACATCACCTGGAATCAGATCACTCAGTCACCTGCTGGGAGGCATCAAGCATGGAGTGTTTGAGTGATGAGAAATCAAGTGAGAGACATGCGTGTGCGCAGCGGCCCTTTGAGCGAGCATGAAAGCAAATTGGCTTCCTATTAAGGGGAAACTGGCTGGCATTTGATGGCCGAACCTCCAGATAGACTCTGCTGAGAATGATGGCACAGTTTGCAAAGCTTAACTTCACCACTTACAAAAATGAAGTAGAACCCAAACAACATTTTGCAAGCTGTTTGAGGCTGCTGTTTTTCCATGTTTCAGAAGCTGGGCTGTAAGACATCGAAATCAGCATCCACATTTTGGAACCGAAATTTGATATCCCAGTTTGCCTGTTTGGGTCAGTTGGTTGAATACAAAGACTTAGTATCAAATTTGCTCAATTACAATGCAAATCATCTGCCAGATTCGATCAAATATTGACGGCTCCTGCATGCCAGCTGTTAGATGCTGCCCAAATAAAAGAACCAGCTGCTGAAATATCTTCGGATGTCAAATGCTGGGTCTGAATACAAAACATTTTGCCTGTTATTTACACACTCAGAGAATGTTTGGCATCAGACTGCACTGAGAGGAGAATTTTGCAGAGACATATTTTTGGGGGGAGCAAATTCATGCCAGCTCTTTAAGGCTCATCATTTTGCTTCTTATGGCCCTGAGGGCGCAATTCTAATGTGGAGTTAGGCAGGCACAGTTAGGCTCTCAACAGATGCCCAACCAAGCCAATCCCTCGGGTTGATCCTGCCTAAGCCCTTTATGAGGACAGGAATTAGACTCAAGGACTTCATGGCATTTCTGAACCCTGATTTTCACAAGCAATTTGCACTTGGCAAGAAAACAGTGATGCATCTGTTCTTTAACTCTGATGTTTTTCTCCTCAGCTGAAACCATCACTTTGTAATGTGCACAGTGTAATGCTGCATCTAACTAAGACTATGATTCCAGTCTCCAGAAGAACAATGATGCCTATAGGGTATTGGGCTTTTCCCCAGTGCTGCCTCTCACAATCCCTGTGGACACCAAGAACAATGCAGCCTTAGGCAACTGCCTGAACTTTGCACTACAACTGGCCCTAGAGAGAGATCACATCACTGCCTTGCACCATGGGGAATAAGAGGAGTTTTATCACTCATCAATATCTTGAGGCTGACACTTCTGGAAACTGAAATTCTGGCTTCACGGAGACACAAGGATGTTTATAGGAGCCAAGGAATGGAGGCATCCATTCTGAGGGCAGACAAGCTGAGAGTGGCTTAGGGATCTTCCTTGACTAAGGGCACAATCCTAACTTGGAGTTAGTCCAGCACAGTTAGGCTGGGCCACTGTAAAGTACATTTGGACCACTCTCGGAGTCAGGGAGGATGGCACATGTCCGTGCGCTGGCCTCTCTGATTCGGAGAGTGGTCCAAACATACTTTATGGTGTCCCTTGTCCCAGCACTTTTCAGAATGGCACCTGGAAGTGATGTCATGGCCGGAAGCCAACATTGTGATGTCATCAAATGACACTCTTGGAATGCAAACTGGCATTTTTAGACTGCAGCAATTGTACAACCATGAAGCATCCCTGACAGCAAGCAAGATGAGGACAAAATATGATGAAGTCCAGTTTGTCAGAGCTGCAAAGGCAAAGCGGCTGCCTGGGCATGTGCACCACTGCTGAGCGTCTGTTGCCCGCAGGCAAACTCCCATCTTTCCCCCGGCTCGCGGGGTGCACAGCGGCTTCTCTCCTGGCCACCGCCGAGTGGGCACTTTAACCTGCTCGGTGGCGGCCAGGAGAGGAGAGGTGGGCCTGGGCAGTTGCGGGGTGGGACAGGCGCCATTTGGGGGGGCAGGGTACGCCATGTGAATGGTGCCCCCCACCTTATGGCGCCCCAGGGCTTTTGCCCTCTGCTGCCGTAGGCTCCCTCTGACTCTGGTTAACACTCACAATATAGCAAGAGTAAGGTCTGCAGCTTCCAACAAGGCTACTCTCAGCTTTCTGAGACCCACCTGACATCAGGTCATGACCCACCAAGTAGGTCCCGACCCACAATTTGAGAAACACTGCAGGATATCTCTGAGTGTCAGTTGCTGCAGACACCCAACAGAGAAGGACTGTTTTCTTCGTTCCCTGCTTGTAGGCCTCCAAGGAGCTCTTAGCTTGCCATTGATGGAAACAGATTCCAGTGTTTGGTGGATCTCTGGTCCTATCCAGCACAATTCTTATGTTCTTTATCCTCCATAGCTAGAACTTACTTAGTAGCTGCGATAGGACTGCTTTCACGGTTAATCAAAAAGGTTCGCAACTTTTCCCTGATTTAAGTGACTGATCTGCTAATTGTTGCTAATTTTATAATATGCATGTTATATGTTAACATGCAGCTTTGACTTAATACAATTCACTATCCAGTCCTTCATTTCAGTGGAGGCTGCAATTTTGTACTCTTCCCCACTGACAGAAAGCAAGATTAGGAAAAACGTTGTATAAAAGCACTCAAATAAAAACAAAATTATTAGTTTGGGTTGTGTCCAAATATCCTGTTGGACCCCACCTACAGATTCCATTATCCACAGATTTTGGTATCCAGCACGGGGTCTGAGAACAGACCCCCCCCCTGAAACCATGGCCTACCTGTATTGCCAAATGAGCACAGAATTTTTGAGAACACAGATCAGAAAAAAACCCCTGGTAACCCTTTACGTTTAATCCTAAAGATAAATTCCCTTGGTCTCTTCCCTGCCTTGCACCAAAAACTCTGACATGAATGTTCTTAATAGATACGTTAGCCTTTTCAGGAGACATTTATTACCATGATGTGCAGCTGGCGGTTTAATGTTCTGGTATATGCCCTCTCACCATAATCTTCATGTGAAAGATATGAATTGTAAGTCTAAGGTCAGTGCTGTGGGCAGAATGTATTTCTGGTCAATGGGCATCAATGACTGCCGAGTTCATGGCTATGACATAAGGCTGAATCTAATTGCTGAGCAGTTTAATTTAATTACGTTGGGTGGAATGGGTCGGTTCTGTGTTTGAATACATGACAGTCGAGCGGAGAGTGCGAGCGTATTTTGCAAGTCTGTGTTGTCTGGCTGTTGGAGTCTCAGTTTCCGACAAACCAGATTTGCTTAAGTGGTGGCTGGCCAAGCCAGACACAGACTACCAGGTTGGTACATGGCAAGGGACAAGCCCCAACTAGTGTCATTGGTTCAGCACTAAGAGATCTTGGCAAGTGGCTTCAGACAGCTAGAAACCTCTTTAAGCCAGGGGTGTCAAATTTGTTAGGCTAGCTCAGTTAGGCCAGCAATGTTTGGCTGGCATAAGGGCCACTGTAAAGCGCATTTGGACCACTTCCGGAGTCAGAGAGGCCAGCACACAGACGAGTGCCATCCTCCCTGACTCCGAGAGTGGTCCAAACATACATTGCAGTGTCCCTTGTGCTGGTTAAACTTCGCTGGCCTAACTGTGCCGGCCTAACTCCAGGTTAGGATTGCCCCCCCCAGTAAATAGCCAGAGGGGGTGGTGGTGCAGTAAGTATGGCTGGGGCCACAATGCACCATGTAAGTACCCCGCACCCTTGACGTTGGGGGAGCAGTGATGGTAAAGCCTGTGCATTGCCATCGCTGCCTCAAATGGCTCTGACGGCAAGGGGCACGGACCACTTACACAGCACATTGCAGTGCCTGCTGTACTTACCATGCCGCTCCCCCTTCTGGCCGTGCTTCTGCCTTCCTCCCAAGGCAAGTGTCCTCCTAAAGATGCTTTGTGGGAAGCGGAGATCAAAGACTATAGAGAGGAATTTCCCTCGCCTGATTTAATTTGACAGAACTGTATTATTTCTCCTGCACACGAAACTCCATCTGTTTCTTAAGGCAAAAATGGCATGCTTGGCATGCCCACAAAAAGCAAGAAGCGAAAGCATATGCAAAGAGTCCTAATTATGCACAGCAACGGAAATTCCCAGATGGAGACCGTCCCATCCTCTGCTACCTATAATTCCTCCTTGAAATGGGATTGTGCTGCAGTCGTCTTTCAATGGGTATTTGCTTCCCTGGAATGGAACTTTCATTATCTAAATTGGGTTTTAAGCAAGCACAGCCTCCTGGTGGCTCTTCAGACAAAAAGGAGGAAGGCAGGATGCACACTGCAAAGGACCTATTCCTTTTATCGCTTTGCCAAGACCACATCTGAATGCCGCTTTTATGGCATCGGAAATGAGGTTAGATGGGGACACCTGTCCTCCTCCAACAATGGAAGGACTTCACTGTGAGCTCAGTCCTAACCTGGTGTTAGGTCAGCACAGTTAAGCCAGCAAAGTTTGGCTGGCACAAGGGCCACCATAAAGTATGTTTGGACCACTCTGGGAGTCAGAGAGGCCAGCACACAGACGTGCGCCATCCCCCCTGACTCCAAGAGTGGTCCAAACATACTTTACGGTGACCCTTGTGCCGGTCAAACTTTGCTGGCCTAACTGTGCTGGCCTAACTCCAGGTTAGGATTGTGCTCTGAGCCAGCCTAATTACAGCACAGTTTACTGTTGGCTAAATTCCATGCTGCTCCAGATCGGTCGCATTATGTTAAGGAAATGGAGTAATTTCTCTGGGTATTTATTCTGCATTCTGTCGTCTTTGGAAAAACGCTAATCTGAAGATAAAGTGTTTCCATCTCTGGTTATGTCTTCCTCGATAGTTCTATGGCAGTGATGGATCAATATCCAGGATTGCTGGAGGAAAGCTGATCAGCCTGTCCTGGTTCTCCCCCACCAACCAGTAGGACAACATCGTAAGTGTAACCTTAAGAACTTCCTTAAGACTTCCTTAAGAAGGAAGTCTGACTGTTTTAAAATGCTTTAGTAATGTTTCAACCACTGTCCTGACATCTGTCCTGACAAATTTCCATCTGAAATTTCTGGCTATTTGGGGACCATCTGGAGTTGAGATTTATTTCTTCCATCTGCTGAAGTTGTCCCACAGTGTCGAGCTACAGTGATGACTTCTCTTGTGGACTTTATGATTCTCAATACACCAGTAGACAGGATGATGACATTGGAAGTTCCAATGGACTGACTGGAATTTGAATCTCTGGAGACACTCGAACAAAAGCAAAAGAAACTGGTGGTAGAGTCACAGGAAGGGGGAAATGATCTAACAAGAGCCCAACAGAATTATGGAAATATGGAGAAGTCACGCTTATTATGCGTTGTTGCTGTTGGAGGTGAGGATTACGAATTAAACCGTTGATGGAAGAGAGACATGGAAGAATTCTGGGGAAGGACTCCATAGCAGAAAGCAAAAGGACAATGGGCAGAATATCTTGAGGCAGCTTAAGAGGAACTTCTGAGTGGCTGAACTTGCCAACCTTCCAACTATTCTATAGGCTTAATTTTCTGGTCCCTGTGACCACATTTGTGGTCTCTGTTTTTGCTTTTGAGGAGAAGTTGGGGTTCATCTTTGAAGAAGAGTTTTAATATGCATGCAGGTCACAATGGTTCTTCAGGCTTCAGACCCTGGTTCTCTGGATATGGACAGCCCAATCCTATACTCTCTGATCACCCCGGAGCACAGCGGTAGCCAGGTGGTCAGGGTACAGGGTGGGTGACAGCTCTTTTCACTTCTGCACTGGCTATTTAGCTGGCGCAGATGTGAGGGCCTCCGAATAATAATAATAATAATAATAATAATAATAATAATAATAATAATAATAAATAAATACTTGTATTTATATACCGCCTTTCTTAGGTCATTAGATTACTCTAATGACCATAATTCAAGGCAATTTACATGGGCAGACTTTATTCATAAACCCGAAGATTTTTACAATTTTACAGAACGTTCTATCTTACAAGAACAACAACACAAACAGATGGATCTTTCTGGATTTAGTCTTCTTTCTAGCCACACGTTTGTCTTCTGCTGGCTGATAAGCAGCTTCTCTACTCCCACCAGAGAAGCAGCTGACCTAGCACACTCCCCCTCTCACAAGGCAGCCGGAGACAGCTCAGCTGTTAATCAGTCGCAGTTTTACAAGGTCTGCCGCTCACAGAGACTTCCGGTAGTCCCGAACTGGTGACCTTCAGATCTTCAGCTCTTTATCTTCAGGCAAACGAAGCAGTGGCGTCTCTACAGGGAGGGCAGAGCTCTACGTTTTGCAAGAAGCCTTACCTTGCAGTGGAAATCATTCCTTTCCTGCACCGTTTTAGCCAGTCCTCACAGGGAAAAGCAACATCTTGGCGTTGCTTACTGGCTACAGCAGCAAGGGAGAGGAGGGATTTCCATGACAGGGTAAGGCTCCTTGCAACACTTAGAGCTCTGCCCTCCCTGTAGAGATGCTACTGAAATGGAGGCATTAACCCTCCTGACTAAATCTTCTGCCCAAATAAGGCCGCGTGGCCTTACTTGGAGGTCGGGAACCGGCAGTGAGAGTCGCTGCCAGTCCCACCTCCGCTCCACCCCTCCCCCCGCCCTGGAACGCCCTCCCACTCCACTCTGATAGGCTGCATTGCCGGTAAGTGGGGACCTCAGTGCTCGCTGGTGGCCGGTGCTCCCTCTGGGGCACGCATGGCCGGTGTTGCCGTGGTGCTACCCCCGCGCTGGCTGTAATGGCTTACCTCTGATGTTGGAGGTGCTTTACGGCACCATGTGTGACAGTTGCCCAGGCGGTATGATTGTACCACTCACAGTGACAGCCTTAGGACTGGGCTAAGTCTTTGAATAGAGGCAGGTAATGAGCGACTCTAGTGCACCTGTACAGAGGACTGACCCCTCCTAGAGGCTAAGGTGGTTGCCTCAGTCAACGGATTGACAAGATGCACCCACTTGTGCCTACCCTGCTCATCTTCTATCTCCACCACCATCTTCCTTTTCCAGTCCAGGTGAGAGAAAACCAGAGGTTGGCGCCAGTGGCAGAGTTGCAGCATTTGCTGCCTGGTGACCTCCTTTTTGTAGACCTCCTTCTACAGCGCAGCCCCTTCGGAGGCACACAGAAAGAATCAACTTGAAAATAGTCTCCGTGTTGCCCCCCTCCAGCAGCCGGCATCGTGTAGCCCTGTGCAGCTGCTACCTGCTGCCCTTATGTTGCAAAGCCACTGGCTAGCACATCACTAGGTCAGGGTGTGCAGCGTTTGGTACACTGCCTCAGGTGCAAAGCAGTCTTTGGGTTGGTCCTGCACGCAGGCACATGGGTCTCTCTTCCATCCAATTGCTTAGCTAGAATGATTTTGTGTTTTGGCTTGGAAAGGTAGGATTACTCTCTCTCTCTCTCTCTCTCTCTCTCTCTCTCTCTCTCTCTCTCTCTCTCTCTCTCTCTCTCTCTCTCTCTCTCTGTGTGTGTGTGTGTGTGTGTGTGTGTGTGTGTGAGAGAGAGAGAGAGAGAGCCACAGGCAGGGATATACCAGGAGATGTGGGCAATGAGAATAGGGCAAGCTGTGGAGAGAGGTTTAAAAGATAAGAAGCTGGTATTGTGGAAAGGAATGGAAAGACAGTCTGGCTTTTAAGAGGAATTAAACTGCTTTGCAATAGACTTTCATAGACTTGATTTTCAGCCTTGACTTTCATTTACAATTCATGGCGGAGAATTAGCCCTGCTAGCTAAATGGAACCTTCTAGCTAAATGGAACCTTCCGCCGGTGCATTTATTGTGTAGACAGGCCCTGCAGCTTAGTCGGGAAGACAGCAAATTGTCCAAAGAAAGTTAACTCGGCACACTTCAGAAAAGCCGCGCACCCACCAAGCCACCCACAATCACTCCCTTGAAACCTCAGCGGATTAAGATGGGCGATGACCTCAAGCACCGTCCTGGTTTTTACTTTCCAATCCGTTCTTGGAAGAACCTTTTCTGCTGGATTTCCGTGGCTTTCATGGAACACAATGGAGGCAGCTCTGTGCAGAGAGTAGATACTGCAAAAGCCGATTTGTCTGTGGCTGTTCAATGGGAGGCACTTCAGTCAGCCTTGACTTTCACAGAATTGGCTGGGATTTTTGGTGGGGGCTGAATTGGCCCTTTCCTATTTGGGACACTCTCCGGAAGCACAATGCCTGTGGCTTGAAATCGACTCGCTTTTGTAGGTCCTGCTGCTTGATTATCGGGTCTTTCCCTTTCCATCGCCAAGTGTTTTGTAAGATTTGAAAATGCATTAAAAACACCAAAGGAAAAAAGAATGGGAAAATCTTGCTTGAGCTAATTCTTTTCATGAGACAGGCTGCAATTGTATGCACACTTCCTTAGGTGTGGGTTGTAATTCAACAAAAGTGGGGCAACTGACAAAGGTTGGCAAGGATGTTGAAATGCAAGTGGCAAATAAAACAAGACTGATGTGACCAGTCTGGGTCCTTTCCCTACCCTGTGCTGTCCTTGGCCCTTTGCACACACACACCCCAATTGTCAGGGTGTATTGGAAAAGGCAGGAGATACCCCCAGGAGTTAGGGAATGGTATCAGCAGGGGCCTCTTGTCCATATCAGCCAGGGGTTACAGGGTTAACCCCCAAGGTCTTTGCCTACAGCAGGAACGCAGCTGCAGGCTGATGAGGGCCCTGGCTAGGAGGGGATTAGCACAGGTGCAGATGGGTGTGGCTGATGAGCTAGAGCCTGCCCAGCAACAGACACCAATTGGCCTGCCTCAGTATAAAGTGGGAGGCAGGAGCTGCAGTAAGGGACCTGGGTAGGTGCTGAATGAATTGTTAAAGGAAGGGTGATTACACCAGGTAGACGCTGGAGGAGAGGCACTGGGTAGGTGCTGGACGGATGGACTGACGGTTAAAAGACTGGATAAGGTAAAGTTATTGTGGGGAGTAACTGTGGGGAACTGTTATATGGCTGCCATGCCCCTGGAGCCACCAAGTGGAGGAGGCAGTTGTGGCTTAGGCAAGCTGACCGCCTATTGTTTGGTGGTGGGGTTTGTTGGTGCCAAATTAGGGTATCTTGAGCTAAGCCGTTGATGAGGGCAGTCTGGAGGAGGCTGGCCAGCCGGTGATTCCAAGCAAAGCTGCTGGAAGAGAGGAGGCCCAGTGGGTGAAGGAACCCCCTCCCTCTTGCCTATCTCTGAGGCTGCTTAAAGGGGAAACTAGTCAGCCTGGTGTGGGCATTGGGGCCCTCGGGGAGGCCCAGCAGGGAGTCTCTGGCAGAACACAGGGTGGGTGGATGAGCTGCTTTATTGGATCAGATGCCCCCAAAACCAGATCAGATGAATGGAAGGAAGATGCATGACCCCACTGTTTATAATCTGTGGCATTACAAGTTGAGTATCCCTTATCTGGATTGCTTGGGATGGGAAAGTGTCTGGATTTTGGATTTTTCTGGATTTCAATATCATAAGTAGCATGAGAAATGCTTCCTCTTGCTCCTTCCACTGTTACCCATTTGGATGTCTGTTGGCCTCTGACATTGTTAACAATGGAACACACCACAGAGCAGAGCACAGAATTTACAGCCTGTACGTGGGAATGAGCACAAGACCTTCTTTCTACAGAAAGTTTTTAAAACGTCTTGGACAAGGATGTCTGGATTTATTTTATTTATTTTATTAATTTATTTTGAAGAATTTATACCCCGCCTTTCCCATGCCGAAGCAAATGCCCAAGGTGGCTTACATGGGCAGGCTAGTCTAAACCACTATTTTTCATTGGGGTTTTAACAAATCTACAGTATTCTGCGATTCCTCAGTCCCAGATGTAGCCTTCACAGTGTGGTTCTCTTCTCTGGCCATGTGACATCAAGCTTCAGCAGGTGATCTTCAGTCCAGCCTGGACAGGTCCTCAAGGTTGAACTCCATTCTTTCACCGCTGGCCTTCACACTACATTTCCACACTCGCTAATCAGCTCCACAGTGACTCTGTTCTGCCACAACAGGTACAGCAGCTTGTCACAGCCTGGCATTCTGTCTCCCATACAAAACTAGACCACAGATTCTCCTGCTTAGCTTCAGGCAGTACCAGCAGTTCAACCATCAGTCCACACCTCCTGCCTGATTTCAGAATAGTCTGGATTTCATATGTCCAGATAAGGGATAATCTGCCTGTAACTAGGTTTCATCTGTGGGATTAGGTACTGGGAAGGTATCACCTGAGTCCTTTACTTTCAGGCTCCTGGAAATTAAGGTAGGCGTAAGGTCCAATGGGTGGCTCAAAGTGTAGTTCTTTGTTTACCGATCAGTTAGGGAAGAAGGAAAAGGTCAACAGCAAACAAGGAAAAATGGCTCTGCATTCAGATGACTTAGCAGCCCCTTTGGGCTGCTGAGTCATTGTAGAAGCCTCTGCCGTGATAGAAAGATCCAAAATCTGTTTTAAAAAGTGAACATTAAAGAATGTGATTCCCCACTTGCAACCTGAGATGGTACAGCCCATTTTACCACCCTATCCTGCTGCCTGTGTAGACCCAGCCTGAGAACAAGGATTGGGAGCAGATTGTGTTGGAGTCACAAGAAAAGGCCAGTGTAAGAAATGGGGGGGGGAGCATCCTCTTCCTCACTATTCCTGAATTCTCACCTGAACAGAGCAAATCCTACAGAGCCTTGGGATGGGTCATTTCCATTGAGGAAAGCAATGGGAGGAAGGGTTGGCCAGAATAGAATTGGCCAGAATAGAATGCTTCCAGACTAATAAGGTAAAGGTAAAGGTTTCCCCACGACCAAATGGTCTAGTCGTGACCGACTGTAGGGGACGGTGCTCATTTCCATTTCAAAGCCTGTAGAGCCGGCATTTTGTCCGAGGACAAACTTCCATGGTCATGTGGCTGGCATGACTCTACGCTGTAGCGCACGGAACGCCGTTCCCTTCCCACCGAAGTGGTCCCTATTTATCTACTTGCATTTTTAGGTGCTTTCAAACTGCTAGATTGGCAAGAGCTGGGACAAGCAACGGGAGCTCACTCCATTGCACAGTCTTGAACTCCCAACCTTACGGTCGAAAGCCCAGCAACAGCGGATTAACTCGCTGCGCCACCACGTCCCACTCCAGAATAATACTTCCCCGATATTCCAACCATGTCTACTTTGATGGCAACCTCACTGTAACTCATGGGACAGGTTAGACCAGTCATTTTCAACCCCTGTGCCATGGCTCCTCCCCAGCTGGGTTGATGCTTGCTGCCCTGGGGCCAGCTCCCTGCCCCCTGAGCAGCCCCTGCCATGCCCTCCCCATGCCCTGATTCATTTCGGACCGCTCTGAGCACAGGGGTGGTAGGCGGGCCAAACTCCGCTCACCTTTGCACCTGCAGTGACTTAGGTAGGCGGGCAAGTGGTGGAAGTGGTGGAGTCTCTGCTGCCGCCCTGGCCCCTGTGACCCCTTGGATCCTCCGGGAGGCCCGCCACTGGGGAGGGTCATTTATTAATTGGGGGATATGAGCCCCTCCCTGGAGTGCCTTGTCAGTTGTCCAAAAACTGAGGTTGACCATTATTTACTTATTTGATGTATACACCGCTTTTCTGAAATTCAAAGCATTCTACGGCATTTTACAATGTTGGCGCTTTGTTTGCGTGCTGCACGGTGAAAAAGGTTGAAAATTGCTGGGTTGGACCCCTGCTGGGATTTCCCCCATTCTGGAGCACAGCTGAAAGCTGAAGGTCCCCACGATATGTTAAGCTTCAGAACTGACTGACCATTTGAGGCGGAAGAAATATTAACTGCACGCAACAGACAAGAGGTGGTGACTTGCATTGCGATGACTCCATCACGTCAAAAATGAAGGCAAGGATCACGCTTATATGTATAAATTGCAGAGAAAGATGGGGCAGGAAGAACAGAAGGACACGTTCATTCATTCTGCGGCTGTTTCACAAGTCCAGAATTCAAGGCAGCACGGAGATTTCATGTGTTTGAAAGGAACTTTCTCAGCCTTCAAATCCTGACAGCAGCTCCCCAGTAATTAGTCAAATCCCTGCTGTGATGGGATCACAGCAAGATTGCTGACTTAGGGTAGCAATTAGGGTTAACGTGAACAGTGGGAACTCCAGCTTCACATGAACGGATGAAGGATGCAGGCAGAATATCCATCTCGCGTCTGTTCTTGAACTCCCGGAGCTGCCAGGTAGCTCAGGGTTATAAATAGGGAGACAATGAAGGAGCTGACAGATTGCTTTGTAGTTCAGCACAAGGTGACATTGAAGAAGAGTGGAACGGATGACAATAGACATGGTGCCCTAATGGGAACGCGCAGCATGGCGTTGGCTTTTATGAGCAAATGGAAACTATTTGGCTTCTAAGGAAGTCTCATGAAATACGTTGTCCGCTTCTTCTTCACAACAGGAACAAACACAGCAGGGGTGCCCCTCCTTCCTGCTGTTGGTTTTCAACACGGAGGTGCAAGGTAGGTGGCTATCAACAAACTCAGCTTCTGGCTGCTTTTTCTCTCGACTCTGCTGAAGGTAAGGTCCCACCGATCCTGTATAGATGTTTGGGTGCTTTGCATATAGGCAGGGATTTTTTTTTTGGAGATCAACACAAGAGTGCTAAATAATGAGAATTTCTACTGGAAATGCGACATAAAACGAAAGTTAGGTTAAAGATGTGAAATAACATGCTGTGCTGAAACCTAGGTGCACTAAAAAAACTAAGATCATGGCAACCACTCCCATCACTTCCTGGCAAATGGAAGCAGTGACAGACTTTATTTTCTTGGGCTCCAAGATCACCGCAGATGGTGACTGCAGCCATGAAATTAAAAGACGTTTACTTCTTGGGAGGAAAGCTATGGCAAACCTAGACAACTTAATAAAAAGCCGAGACATCACCCTGCCAGCAAAGGTTTGCATAGTCAAAGGCAGAGTGCCAAAGAATAGATGCTTTTGAATTATGGTGTTGGAGAAGACTCTTGATAGTCCCCTGGACTTCAAGGAGATCCAGTCGGTCAATCCTACAGGAAGTCAAGCCTGATTGCTCCCTGGAAGGACAAATCCTGAAGCTGAAGCTCAAATACATTGGCCACCTCATGAGAAGAGAGGACTCCTTAGAAAAGACCCTCATGCTGGGAAAGATGGAAGGCAAAAGGAAAAGGGGTGGCAGAGGATGAGATGGTTAGAGAGTGTCACCGAAGCGATGAACATGAAATTGGGCGAACTCCGGAAGCTAGTGGAAGACAGGGAGGCCTGGCGTGCTGTGGTCCATGGGGTCGCGAAGAGTCAGACACGACTTAGCGACTGAACAACAACAACAAGGTGCACTCTGTTTATAGCATTCCCACTGTCTACCAAACAAAACATTCTATCAAAGAAGAGACTATTTGATCTTGACCAGAGCCATCATGGGCTCCACTGGTGCCCGGGTTGGGGTGACGACGTGATATGTCACCATGACCCTAGCGTTCCCCCCCCGCCCCCAGTGTTTGGAATAGCTCCATTTAGGAGTGATTTCAGATGCAAGGGTGGAGGGACAGGCCAGCTATACATTGTGACAGTCCCGGTGCTCCTCTCGAATGGCACCCCGGGCAGCCATCGTATGTTGCCCCATAAATGTTGCCCCACTTACCTCTCATCTTGACAAACCCATGTTGTAGATTTGTGTGAATAATAGCAGAGTTGGGGGCTTGGAGACC
>JAJKFI010000024.1:9683192-9700154 GCA_029204185.1 Lerista edwardsae
ATGCCAGTTTCACCCAGTTCTGGACTGTGAGATGTGAAACTGCAACAACCCAGGCTGGCTCCTAGAAACCACCCCATTTTCCAAGTGCTCACGGACAATCTGTTCCAGGACCTTCCCGAAAAGTCATGTTAGGCTGGTGGGTCTGTAGTTTTCCTTTCCATCTTTTTTTCATTTCACTTGTGGACTTCTAGAAGCATCCGACTGGCCAGCACAGGAGCTAGATTGGCCTTGGGTCTCATCCAGGAAGGACATTTTTATGTGCTTGTGTCTAATTGACTTCCAGGAAGGAACTGCCACTTACTGGGATTACATTTACAGGAAATCAGACACTGGACGGGGTTGAAATAGCCAATTCACAGCTCTGAACCTGTGAAGAGGGCTGTGCTAAAGGTGTTGGTCACTACAGGAGCTGCTTTCAGGAAGGCCCCTCAGTTCCTCTCAGTATATCCAGCAGCTGTTTTTGATGAGAGTGCTTTAGATGAGAGAAACTGGAAGAGAACTGGAAGAGAACTGGGCATTTTAATGTGAGAAGCCGAAGGGGCTTCATTTAAAGAGAGTGACCTGATGGGTTCAGAGGCGGCAGGGGCAGAAGAGAGGCCAAACAGTTGTTCTAAATGTGGACAAAGTAAGGAAGGAGACAAAGGCACATTTAGTAAGTTTGCAAAAAGCTAAATTCAGCTCTGCTCTTAAGAGAGCCACAGAAGTAAGCAAGCAAAGCCATTGTTTTTCAGTTGAGATTTTTTTTGGTTTCCCCTCCACATTTTAAGTAAACTAAAACAAATAAACAAACAACTAAACAGACAGGGAAAACAGAAAATAGATTTGAAATATATAAAGCAAGTGTGGAGTAATATATCTAAATTTCTTACCTCCTAAATTTATCTAATTTCTTACATCCTTGCAACCTCTACAAAGTATTAATCATTGATCATATTGAAAAATTGTATCTCTTATACAGCCTCATTTTATTCTTTAATGCATTCTTAATTTTTTAAATGTCCTTGTAAATTGTTTATTTTAATCCCAGATGAAGAATTTAAAATCTATATCAACCACCTACTCATCAAATCCATAATTCATTACACCGATTTTTCCCTTCTTATGCAGAAAGTCAATGAGTGGTTTCCAGTTGTTCATAAATGTCTTTAATAATAATAATAATAATAATAATAATAATAATAATAATAATAATAATAATAATAATAATAATATCATCAGTATTTATATACCGCCTTTCTTGGTCATTGGATTGCTTCTTTGATTTTAATTCAAGGCGGTTCACATAGGCAAACTTTTTTTCTAACATGTGCCATCCTCCCTGACTCTGAGAGTGGTCCAAACGCACTTTACGGTGGCCCTTGTGCCAGCCAAACTTTGCTGGCCTCATGGCGCTGGCATAATTCATACCTGTTTAGTCTGGCCTTTGGATGACTGTGTGGCTATCTGTCTTCTGTCCCTCTGGTATATTGTCATAGTCTGTTTCGCTCCCCTGGTCAATTGTTTTGCCCACCCTCCAATACGTCCTGACATGGAGAATTGGCTCTAGCTTTCCTTCCTGTTCACTCTCGGTGTTCTGGTTGATGTTTAATTTGTTGTTTTAATATGTTGTTTTAATGTGTTTTACTTATTATGTTTTACTTATTATGGTTGCATTGTATTTTGTTTTGTTCTCTGTAAGCCGCTTTGGGCATTTGCTTTGGCATAGGAAAGGCAGGGTTTAAATTCTTCAAATAAATAAAATAAAATAATAAATCCAGGTTAGGATTGCGCTCACAGACTGGCTGATGACAAACCCTCCAATTACCTGCATAATTTTCTGACCTCTAGCAGTTGATAACTTAGTCCAGGTTCCCTGCTCTTCCCCCCCCAGTGGGACAGAAGGAGCAGTTGGATGTTCCATGCAAGGACACCTCTGTTATGGGGAAACATCCAAAGAAAACCAGCCCCCTACCTGCAACCCGAGGTAGTGCAGGCCAGTTAATATTATACCATCTGCACTTCTATTCCTGAGTCATTTGATTCTCAGCTACTGAGCAACTGCTGAGGTCAAACCAGGGCAGAAGTGGTTGGGTAACTTTATTTTGCTCTCTTCTCTGGCACTCCCCTTTCCAACCAGCAGGCTCTACCTCCTGTTCCAACCTCCAAAAGAAAGATGTTCCCAAAGGGAATGTGTTCTGATGCCTTGACTGATACCATTAATTCCATTAAAATAAATGAGAGTATTTCAGTGAAACAAGCAAGGTTTGGTTACTGTTTATCACGGATGCCTACACCTCAGGCTTCCCCCCCTTTTTAATTGTCATGCTCCTTATTCCTTCCCCCTTCTTTGTTTCTAATTTCATAGCTATAAGCATTACTTGGGGGAAAAATGTTAATATATTGGCAATAAACGACAAAAGGTGAAAGTTTTAATTATCAAGTGTCATGAAAATGAAGACTTCAATTATCATACTGAATGACTGATGACTCCTTGGCATGAGCTGAGTTTAATTGTTTTATAATTCGATTAGCGATAAACATTATAAAGATTATTATGGGATCCAAATGGTTTTCCATAAATTCCACACATTCCACTAACAGAGATGTGTAAGAACATAAAATGTTGCTGCATTAGGCTACAACTCACAAGGTCTACACACCTGCATCCAATATATTCAACTGCATCCAATTGTTGTTTATGAAATGCTTCTGGAAACTCACAAGACTGGTATGAAAGTGGTGACGATCCTGTTCTGCTTGCTCCTAGTTCCTGGTAAGCAGATGAATATTCCCTCTAATCATGGACATCCAATTTAGGTATCGTGGCAAATAACCATCAACAGATCTATCCTCGAAGAAATTGCACAATCATTTTGTTTGAATCCATCCGAGTTAGGTGCAATCAACTCTTCCTGTAGTTCTGAATTCATTCCAGAATAAGTCAATTTCATGCTATACGAATGAATCCTTCACTTTTGTTGATGCTTCTGACAATATCATGGGGTAACAGATGGGTGCCATCCTCCCTGACTCCGAGAGTGGACCAAACATGCTTTACAGTGGCCTTTGTGCCAGCCAAATTTGGCTGGCCTCACTGTGCTGGCCATATTCCAGGTTAGGATTGCGCCCTTATACACATTTAAGGGATAGTTCGCACCATATGCATATTCTGCCCCCACCCCTCAAGTCTGGGTGAATTCAGGGTAGTTTTCTTAATTGCATGCAGTGTGTTTGTGTGTGTGTGTGTTTCTTCTTCATGTTTTTGTTTGGAACCACCTCCCTTCCAACACATAAAATTAAGGTAACTAGCCTGATTTATCTCTCTTTCTCTCCCCCTCCCCCCTCTCTCTCCACTTACCCATTTCATGATTTGCTGCTATTTGAGGGACTATTTCAGTTCCAAACAAGGGGAGTCATCTAAGACAGGAGGAGAGGTAAGGGGAAGGTAGTGTACATTGTGTGAATGTGCATGTTTTGGGCAACGCAATCCTACCCAGCATCGGAATGGTGAGGCCGGCCGGCCAGCGCCATATCCTAAGCTGGGTAGGGGAGGCTGGAGCCTCCCCGTGGCAAGGGCACATTCACGCCCTTACTGTTGGGGAGGCTCCAGCCTCCCCAATGAGCTACTCGGATCTGCATCTGCTAAACAGGCTGTGAATCGGGGCCATGTGGCCTCCCAGACATGCTTAGGATTCGGCCTTATGGCCGAATCTGGAGCCCGCCCACATCCCACCCCAAACTCCTTCCCCCTGCCAATCCTGTGCCCGCTTGGACGCGGAGCCTCTCTTGTGCTAGCCGGCTTTGGCTGACACAAGGGAGGCTTAGCGTGGGCGCAACGGGACTACCGCTGCAGGCAGTGCTGGCCCCGTTGCTTGAGCGCTGACGTGGGGGTGCCGATTGGTATGACCTAGCATTGGCATTACGGGCACCTTAGGATGGCACCCTAGATAAGTGGGCCCAGATCTGATAACAAAGGACCATCTGAACAGGCTCAAGCGTTTCTAGAGTTGCCAATTTCCTTAAAATCTGGCTGTGATGTCCGGGATGGATTCTGGGAGCTCAGAGTTGATTTATGAATGATCAAGTGTGACCGGAAGGAATATTTTAAAATGCAAAGTAAGTGCAAATTGGCTCTTCTGATTGGACAGGGGGCAGTTGCTATCACTTCTGAACAGCTGATGCACCTTCAGTCAAGCCAGCTAGCTAGCTTTAAAGTGCAGATGGAAAGTACACGTAAATATAGCTTCATGCTGCTCTTCTCCACAATGATGATGGCAAATTCATAGTCTAGGTCAACTGTCCCTGAATGCAAAGTCTCTGTTGAATAGCAGACAGTTCATTAAAAAAAGATCCACACATTGGCTCGAAGTACTGTAGGTTTGACTCCGGATTTGTGCTTGTTCCTTGTGAAGCATAAATTGCAATGCATTTGAAAGAGAGATGGAAAGTGCAAATGGTGCCAACATGTGCAAGCCAAAGGATGACTGAGGATGACGATTGACTCTTATACAAAAAATTGCACCCCAGCTTAATGGCTGCATCCCAGCTCCATTCCCCTCCCCGGGCCGGCATGTCTCCTGGTCCACCCACCCCTGCCCAGAAACACCCTCCCCCTCCCTTGTGCCACCCAGAACCGCTGCTAGCTGAACTCTGCTGACACACGAGTGGAGCAGCACTGGCCTTGGCCTTATGGACACAGTGCTGGCTTGGGCATCCAGAGCGGCGCTCTAGTCTAGTGCGGGTCCAAGGCAGTGGTGTTACTCAGCCGGAACGCTGGGCGGGACATCTGGGTGATCGACAGCCCGCCCGTCGCGTTCCGCAGCGTTCCGCCATTTGCGTAACATACGCAAGCGGCGTAATTGGTTACGCAAATGGCGTAACACTGCGGACCGCGACGGACGGGCTGTCAATCACCCGGACGTCCCGCCCAGCATTCCGGCAGAATAACACCACTGGTCCAAGGGTGCAACTAGGATTGCGCTCTAAAAGTGTCAGAATCAGAAAGAAGACAGATCTGCTTGATTCTCATCTCCTCTCTCTCTCTCTCTCTCTCTCTCTCTCTCTTCCCCCCCCCAGCTATTTAAAGATTTGCTGCCCTATTTGAGCTACTGCTTTCAGTTCCAAACAAGGAGAGTCGCCTCGAGGAGGAGGAATTGCTTACCTGCAGGTGAAATGTACCCTGGAAAGTTTAACTCATTATCACAGGCTGAAGCTGACTGTGGGGAGGAGGTCACCCCAGGTACTGTGAGTTTTTGGAGTGCAAACAATTCTGGTAGAAAGATTCTCAGAAAGGGTGGGATCAGGTTTAATTATGGCAGACCTGGCCAGGAAAGTTTCCGTGGAACACTCCGTTCCTTGCCGAAGAGCTCCTCCATTCCTGCACAAAAGAAGCACAAAAGGAATCAGCATCAATAGGAGAAAGGCAGAAAGTGAAACCCATGTGCCACTCCAATCAGGAATAATTTTGCCAAATGATGGCCCAAGCCTGGATTCTTTCTGCATGGAACTGGGGGTGGTGGTGTCTCTTCCACTGCCTTCCAGCCCACCATCTCCATCACTTGGCCACTGCACCATCCATTTTTGCTCACTCTTCTTGGAGAGCAAATGAGAAAGGAGGGGCTTAACTTCATCTTTGGCATTTATGGCAAAGAACTGGAGGATCAGTTAATGACTGCTGCCATCATGTCCCCAGTGCTTTGCCTTGCTCACACCCTCCTTTCCGCTTGTGCCAGCACTTCTCCAAAACAGGTTGATAAAGGACTTTTCCTATGGCTCTGCTCTTTTGTTGATCAATTTTAAAGACACACCGAGTGGGAGAGGAGGTAGGGAAGTGGTGGTGGTGAGGAATGGGGGAGATCACCCTTCTGAGTTGGCTCTTAAAGAGGCAGTACAGAAACAGATGCTATCACTCCAACACAATGATGCACACTTTCTATTTCAGTGGTTCCCAAACTGTGGGTCGGGACCCGCCAGTGGGCTGCAAGCTAATTTCAGGTGGGTCGCAAGGCACCTAGAGCAGCCATCTTGAAAATATGGGAAGATGAGACACTGGAAAGGGGGAGGGCTGTGTGGTTGTTTTGCTTGTGTCAAGGTTGTAAAGAAGCTTTCTGATTCACTTTACTTTTGGAAAATGGCTGAGAAAGAACCCAACTTATAGCTGCATTCTCAAGAAAGCAGCAAGCTCTGGCATCACAATGATGGCACTTCTGGTGGGTCCCAGACAGCTTATCATTCTAAAAAGTGGGTCCCAGTGCTAAAAGGGTTGAGAACCACTGTTCTATTTTATTTTGTCAAATTGCAACATTGTGGAAAGCATTCTGTGCTGGCTTTGTCAGAGTCATACTGAAAAACATTTTTTTTTACAGAATCTTAGTTTTGCATGATTTTCCTTCTTGTTTTGTGTTGTCTTTAATCCAAAGCTAAGAATGCTTTTGTCTGCATGCCGTTACGAATTCTGGTGAATGAAGCAGCTACATCTTCAAGTCAAAATATGTCACACGCTTGCCGTGTTCCTACCACCCTGCCCAGAAAACAATAGATTTTGTTTCTGGTTCATCATAGCAGTGAACAGATGCACCGTTCTGGTGGAGATACCACTAGATGGCTGTTGACATGGTGGGCTATGGAGTGGCTTAATTGTAAAACCACCTGCAGTCATGCAGATGGAAACATCTTGTCTCCAGCTGCAGTGCTTTCAAAAGCCCTGAAATCCTCTTTGGAAGCAGCTGTAAGCTTCAGAGATGGGGAAATATTGACAGCATGAATGGTTCTCAATTCTGGAGTCCAAGTTTGTCGCCGGGCATCCTTGTGAAACGGCTCTATCTTGTATGCGTGAAATTTCCACAATGCAATAAGAATGCTTTATTTGTTTTCCTAAAAAAAGAAAAAAAAATCTGTAGGAAACAGGTAAAAATTGGGAACTAAAATATGGAAATCAGGAGCTACTACTCAACACAAATGAACAGCCACAGGGCACTGTGGCTCGTCTGCCATTTGCTGTGATGTGGGACATAATTAGCCTTCCTCTGCTCTTTCCCAGCTTAGTGCATTTATGGAAATGCAGAGATTGACTACCGCAAACCTTTGATGTCTAAGTACAGGCCAGAGAAGTGCAACTCCCAGGTTCCCTATTATACAGTTTTAATCCTTGGCATTTGAGTTTCCTAAAACTGCCTGGATCACTGGCTGGCACATGGTCAATTCTGAATATTCATATACAGCCATGCCCCAGTATCCACTGATTTGGTATCCGCAGTTTCAGTTATCCACGGATACCATCGATACCGGAATGCGTATTAAAAAGAGAGGGGAACATTAAATAAACCTCTTTTTTAACCTTGCTGCAAAAAAACAACTGATATTCCCCTATTATATCTTTAAAAAGGTGTTCCCAGTATCCAAGGTTTCAGGTATCTGCGGTGGGGTCTGGAACTCCAGCGGATACCAGGGCAGGCCTGTATACATCATCATCATTGACCACCAAATGGAGGAAGGCATCCAATTCTGCCCACTAACTCATCTTGTAACAAAATGAAATCTAAAGGTGAATTGAAATTCCCTCCCACCTATTTCACCATCACATTTGAAGGGTGGATAGGTGGGGGGGGGGCTTGGAGAGCAGCCGGAGGTGAAACTTATACATAGTATGGTGGTTCTTTTCTCTCATGATTCTCTAGAGTGAGTGCAGAAAGCATTGCCCTCACTCTGAATGACACTGTGTCATCATATACTGGGAGGCAGTTTGGCTGGCACATGGGCCACCATAAAGTGCATTTGGACCAGTCTCAAAGTCAGGGAGGATGGTGCACATCTGTGTGCTGGCCTCTCTGACTCCAAGAGTGGTCCAAACGTACTTTACAGTGGCCCTTGTGCCAGCCAAACTTTGCTGGTCTAACTGTGCCCGCCTAACTCCAGGTTAGGATTGTGCTATCAATCAATCAATCAATCAGTCAGTCAGTCAGTCAATCAGTCAATCAACAGTATTTATATACCGCTTTTCAACACGAAGTTCACAAAGCAGTTTACAGACAAATAATAAAAATTAAGTTAAATGGCTCCCTGTCCCCAAAGGGTTCACAATCTAAACAAAAAAAAAAAATAGAACACCATTAGCAATAGCCACCAGAAAAGACACTGGAGTGAATAGGGATAATTACTCTCCCTCTGCTAAATATAAGAGGAATACCACTTGAGAAATTGCCTCTTGCCCAGGTTAGCAGCAAGTTGGTTTATGGTACCAAAATCTACTCTCTTAAAAAATCACAAAATTGTTGATTTGAGATGAAACAATGCTGCAGCTCAAACTTTCCCTTTAATAAATATTCGATTTGCATTAAACTTACAAGTGTGTGCACCCAGCACTGGAAACCCCTAATTATATCATAAATTCCTGTCTATGATCTCTTAGTTGAATCAGTCATGGGATGTATAACACTTCAGTTATGAACCATTAATGCTGAGCAGGCTTTAATTCCTCCTGGATATACATCTGAAATATGACAACTTGTATCCACTGATTCTGCCCAGAATTATATCCATGCCGCTGTGAGAGATGCACTATATTTTATAATTAATTTTCCCAGTTGGTATACAGCAAGACATTTCAAAAGAGCATAACTCAAACGAATCATAAAATATGGAGAGAATTCAATGTTAGCTTATCTGCATTCAGCTGGTAGGCAAAGATCCTCCACAGTAAGTAGACTAGATGTATATCACAAGGTTGAAAATGGCACCTTCATGCAGGGCTATAGTAACCCATGGCCGGGCCAGGTATTTGGGGCTCCCTCCAAAACTCGCCAGGAAAGCTCCTGCCAGGGCTGGCTCTAGCAGCGGCAGGGCCCAATGTGGGGCATTCCTGCGGGGGCCCCCACCCTTCCTTGCAGGCCCCCCACTCACCAAGAAGAGCTCTGTTCGTGCCACGTGCAAAGCATGGCATGTGGAAGTAGTTGGTGGTGATATCATAACATCGCCGCCAACCGCTTCCAGGTGGCCCATTTTGGGCTGTTCAGAGGCAGAGGCAGGTGGGAGAGACCAAGGTTGTTGCAATGGAATCACATCAGACTTTGTGTGCTGGTATCGGAGATTCCTCCCAGCTTTTTGCTGGGGTCCCTTTTTATTGAAAGTTACAACAATAGCTAGTCATGAGCAAAGCAAGCGATGCAAATCTTGACCACTTGGCACAGAGAGACCTGTGCATGCCCTCCGCCCCAATTCAGGAAGCAGGTGCGAGGCAGTTTATTCTGGTACACAAGAAAGCTTCGGTTTTGAGGACGCGATGGGACACTGAGCGCTGGAAAGCCCCTACCCGAGCCTCCAGCCGGGCATTCCACGCAGAAGGAGGCTGGTGGCGTTTCCAAAGGTGGACCCTCTGAGCGTTCCAGAATATCCCAACACAAGGTAAAGCTGCTCTGCTCACCCCACTGACTTACTATACAGCCTATAGAGATTTCAATTGCAGCCACAAGCAATTTGCTCACCCTGCTAGTGTGGGGCCCCCTGAAGCGCGGGGCCCGATGTGACGATGTTGGTCACATTGGCTTAAAGCTGGCCCTGGCTCCTGCTTCTATGAATGGAAGCCTTGGTAGACGGGAGGGCGGGTGGACGGTCTAAGGTCTCCTCCCCTCTTTAGAAATGGTCACATCCCCTCTTTAGAAATGAGGCCTCTGCAGCTCTTTGCATCATTTCCCCCCATCCATTGCCTTGTTACAACACCCACATACACCCAGCGATGGGATCTACAAATGAACAAGGGGAACGCTGGGCGGGACTTACGCGGGGCTTCCGCGTGATTGGCTGCCCATCCGTAGTGTTCTGCAGCTGTCCTGGCCTCGGGGGGGGGCTGCCCCTGGTTAGCGTGCGCCCCCGCTGCTCGCCCAGGCAACCGGCGTGACCCTCACCTGTCCCCCGCGGTGAGCAGGAGCCCCCCCCCGAGGCCAGGGCAGCCGCGGAACGCTACGGATGGGCTGCCACTCAAGCAGAAGTCCCACCTGCTCCCCTTGTTCATTTGTAGATCCCATACTTGCATACACCCACACCCACACGCACAGATGCACGTACAAGCCCATCTTTGCAGCCAACCCCCAACCTTAGGCAATCCAGCCACAGACGGGCATCTCCTCACAGACAGACCCAGGCGTGCGTGCAAGCTCCCCACCCGCCCCCAACAGCGGAAATTCAGGCAGGAATCTGAGGGGCAAAAGTCAAGCTTTTCTGAAGTCAGGCACTTCTGTTCCCTAAAAGGGGACAAAAACTCATCAACAGACCCAGGCTTGCAGGAAAGCTCCCCAGTGATGCAACCTCCATGGGAAGCCTAGTTCAAATTCTGGAGGTGGGTCTTGCTGCACGTGGTTCTTGGAGAGCTCTGCAAGCCTCGCCTTAGCAAGGCTGGGCTTGCTGCAGTCTCTTGCTGGCTAGAGGGTTGGCAGGCCAGACAGGGTGTCCCCAGGGGCCGGATTTGGAGATCCAGGCATTTGGAGATCCACGCATTTCAGCTGGAGAAGGGCAGCTGAAAGTCCACACTCAGGATAAACCCACGAGCAGTAGCATAGTGACGGGAGTGGCGGCAGCGTGGTAAGGACTGCAGGTGCTGCAATTTATTTATTTATTTATTTATTATTAGATTTGTACCCCGCCTTATTGTGCCCGAAGAATGCACCGTGAAACCCTCCCACTTGCCATTGGAGCCATTCTGGGCACAGATCGCAACTTCCGTACAATCCGTGCTCTGAGGTCATCTGGGGGGGGGGCCCTTTTAACTGTGCTGCCGCCAGGAGAGGTGAGAGGGGTGGCGGCCAGGGATAGGGCCTTCTCGGCGGTGGCCCCCTGACTTTGGAATGCCCTCCCCTTAGAACTAAGAACTGCTCCCTCTTTGACAACATTTCGGAGGGGATTGAAGACCTTCCTATTCCAACAGGCTTTTAATTGTTGACAGGCTGGCTGGTTTTTATACTCTCTTTATATATTTTCGGATCCACGGGGTTGGCTGTTTAAATTTTAAATTTTAAATGTTAATTATTTTAATATTGTTTTTTAACTATCGTTTTTAATTCTCGAATATTGTAACTGTATTGTATTTTTGTTGTTGTAAGTCCCCTTGGGTGCCCATGGGGCAGAAAGGCGGGGTATAAATTGAATAAACAACAACAACAACAACAACAACAACAACTGTTTTCAAGGATCCAGTAAGGACATGGAGCCCTTAAACCAATGGATCTCAAACTCTCTGGGAGTGCGGGGAGTACTATAAATGCTTGCAGGGTTAGGGGAATTCTAGTGACGTGATGGCCACGATCATGTCGCTGGTGTCTACATAATGGGGTGGGGGACTTACCACTGGCCTCCCCAATGTCCTGGAGATCAGGGGGACCCCACAGACCCCTCGGCAGGACACGCCATGTGCCAGAAACCTTAAAAAAAAATAACAACCCACTTCCTGTTTTGTGATCCAACCCAGAAGCGGGATGCATTCATTTTTTAAAGGTTTCTGATACAGAGGGAGCCCTGCAGAGGGGTCCGTGGGGTTCCCCGACCCTCTTGGACACTGGGGAGGCCAGTGGTATGTTCCCCAACCCCATTATGTAGACAGCAGCAATGCAATCATAGAGGCCCTGGTGTTCCCACACCCTGCCCCTTAAGGGTAAATACACAGGGCTGTCTAAGTTGGAGCATCAGGATGCCCCAGTTTGAAACCCCTTGCCCTAACCCAATCACCTTCTTCTTGCCCTGAAGGTAAGGCAGATATTCCAAGTTAGATGAACCAGTGATCTGAGTCAGATGTATGTACTGTATTACAAACAGGATTGCTGGTGTCCTGGTCTGTTCTGAATTCCCCAAGCCAGCTATGAGCAGCAGGTGGTTAATGGATTGCTCAGCAGGAAGTCCATACCTTCAGGCAGCATTTGGGGGCTGGGTTTCCCATCTGCTTGTTCCAGCTGAACACAGTATTAACTCTCCTTAATTCAGAAGACACTGTTATCATAATCAGGTAATGTAGCTAAGTGCGGGTAGAAGATTCAGTATCTGTTTGCTTCCACATACACCTGCCCATGTGTTAAGATTTTTCCTGCATGCTCTTCTCCAGATGCACCACACTCTGAAGTATGTTAGATAGTTGACAACTGCTCAGAGGGCCTTTTTTGGCAGGAGAGTCCCATCTGTGGATCACAGTCTTTGGAGAGGCCCATCTGCTATCAAACCTTTTCAGTGAAGATGTGTTCATTTTCTCAGGCTTTTTGACGTGATCTGTTTGTAGGCCTGCTGTTGGCTGTTGCTGTTTTCTTCTCTGCTGCTTTGTATTCTGTGATCTTGCATGCTTTATTGTTATAAGTTGGTTTATTGTTTGCAAAGCTGTGCTGAGAGAAAAAAAATGCACAATTTTATAGGTGAATGAAGGCGCAGTCCTAACCAACGTTCCAGCGCTGACATAGCTGTGCCAATGGGGCCTGTGTTGCATCCTGCAGTTGGGGGGAAGTTACGGAGCCAAACAAAAAGTGTTTGTTCCCCTACTGCAGAGCTGCATTGCCTTTATCCAGGTGCTGGAAGGTTGGTTAGGATTCTGCCCTGAATGAATGAATGAATGAATGAATATTGTGTCCCATGAGCATAATAGGGTGTTGTGCCTTTTAGTGATTTTGTATTTTTTTTCCAAATGAGATATTTCTTTAATAAGAATTTTTCTACTGGTGCTTCATTTCAGGATTATTCAGATTTAATTTGAGATTTAGATTAGTGCTCTCCCTCTCTCTCTTTAACACACACACGCACGCATGCACACATTTAACACACACATTTATCTAGTGGCATAACTGAGGGCGCAATCCTAACCTGGAGTTAGGCCGGCACAGTTAGGCTAGCAAAGTTTGGCTGGCACAAGGGATACCGTAAAGTATGTTTGGACCATACTCTAAATCAGAGAGGCCAGCACACAGCCATCCTCCCTGATTCTGAGAGTGGTCCAAACGTGCTTTATGGTGTCCCTTGTGCCAGCCAAGCTTTGCTGGCCTAACTGTGCTGGTCTAACTCCAGGTTAGGATTGTGCTTAAGTCATCTGCTACTTGGGACAAAGAAAATTTTGTAGCAACCCCACCCCATGACAAAACAAATTTAATTTATTAAAACATTTTCTAGTTATTTGCCCACAATGTTTGATAGAATAAAGATATTGCAATGCAGTTTCTTTCAATGCATTCAGCATTAAATTACTTTTCCAATGATAGATAACATGATGGTATACATGATTCATACAACCAAGGTTTTCATAATTTTGGCCACAAATGTCAAGCTCAGCTTGTTGCCCCCCCCAAAAAAACTTGTTGCCCAGTGCAATTGCTACCACCTGCACCCCCTTAGCTAAGTCACTGAGTTTAACCATCTATTGGACAATGAACATTTTACACAAGTGTTAGGCAGCGGCGTCATGCAGCCAGAACGCTGGGCAGGAGGAACGGGTGAGTGGCAGCCCGCCCGTTGCGTTCCGGTCCGTTTCGCCATCTTCCCCAACCCCGCGAAATGGACCGGAACGCAACGGGTGGGCTGCGCTCACCCGTTCCTCCTGCCCAGCATTCCGGCTGCATGATGCCGCTGGCGTTAGGTAAGCTTACCAACGCAGCATGTGTCTATTAGGACTAGAACTCATAACTACCTGTCACCTCATTCCCCATCCCCATCTGTTGTGGTTATTTTTCTATTTGTTGGATAGTTTAAAGATCTATTGAACGTTGTCCAGGATGGCTGGAAGAGGCAATTGTATCATTCATCTAAGAAAAAGCCTTGGCCGATTTCCCCCGGAGCATGACAATCGTGTCCCTGAAACTACATTACTCACTTCCACATTGGAAATCAGGAAATAAAGTCATGTCACTACTCCTGACAGGCCTCGGCAAATTTACGCACAAAGTTGTCAGCACTTCAAAGACAAACAGAACCATTTGAAAGCCAAATTTCTATTCAGGTGCGCACGAAGGAGAAACACAGAGGAAAAAGATGTGTGGCTGGCTAAACTCATTTATTTGAAGCTCGACAACATTGGCCAGATTTGGCAGGAAAAAAGAGAAGCATCAAAAACAGTAACTGGCAGGGCTGCCAAGAGGTATGGGACAGCATGTCTGTTTCCTGAATCCCTCTGACACGAGGACGCCTTTTAGAGAGGAGTGGGTGGTGAGTCATGCTCACCCCTGTATTTCAAGCCATGAGTGATTATTTTTCTGCGTCGGAAATGACCTGAACAAATGCTCTTAAAATAAACTGCCTTGTTGCCATTTCACCTTGAATAAACTCAGGAACACAATGTTGAACATTTATGTGAATTGGCTGTTGGCAGTGAGATCTTTGTTCCATGCCCACCTGGTCATCGGGCACATGGATTTGTGCTCCTTATCTGATTTTGTTAGGGTACCCTTGGGCTGGAACCAAGAACCCTGTGTGGTGGATTACCAGGCAGGAGACTGGAGCATCTCTCATAATTAGAAGAGTTCACAGGTTCTGGGTGGATTCCGACCATCCATGTTGGCTCATGGGTCTTTCTAAACAGAAAGGTCTATAAAGGCTTCCTGATTGAACTAGAACAGTGGTTCTCAACCTTTCTAGCATCTGGACCCCCTTTTAGATAAGCCAACTTGTTGAGATGCTCCTAAGATCTAGAGCCAGAAGTGATGTCATTAAGCAGGAAACAGGAAGTGACATCATTGTGCTGGCAGGGCAGGAAGCACAATTCAACAGGAAGTGATTAATGGTATAAATAATACCATCATGTTGTATACCAATCAATGTGGAATTGAATGCAGAATGCAATGAAACAAAACAATGTAATATCTTTATCAAACGTTATGGCCAACCCGCCCCCCCCCAAAAAAAACCCCACAATAAAACTGTGACATTGCTTCCTATTGTAATGTCACTACCGGGGCAACAGTTTGCCCTCTGCACCAGAGGCGTATTTACTGTGTAGCCCAGGGTGGCGCGACCCATGGGCGCCGGGCAGCGGTGGGGCGCCATTGTGCGGAGTCTGCGGAGGAAACCATGCGCTGTTCAGGCCACCCGCCCTCCCTCACCTCCATTTCACTCCAAAATGGAGCTATTCCGGGCACAGGGAGGCGTGGCTGGGCGACGCACGGGGGCGGGGCGATGTCCTGGGGGTGCGGTTTCATCGCCCAGCCATGGGCGCACTCGGGGCTCCATTTGTCCCTGCTCTGCACTGGGCTACACTTTCATTAGCTACACCCCTGGATGCAGCCACTGTATCATTTCTAACTCAAAAAATCTATTTTATTTTCTGAAAAGTGTCCTACAAATCAAAATGCAGCATTTTTATGTGTTTTTAACAACAACAACAACAACAACAACAACAACAACAACAAAACAAAAACAAAAAATACCTCCACCCATTGGGGAAGGAAGTTAAGTTTCCTTACCCTGAAAAAACCTCTGTTCCTGCCCCCCCCATAAGTTGCAGCGTGTGTGGTCTGTTGGCACCACTGCATCAGCTGGGGTGTGGGGTGGGGAGGAGAAGCTTTGATACATTTATGCTATGTCTGAATTTAAGGCCGCTTCCGAGGTTCCTGTCCTGGGCTTATTGTGCGCAGGTCTCCCTCTGTGGCCCTTCAGGAAAGGGGCTGAACTCTGCACATTATCCTTGAGCGTGGAAGGCTATAGAAACGGCAAGTTCAATTTTGGAAGTAATTACCAGCTGCTAAATATTCACCCATGCATCAGGAAAAGCAGGGTTCATTATAAGAAGAAATGGATCGCTATTTCTAATTTACTTGCAGTGGTTAATTATGTCCAATTATTACACTGAGTAATAAATTACTACTTCTAATTATACTGTGGGTACAGTTGGAACAGTTAGAAATGCAATTTGTACCGTTGTTTACATCCTGAGCACGCTTAAGTAATTGCACTGCTAAAATTATATGGAACAATTGGTGTTAAACAACGTTAGGCGTTTTGGAACACCCACATGCAACGTTCTGTGTCGTGGTGGTGTTTGGAGGTGCGCTCAAGGAAAATACAGGCTTTGTTTGAACACAGTGGTTTTCAAGCTTGCCACATTCAGGGCCAATCCTAACTTGTAGTTAGGCCAGCAAAGTTTGGCCGGCACAAGGTTCACCATAAAGCATGTTTGGACCACTCTTGGAGCCAGGGAAGATGGCATACACCTGTGTGCTGGCTTCTCTGACTCCAAGAGTGGTCCAAACATACTTTATGATGTCTCTTGTGCTGGTCAAACTTTGCTGGCCTAACTGTCCCGGCCTAACTCCAGATTAGGATTGTGCCCTTAGCACCTTGTGGTAGTAGTATCACCTTGTGATACTGATTTTTCCACTGGGGAAGAAGCCCTGTTCCTGCGTCTGTGCATTGCAGAGACAGTTTCTGTGGTAGTTTTCCCCATTTTTGTTACCGTTCCTGCTGGCTGTGAATTGCTCGGAGACCTGATGAGGCTGTGTCAAGTACCCCTGTTTCCTCTGCTACCCAAGAATTGCTGTGCCAGCTGGGCAGAAGATTTAGTCGAGAGGGTTAATGCCTCCGTTTGCCTGAAGATAAAGAACTGAAGATCTGAAGGTCGCCAGTTCGGGACTATCGGAAGTCTCTTTGAGCGGCAGACCTTGTAAAAACTGCGGCTGATTAAAAGCTGAGCTGTCTCCGGCTGCCTCGTGAGAGGGGAAGTGTGCTGGGTCAGCTGCTTCTCTGGTGGGAGTAGAGAAGCCGCTTATCAGCCAGCAGAAGACAAACGTGCAGCTAGAAAGAAGACTAAATCCAGAAAATCCATCTGTTTGTGGTGTTGTTCTTGTAAGATAGAACATTTCTGTAAAATTGTAAAAACCTTCAGGTTTATGAATAAAGTCTGCCCATGTAAACCACCTTGAGTTACAGTCATTAGAGTAATCTAATGACCTAAGAAAGGTGGTATATAAATACGAGTATTATCTATCTATCTATCTATCTATCTATCTATCTATCTATCTATCTATCTATCTATCTATC
>JAJKFI010000024.1:9700164-9725193 GCA_029204185.1 Lerista edwardsae
ATCTATCTATCTATCTATCTATCTATCTATCTATCTATCTATCTATCCGGGTCAAGTATCAGCCTGCTCTCTTCCCATTCTAACCCTTCTACCATCTCTCCCATGCCCTTCCCTGGACCACTACCTCAAACCATTGCTCAAGCTCCACTGGGCAGCCCAATCCTGAACCCAGTGGCATCCAGAGCTCCAGCAGTGCCGAAATGGCAACCATGGGATCCTGAGGCTGCCAGGATACCATTGGAAGCCTCCTCATTGGGAAGGGAGCATTTGCTATTTTACTCTCAGGGAGACCACAGCCAGAAGCAATGGATCTCCTCGGTTTTGCTCCTGCATTTGAAGGTCACCCATGTTGGGCTGCCCAGCTCGGGAGAGGGTTCGGGATTTGGCAGCAGAGACTGCCACCGTCTCCATCCCCTTCCTAGGCCCAATCCTCCTCCATTCTGGAGGATGGCTCTGGAGGAGAGGGGGAGGGGCTGAGTTACACAGGAGCCTGAGTAAAAAGTAGCATTTTGCCCCCCCTCTAGGAATGCCACTGTATTTAGGACCTAGTTTTATGAGTGGTTGTTGGATACACTGCATTGCATCTGATTTCTTGATTCCTCCTTCCCAGTTATTGTATGATTCTCTCCTACAAGGAAAGCGATTGCACCTTTAACCTGGCCTCTCTCCTCTTTTTGCCCTGCCATTAATCCGCACCGTAAACCAGGGCACTTAATCCCGGCAATAGATTTTCCTAATGTGCACAGGTAGGTTACGTGCATCTTAAAAATATGCCTGGTAACAGTGCTCTCTCTCTCTCTCTCTCTCTCTCTCCCCCCCCCACCACCACCACAACGTTCCTGGCCTTTGTAGCACAATCACCAAAGACCAAAAGACAGCAGCACACAATTCCTTACATTGTGGAGTCCTCTGATAGGGCCAGATTTTAAAGCTGGCTGACACTTTCTTCCATGGAGGCATGACTGGATAAACATGCCTCCGTGGAAGGGGGTGTCAGCCAGACTGTTAATGCTTTGGCCTTAATCGTCAGCTGCTGTTTAGCAGAGATAGAAGGCCACAGGACCAACCTGGTGAGCTTCAGCTGTCAAATCCAAGCCCCCATGCCAGAAGGATCCCCACTTAATCCACTGGAGTGCTCAGTTCCTTGCCACAGGAGACAGCCCCCAAATACAACCCTGCTGATAACTGCTGGGTATCCTGCAGGATTCCTGGGGGAGGCAAGAGGAGATCCAAGCCGTGCGACTGAACAATGAGGTGCTCCTGGCTCTTGCATGCTGGAGGTAGACTTGGCAATGCAAAAGCAAAGTCTGGATGCTTCTGGCGAACCAGAGCATGATAAGCATAGCACCATGCGCCCATGCATACCAGAGAACAGGGCCCCCTTTCGAAAACAACCCTGTTATTGGAGCATGTTGACTCTAAAACAGTGGTTCCCACCAGTGGGTCGCAAGCCAATTTTAGGTGGGTCACAAAGCACCTAGAGCAGCCATATTGAAAATATGGGAAGAGGGGATGCTGGAAAGGGGGAGAGTTTTGAGCTTCATGTTACTGGTGGTTTGTGGCTTGCATTGCCTTGGTGTGCCTGTTTGCACACCATTGTCTTCTGAATCTGTATATGTGCAATTAAAGAGATGCTCCAGTGCGCATCCTCCCCTCCAAAGGACTCTGTCGCAAGGAGTGTGACATGCATCACATTTGTCTTCCATTTTTAGTGTCACCAATCTTGTTAAATTCAAATATCAAACCGGACGAGAGAAAGATAATCATTCTGCCAAGATGTGAATTATGACTCTAGAGCAGTGGTCGCCTAACTTGCAACCGCTGCATAGTGAAAAAAACCTTCCCGGTCCTGAGCGGCTCATATTGTTCCACTGAAGCACTGCTCCATTTCCAAGCTGATCCAGTGACAGAGACGCTCTGGGCCGCCACGTCTATTGCCCAGCATCCTGCCGCACAGCCTTCTGGGACACTGGGCGATAGACACTACTGCTCAGAGTGTCCCTGCCACCAGATCAGATTGAAAATGGAACAGCAATTCAATGGAACAGTAAGCACTATTCACAGGGCATAAAGGTTTTTCCAAATGCCGGATCCGGCCCGCAGGGCTGTAGACTCTAGAGCTGTAGACTCTATTATGAGCCAGGTGTAGCTGTTCTCTTCCATGCTTTCTGAGGGCTATTTCCTTTGTACACTTAGTTACCACTGTTATACTGCTGCACCAACGTCTAATGGAAGAACCATTGCAATGTAATATTCAGGCTGCTGGTGCTTATACAATGCATGGCAAAACATCATCACGGCCCCATCACATAATGGGATGGCCACATCCTTGAAAGCTTTGAATCTGGGAAAGCACTTACCTTCCTTGAGTGACTGTTTGGGGGGCTGACTTGAGGCACACCCAAGGGCCCCCTGATTGATTTTTTTTTCTGCAAGCACAAGTCCTACTGCCTAATAAATTAAGTTCCAGCTGCTCAGGGACCAGGTATAGACGCAACTGCCCAGAGCATCCCTGCCAGCCGATCTGCTGAGGAATGGAGCAGAACTTCCCCGGAAGCGAGTAGTTAATCTGTGGAACTCCTTGCCACAGGAGGTGGTGATGGCATCTGGTCTTGATGCCTTTAAGAGGGGATTGGATGGATTTCTGGAGGAAAGGTCCATCGCAGGCTATAGGCAATGATGGATTGTGCAACCTCCTTACAAAGGTGGTGGGCTACTGGTACCGGGTGCAAGGGAGTGGCAACAGGATGCAAGCATCTTGTTGTCTCATGCCTCCCTGGGGCACCTGGTGGGCCGATGTGAGATCCAGGAAGCTGGACTAGATGGGCCTTTGGCCTGATCCAGCAGGGCTCTTCTTATAACTGTAATCACCACTTGGAACAGGGAGGGGATTTTCAGTTTAGCAACCACTGGAGTAAGGGAACAAACATGTCGACTTATGGTGGCCCCAATAGATCTACGTGCATCAGTGCTCACAGAACTGAGGAGACCCATGTCCCAGCTTGGGAGGAGCATAGAATATGGCCGTCTCCACCCCTCTCTCAGTCCCAGTGTCCCCCATACCATATTTTCTAAAACCCCAAAGGATATTGCTCCCTGTTGTAGGTGTTTTCATCCACATGATAAGCTGTACAGCAGCTGGCCGTGTAGTTTGGGGAATTTCCGACAACTTCCTTCAGCCACATGACGAAGTATTAAGCTCAATTAACTTTCTTTATGGACACCTTCCGCCATGGAAATTCATTTCCATTGTTGACCTTGTCCAGCCCTGTTTGGGTTCTGTAATGTGAGTAGGGTTAACGATTTTTTAAAGTTGATTAATCATCTACTTTTGAACCGATTAAGTGGAAATGCATTCATATATTAGCATAAGCTCCGCACATGCTTTTGAGATGGTGAAAGGTGAGAAATTTGCAATTTAATAAACAAAAGCAATTTAATAAACAAAATACATCATTAGAAGGAAAGGCTATTTTTAATATACTCTTCTCCATACTCTGTTTTAGTAATGCAACTGAACAAAAATGGCTTGAAAAATAAACCTATGACCTTAACTCTCAGCTTCACAAATTAAAATAGCCCCCCAATTAATTATGTAGAGTGGATCCATCTACTGATAAAAGTATGAAAATTTAGAGCCTTGAGCGTGTGGTCCGTTCTAGCCCTTGGGATGTTGCAGACGTTGAGAAACATGTCTGTGGGCTTGTGTTTGATTCAAAAATGCCCAAGCAATTATAAAAAGGTCAACCAATCAGGAAGCCTGGTGCTTTAAGAAATGCATGATGTGAGAACATAAGGAGAACTCTGTTCAAAGGGCCGTATCCTATTTCTCATGGTGGCCAAGCAAAGGCCATTGGGAAGCCTATATATACACATGAAGGCAATAGTACTGTTGTCCTCTGGCAACTGGTATTCAGGATGCAATCCTTAGTAGTGCTGGAACAGGCAGGCCTGTGGGCCTGCGTTGTATCCAGCACCATTTAGGAGGCAGCAGGAGCCTCCCCGGTGAAAGGGCATGTTTGAAATCATGGGTGCAGGTCTGAAGAAGTCTCGCAATCCAAATTGGGGCTGTGTGGCCCGAGGAGGGGGCTTGGCTGTGGCCTAATGGTTACATCCCAATCCCACTCCTTTCCTGGGCCAGCACGCCAACCAGCCTGCCAGAGACTCCTCCCTCCTTCCCACAACTGGCCCTGCACCAGCCAAGTTCAGTTGGTGCACAGGTGGCTCTCTGCAGATGCTACTCAAAGTGACATAGCCAAGAGTTGGCCCGAGCACTCTAGCACTGATGCAGGGGTGCCGGTCGGCGCTCCCATGTCAGCGCTAGTGATGTAGCACTCATGCAATGACGTGTCGGCGCGACATCCATAATAGGATTGTGCCTTCCGTGACGTAATTACTACCTCTGAATATAGAGGTTTTGTTTAGCTCTCATGGCTAATAGTGATTGGTAGACTTTTCCTGCATGAATTTATCTAACCCTCTTTTAAAACCATCTAATTCAATGCTGTCATTGCATCTTGAGAAAGCAAATTCTATGCATCAATTCTGCGTTGTGTGTCAAGGCAGTGCTTCCTTTTGTCTTGTCCCCAAACCTTCTTCCAGTTAATTTCACTAGTGAACCCTGAGTTCACTAGTATTATGAATAAGGGAAAGAAATGCCTCTATTTCCCCAAATGGAGTAGAGTAGAAAGCAAGCAAAAGGAGATTAAAAGCCCCTAACTGCTTGGGCTTAATAGAATATGAATAGAGCAGATTAATAATGTGACACACTGTTGTACTTCCATCTTAATGGCGCTAAATGGAAAAGGGGGGCTAATCCAATGTGCCTCAGTGTTATTGAAATATTACATTAAAATTCCTTCTACCTCTTGCTCAACTCCAGTTTGGATAACTTTAATTTCTAAGGGAGCTCAGCATTGCTGTAATGGCATTCTTATGATTAAAACGTCAACAAGCTGGCATATTCCATGGCTGCAAAGCACTAGACTGAACTCACTGAATGTGAGAAAAGCTCATAATGTTGAAGGCTTTTCTGTTGTTGGTTGTGAGCATCACATCAAATGTCTATTAAACTTCGTGCAGGGAGGATTTAATATCTTGGCTTTGAGTTCAGAGCATTGGAACAAAATGGTTTCTTTCAACACACATTTAGGATGCAATCTGGCACAGTTAGGCCAGCAAAGTTTGGCTGGCACAAGGGACACTGTAAAGTATGTTTGGAGCACTCTCGGAGTCAGAGAGGCCAGCACTCAGATGTGTGCGATCCTCCCTGATTTGGAGAGTGGTCCAAATACGCTTTACAGTGGACCTTGTGCCGGTCAAACTTTCCTAGCCTAATTGAGCCAGCCAAACTCAAGGTTAGGATTGTGCTCTCAGTCAATGAGTCAACCCAAATGTGTTGTATGACCAAAGGTTCAACACTCTGAAGAAAAATTGTGACCTCGCATCAAAGCATGGTGCACATTTGTACAGAGATCCAGTGTTCCAAGATAAAATCATGGGCAGAGCAATCCTAACCTGTGCAGGAGCAGGCAGGCAGGCAGGCAGGCTGGCTGGCTTGCAGCTCATAAGAACATAAGAACATAAGAAGAGCCCTGCTGGATCAGGCCAAAGGCCCATCTAGTCCAGCTTCCTGTATCTCACAGCAGCCCACCAGGTGCCCCAGGGAGGCATGAGACAACAAGATGCTTGCATCCTGTTGCCACTCCCTTGCACCTGGTACCAGTAGCCCACCACCTTTGTAAGGAGGTTGCACAATCCATCATTGCCTATAGCCCCCGATGGACCTTTCCTCCAGAAATCCGTCCAATCCCCTCTTAAAGGCATCCAGACCAGATGCCATCACCACCTCCTGTGGAAAAGAGTTCCACAGATTAACTACCCGCTGGGTAAAAAAGTACTTCCTTTTATCTGTTTTAACTCTCCCAACCCTCAGTTTTAGCGGAAGCCCCCTGGTTCGGGTGTTTTGAGAGAGGGAAAAGAACATCACTTTATCGACTTTATCCCTTCCATGCATAATTTTGTATGTCTCAATCATGTCCCCCCCTCAGGTGCCTTTTTTCTAGACTGAAGAGCCCCAAACACTGCAGTCTTTCTTCATCAGGGAGGTGCCCCAGCCCCGTGATCATTTTCGTCGCCCTCTTCTGCACCTTTTCCAGCTCCACTATGTCCTTTTTGAGGTGCGGCGACCAGAACTGGACACAATATTCCAGGTGTGGCCTTACCATTGCTTTGTACAATGGCATGATAATATTGGCTGTTTTATTCTCAGCCCCTTTTTTAATTACCCCAAGCATGGAATTGGCCTTCTTCATGGGGCAAGAGGATGTTTGTCCCCTTACCTTGGGGACAGCTCGATGGGGCTGCTCAGACCCACACCTGCTAAATAGCAGGAACAAGTCCGAGTGGCCTGCAGTGGCCCAGATTGGGGCCACCTGGCCTGGGGGTGGGGGTTAGGATCAGGCCTCCCTCTGCCCCATTCTGCCTCCCTCCAACCTTCCCCCTGCCCCCCCCAAACCCCCTGCGCTGGCTTCTTCTGCCTCCCCAATAGCTTGGCTTGGTTAGCAACCAGTGATGCAGGACTGGCAGTGGGGAAATGTGGACTCTTGTCTAGTTATCAGTGTCATAAAGGTAGTTAAACATGCCGTTTTGGGTGGTAGCCATGCATTAACAATGTTTTTAAAGTCATTCTATCATTTCTTTGGTTGAGTAGAATCTGCAAGGACTTGGCATGCTTAGACTCATTGACTGCATTGGGATGACTTCAGACAGGTCAGTGGCGTACCTGCAGGGGGTGGCAAGGTAAGTACCGCAGGCACTGCAACACACCGTGTAAGGGGCCCCTCCTACTCGCCATTGGAGACATCCTGAGCAGCAGCAGCAATGCTGTGCAATGATGTCAATGATGTCAAAGGCATTTGACAGGACAATGAAACCTGAGAATTAAAACACAGACCGGTGCAAGGAAACCAAGACAACAGCTAGCTCTGCTGCTAGCTATCCCCGCAATGAGGGGGCCACTAGATCCTCATGCTGGGAATGAAATTTCCTAGGGGAGGAATGGGCTTCTATTTTTAGTAAGGCTCACATTCATTTAAAAAATGTTCTGTGCTTGCCATGCACTTTACTATTTAATTAGCATAAAGAACTCTGAGCATTTTTTGAATGGAAATGGCTCAAGAACCCAGCTGCTGAGCCGTGATTTTAATCAAACTCTCAAAGTTGCATCTTATTCAATTCTTATTCAATGCCATTATTGGTCGAGAAGGGCAGCGCAATCCAGCACTGCCTGTTGCCCCAACGCTACGTCATAGCATCGGCGCAACGCCTCTAGTGCTGACGCGGGAGCATCAATCGGCAGCCCTCATCGGCACTAGAGCAGCAGGACCGGTGCTGCAGGCAGTGCAGACCCTGCTGCGCCTATGCTTTCTTGCGACGACCGAAGCCGGTCGGCGCGAGGGAGTCTCTGCACGGAAGCGGCGCGGGGATTGGTGGGAGGGAAGGAGGCAGGGGCAGGACTTGGGCAGGATGTGGGCGGGCTTGGGAGGTGGCCATGTGGCCATGTCCTAAGCCTGTCCATGAGGCTGTGCGGCCCCGATTCGGGCCACGCGGTCTCCTCGGATTGGCGCCCGCTGTTTAGCGGATGTAGCACATAGGGGAGGCTGGAGCCTCCCCTATGGTAAGGGAGTGCATGCTCCCTTGCCACGGGGAGGCTCCAGCCTCCACCTACCCAATGCTGGATATGGCACTGGCTGGCCGGCTGGCTGTGCTATTCCAGCACTGGGTAGGATTGCGCCCTGAGGAATGACAGGCGCATCAGCTGCTAAAGTTGTTTCTGTGAATGTCATTGGAAATCGTGGAGAGGAGCCAGAGACTTGAACATGGCAGTCGCTTTTTATGAGTGGCTGGGGCTTGTGTTCTTTCCTGAATCTCTGCAAGAGGTTCAGGCCCAACTCCAGTAGTAGAACTGGGTTGGGGGTAAGCATTAACATCTAGCCTCTGGATAGTGGCCAACTCCGGAGGTGAATGATGTTTGCTTGTGCCTGGGAGCAGAAGAGACTCTGCCTTCTGGCAGACCGTGTGGACGGTCTCTGACTTGGAGAGTGACAACACCGGAGAGAGAATGATGGATTACAGCCTGGAAGGTCTTCAGAAGTCCCCCTAATGAAGACAATCGTGTGGGAAGAAGAAGTGGCGTGTAGGCGTAAATGTTTAACATCTTGGCGTGAAGTGCACTGGAGAGTTGGCTGCGGGCCAGTGAGGTCAGTGGAATTAAACCTGCTTAATCTTCAACACAAGATATCCACTGAAGTGCATTGCTGTTTTTTTCTGCTTCTGTTTCTATTTTCTTTTCTAAATGCTTTGATGTGGCGTGGGAAGCTGAAGTATGGAATAAAAAAGTACTCTGTTTTATGCTGAATTTTTTGCTGCGTAGCAGTCTAAACATGGCGAAGAGAGGCGGCAAAGATTTATAATTGGAGCTCATTTATTTGAAAACGGACAGTCCTATTTGCAGATCAAGAGGATTTATTAATGAGATAAGAGAACACAAAAATAGGGAGTATTTTGATTTGTATGTTTAAAGAAAGCTTGAATTTTTTACTGCGTAATTGAGTCAACATGGCGTTAATGAGAAGGAAACCGACAGATCTACAATCAAGAGTTGAAAGATGTTTGAAGCATGTTCAAGGACTTGGAGAAATGAACTTTGTGGAAGGACAAGAGGAATGTATTTTTGAAGATGGACAGCCCTGTCTGAATTAACAAGATTTAAGAGAAAGAGACTATGAACAAGATATTTTTTTATGGTCTGCTGACAAATACAGTGAGAGTGTTTATTGTCAGCAGGCTCCCCTCTAGTGGCAGGAGAGGGGAAGGTTTTGACCAGATGTTAATTTTTAATGATTTGTATAATTTTTGGCTTTTTATAATAAATGGGCGGGGGGAATTTGAGTAATGAAATTTATGATTTAAAAATTGAATTAATGGTATAAATAGAAATGAGGATTAAAAGGTGACAAAGTTCATTCCTTCCTGTGAGATTTGTGATAGAAAGAAATGGTTAGCATTGAGCCTTGATCTGAAAAGCGATAATTGTAGGCTTGTAATTTTGCGTCAGATTATATAACTAAGCGATTATTTTCTTTTTTCTTTTTAACAAAGGTACGTGATAACTCAAGCTTACATTAAGATATGATTTTAGAAAAAAAAATGTTATTAAGGCCTAATGATGATTATGAAGTGATGGATGTCATGTTATATCTTTATGCTCCTTATTTTTATGGCGTATTTTTCTTTTCTTTTCTGAGATGGGCTGTTTTAATTCTAATAGAATAAGTTTTGTAACAAAGATTAATTAAAGATTAAGATTGAAAAATAATATAAGCAATATGAATAGAGATGAAGAGATTAACAGAGTGCTAGTTTAAATAGTTTGACTTCCCAGCTTCATCTATGTTTATTCCATTTCTGTGCTTTATATAGTAGGTTCTTCCCTTTTAGTTTATTATTTCATTGACTTTTACTATAAATTGGAGACGGATAATTGTAGGTATAGTTGACTTTTCTTGCTTGAGTTTGCTAAGTAACTGTGGAATTATTGAAATTATTGAAGATTTGAATGAATAACGAAAATTGACGTAGTTTTGTGAATCATAATGATTGTGTCCTTTCAGATGGAATATATGATAATGGAAATTACTAATTTTTGCATTTATATGTTACTCTCGTACTGCCTCACTTCCTATTGTTTGACCCTATGTATACCCATCCTATGTTACTGACTATCCTTTTCCTGTATCTTTATAATTATAAAATCAATAAAATCATCTTCAAAAAAAAAGGAAATCGTATTGGAGCTGCTCTTGTTTTCCTTGAAATTTCTCAGATCTTCTGCCTGAGAAGCAGGCTGCAACTTGTATATCTTTACTCAGAGAGCAGGAGAAAAAAAATTGGAACAGGACCTCAACACAGGAAGAAAATAAAATCCCCCCACACCAAAATTACTTTGATCTGCAGAAGGAAAAACCAATCACTAGGGGTGGGTTTTTGGTGATATTTTTTCCAGAATTTCTTGATTAAAACAGCAAATTGTGGAGTTATGTGTTTTTATCCAAATTTTTATTGCAAATTGTACAAACAGGGCAATAAATAAGGGTGAATGGCCCTACAAAGACAAGCAATTACTGGCACACACATCCCAGCCCGAAATAAATTCCCAAGCTGCACTCTGATTGCTCAAAAATTCCTAAGCTGCACTCTGATTGCTTCTTGGAGCGTTAAGAAACTTCTACTTACTATTTCCACTTTCCATTAATATAAGGTGCCCCAGCATGCATTGTGAACTACAAACATACATGTTAATGCAAGTTTAAGCAAACTTCTTCCAGTTTCCCGCACTCCGCCTCCTGATCCCTTACTGAAAACTATTTGTGGATTCCTCAAAACTGTGTCAAAAATAAACACAAATGGCATTATTTTTGTGAAATTGAGCTAAATTGGTGTCAAAATGTGGTTTGGGTTTTTTTGCGTTTTGACCTAAATTTCGTTTTATGTAGCGTTTTCAGTAGAAATTCTCATTATTTAGCATTCTGAGTTGGTCACCAAAAAAAAAACCCCATCCCTACCTATAGGCTCTGTTTTTGGATTTGGACAGTTTGCATTGGGGACATAGAACAGTACATTAAACCTCCCCCTCTGAGCCTTGGGTCTGACCCCTCTTGCCTCAATCACAGCTGCTTTTCCCCCCCAAAATGACATCAAGAGTTCCAATCAGCGGCGTCATTCACCCGGTACGCTGGGCGGGACTTACCTTTGAGCGGCGGAATGCGGCGTGACGCAACGGGCGGACTGCCACTCAAAGGTAAGTCCCGCCCAGCGTACCAGGTGAATGACGCTGCTGGTTCCAATCACAGAACTTCTGTGTCTTTGAACTCTTTGGGCCTTGAGATCTAGTGTGGCTTCGTGATCTAAAATTCTACCTAGCCATGACTCTCACTAGGTCTCTCACTCCCTTGCAGCCTGATATGCCCTATTGCAGAGGTTGTTTGTACTTTGGGAGCTCTCCTAGTTGGCATGTGGCAGAAAAAGAACCCAAGTGCTCTTACGTTGTTTAAGAATTTGCCTGAGGGAGATAAGCAAGGCATCTTGTCCAAGAACAGCTTGAGAGGGAGAAAGAGAGCGCAATCCTAACCTGGAGTTTGGTCAGCACAGTTAGGCCAGCATAGTTTGGCCGGCATAAGAGCCACCATAAAACATGTTTCGACCACTCTCACAGATTGCGCAAAGCCAACGCAACGTAGCGTGGGCGCTATGACTCCCAGACCGGTGGTATCCTAGGCCTCATTCACATGGCCCCGAATTGAGCTGCGTGGTCTCCTCGGATCTGTGCCTGTGATTTCGTGGCAAACATGCCCTTGCGCCGGGGGGGGCTCCAGTCTCCCTGAACACCACATTGGACGCAGCACAGTCCCCCCAGCCTACCTACTCCAGTGCAGCGTTGGATGTGCCCTCAGTGTCAGAGTGGTTGGCACACAGACATCCTCCCTGACTCAGAGAGTGGTACAAATGTGCTGCATGGTGGCCAGCGGTGTCATTCAGCCGGAACGCTGGGTGGGAGGAACGGGTGAGCGGCAGTCCGCCCGTTGCGTACCGCTCCGTTTCGCCGTCTTCCCCGCACCCCTAACTTGTGCCAACCTAAATCCAGGTTAGGCTTGCGCCCTAAACCGAGGCACGATTGATCCTGTGCACCTTGTAATCAACCCCAGTTGGCCTGTAGAGAATCCCAAAGGGTCACTTTGAAGTGTGGGCTCACCCCATGGACTCCGGGGACCTGCATCAACCACACAACAAGCAGGGCAGCCCCCCCCCCACCTATTTTGCAGATTATAAATGAGGTGGTGACAGGGGGACTTTTCAACTCTACTTAAAGCGATGCATAACTGTGATTAACTGCTCTTGGTTTGGAAACACATCAATCAGCAAACAGTCAGAAATATCCTTTTGTCCTTTAGATGCTTCTTAAAGATCACCAGTGTTTTCCCTTAAGAACAGTGCCGTTTTAATTCCCCACTCATCTTCTGAGATTTTGAAAGCCTGCCAATAAAGCAGGATTTAGCTTTCCTGTAGGCAAAATTTAACCTTTTCCCCATTGCATTACCCGCTATACTCGCACATCAGGGTGTCCTTTTTCTTTCTGTCTTTCTTTGAAATCCAGAAACTCAATTGAGCTGATGCACAGACTAGATAGCCAAAGAAAGTGATGTGGATTGCATTTGCCAAATGATCTATTGTCTTCAGTCCAATCCAATAAACCATGTTTCTCTTAATCTTCTTCAGGGTTCTTGAGTTATGTCATAATGATCCACATCCAGCTCTCTCTTTGCTCTGTCCAGATTGCACCCCTTTTGAAATGCCTCTGCCAGCAATTCCCAAACTGAGTCTGTGTCCCACCGGTGGGCATGACCAAATTTTGGGTCAGTAGTGAGCGTGACAAGGCAGATTAGGCAGTGTGCATCAAGGGGTAAACAACCTGCTACTTGGGGAAGGGTGTGGAAGCACTTCTGCCCAATCAGCATTCTAGCCACAGACAGAGGCAGATCTAAGGGAGGGCAAAGTTCTAAGTCTTGCAAGAAGCCTTACCTTGCAGCAGTGATGTCATGCAGTGGGTATGCGGGGGTACGCGAGTACCGGTTTCTAGGATTACGGCTGGCCCCGCCCATTCGCTCGCCCACTCATCGACTCTGCCCCCTGCAACGTTTGAATTTCCTGCACGTTTGAGTTGCCTGCACGTTCTCAGAGCCAGGCAGGCATGCAGGCAGCGAGCGGAGCCTTGCCTTGCCTTGCCACTGAAAAATGAGCTGCTCTGGGGTTTTGGAACTGTTGGGTCGCTTTAACATGATGCCAGGCCTCCTTAACATGTTCTGGGGGTGCTGTGGAATACTGTTGCAACTGTTGGGTCAGTTTAAAATTCTCTGAGGCCTCAAAAAGGGCTTTTTTCATGTCACTTCCTGCCACGACATCACTTCCAGCTTATGATGTCACTTCCGGTGGGCGGGTCCCGAAACGTGCCAATCAAAAGTGAGAACCTGTTCTTAAATCATTTAGATGATACCACTGCCTTGCAGTGGAAATCACTCCTCTCCTGCACTGTTTTAGCCAATCCTCACAGGGAAAAGCAACATCTTGGCGTTGCTTACTGGCTACAGCAGCAAGGGAGAGGAGGGATTTACATGACAGGGTAAGGCTTCTTGCAACACAGAGTTTTGCCCTCCCTGTAGATCTGCCTCTGGCCACAGAGGCTTGAGCGGCTGGTAATGTGACCCTTTTTTAGGAGGGTCCCTATGCTAAAATGTTTGGGAACCACTGGCCAGCACTGAGGCTGCAATCCTAAGCAGCTCTGGAACAATGAGGCCGGAAGGCCTGTGCTGTATCCAGCACAGTTTTGGAGTACTCTGGAGCCTCCCTGGGGCAAGGGCATGTTTGCACCCTTGCCCCAGGGGAGGCTCTAGCCTCCTCTATGGGTTCCTCAGATCTCTGCCTGCTGTATAGCAGGCACAGTACTAAGGATGCTGCGCAGCCCAAATTGGGGCCGTGTGCCTTGGGGATGGAGGCTTGGATGTGGCATAACCACCTCCCGGCCCACCCACCCCCGCCCAGTTCCTCCCTCCCCCGCCCTCTCCCCGCCCAGAACTGCATGTGTTTTTATGTATGTACACGGTGAACCTGGACAACTTAAAAAAAAGCCGAGACCTGGTTCGCATAGTCAAAGCTATGCAGAGGTGGATCTGCAGGGAGGGCAAAGCTCTAAGTGTTGCAAGACCCCTTACCCTGTCATGTAAATCCCTCCTCTCCCTTGCTGCTGTAGCCAGTAAGCAACACCAAGATGTTGCTGTTCCCTGTGAGGATTGGCTAAAATGGTGCAGGAGAGGAGTGATTTCCACTGCAAGGTAAGGCTAGTGGAGGACAGGGAGGCCTGGCGTGCTATGGTCCAGGGGGTTGCGAAAAGTCCGGCACAACTTAGTGACTGAACAAGCAACAACAGTAGAAAGTCTGAAGAGAGTGTATGTGTCTATATTTTATACATCCAGGTTTTGTTTTACAGGGGGTGGGGAACAACAGGAGCTTCTTCATATTCCATTCCTATTCTTACCTAGGAGTCAAGTTATATGATGTCTTCAAAAATGGAACTTTTATTCAAGGATATGGTCAAAAAAGAAACAGTGGGGAGTGCTGGAAATACTTGCATCCGAACAAAACCAGGGCTGGAACATTCTGAAATTTAAAGTTTGCCCTTTGCAGTGGTTGGATATCCACTTGGCACCAGTGGTTGGATAAAATTAAAAAGAGAAAAGGGAAAAACATGTTCAGTTTCGCAATTGGTATCACCCATACATTCTTCTTTGAAGGATTTGTCATCTCTGTCGCATGGGCAAGCTAACAAGGACAATTATTTTCATCCGGTTGCACATAATTTGTAATTGGTTAAATCCTTCATAGAAGAATGAGTTAAAGCTAGCAGCAATTCTGACACGGCAGCATCCAATTGCATTCCATCGCAGGGGTGGGATTTCTTCCTGCTGGAAGCACATCAAACTGTTGGGCAGACAGTAGAAGTGTAAACTTTGCTGAGAGTGAATGCATGAGCCACCCTGAAGTGCCTTCAATTAAGGTGTTTCACATGCATGCTGATCAGGAGGAAATGTCCACATAGCCAGTGTTCAGAAGGTCACATGGCCAGAGCCTCACTGTTTAGCTCTTTACTAAGGACGTTGCCATTCGGATAAGATAGCATGCAGTGGCATACCTGAGGAGGTGCAGGGCGGTAAGAATTGCACTGGGCAGCAAACCTTAGGGGGCAACAAGCTGAGCTTGACACCAGTGGCCGAAATTGTGATAACCTTGGTAAGTATGGATAATACCATCATGTTAAATATCATTGGAAAGGTAATTTAATGCAGAATGCAATGGACCATGCTGTGCTGGAATATCTGTATTCTATCAAAGGTTATGACCAATTAACCAGAAAAAAGTTTTATTTACTTATTCTATTAATTAAATTTGATTTCGTGGTGGAAAGGGGTATACAAAATTTTCTTCGACCCGGATAGCAGATGCTTTAGCTATGCCCCTGGAAAAAATGAAATGGCGCTTTGGAGAGTGAAGTCCTGGCTATACTTTTACACTGGTAAAGTCAGTTTGAGGGTTGCACTGGTGAATGGGAAGCTCTTCCCTATTGCAACTGCAGGGGATCTGATCTGTCATGTCCCCAAGAAGCATCTTCCAAATACCTAGATGTTCCCATGCCCCCATCCCCCAAAATAGATGTCCAGATAATACCCCCTTGGGGCAGGGTTCTGTCTTCTCATGCCATCTACATTGATGGTGCAAAAATGCATAAGATGGTGCACCATTGATGGTACAATCCTAGTTAAATCCACACCCAGCAATGTAAAGACACTGGGACGCAATCAGTAGTGTTATCCTACCAGTACGCTGGGCGGGACATCTGGGTGATTGGCAGCCTGCCCGTCGTGTACCGCAGTGTTATGCTGTTTGCGTAACCAATTACGCCGCTTGCGTACATTACGCAAACGGCGTAACGCTGCGGTATGCGACAGGCGGGCTGCCAATCACCCAGATGTCCCGCCCAGCGTGCCGGTAGGATAACACCACTGGACGCAATCCTAACCTGGAGTTAGGCCGGTTAGGCCAGCAAAGTTTGGCCAGCACAAGGACCACTGTAAAGCATGCTTGGATCACTCTTGGGAGTCAGAGAGGTGAGGACACAGATGTGCACCATCCTCCCTGACTCCAAGAGTGGTCCAAATGCACTTTATGGTGGCCCTTGTGCCAGCCAAAATTTGCTGGCCTACCTCCAGGTTAGGATTGCACCCTAAGTGAGGGTTATGCCGCATCCTGCAGGAGATTTTCGGATGTTGGAGGTTTCTTTGAGGTAACATTTGTCCCCTTGCCCTGGGCTAAGCCCCAGCAGCTGCCATGGGTCGACTTGGACCTGTGCCAGTGATATCGTGAGCGCAGATCTAAGTTGATCCATGCAGGCAGACTGGGTCTGGGAAGAGGGTTAAGATTCGGTGTGTGCTGCCACAACCCAACCGGTCCCCTCCCGGGCCCAATCCATGCACTCTGCCCCATCTCCTCCCTGTTCTGCCCTCCCCTAACCCATTCAATCCCCTCCCTGCCCTCCACCACCCTGTTCTGCCCCTCATGTCAGGCTTACCTGTTCCAGTGAGCTTACTGGTACATTGGGGAAGGCTTCCTGTTGGCATGTTGGCTCCCTGTATTGCTGAAAAATGCATTATGGTGCTGTGGCAGCAGCCAGCACCAGCAGAACACATGTTCTGCCCGCACTTCCTTTCAATAGGACTGGGCTGTAAGTAAGAGTGCAATCCTAACCTGGAGTTAGGCCGGCATCAGTTAGGCCAGCAAAGTTTGGCCGGCATAAGAGTCCCTGTAAAGTATGTTTGGGCCACTTTCAGAGTCAGAAAGTCCAGCACACAGACTTGCGCCATCCTCCCTGACTAAGAGAGTGATCCAAACGCACTTTACGGTGGCCCTTGTGCTGGCCAAACTTTGCTGGCCTAAGTGTGCCGGCCTAACTCCAGGTTAGGATTTCGCCTAAGTGAAACAGAGGAGGAGCTTTGGATGTCAGGTGGAAGGACATTCTAGTGATATGAAACTGAAAGGGAAAAAAGGGACTATACAGACAGGGAATAGCAAAGATAATCTTGAGTTTAATTAGAAGATCGGCACTGGTTGCGTGAAGATTCTGACGAGGTGCAGTTAGAAGACCAAGATTGAAAATGGAGCACGAAGACATCTGAAAATAAGTGAAAACTGCTTGAAGTGAAGGTGAGAAGAGAGAATCAGAGCAGAGAAAGGTAACAAGAAGAAACAGGATTTGAACAATGAGTTGAAAATATGATTAGATGAAACAATACCTCAGATTTGGCCAGGAGTGCTTGACTCTCACCATTTTTAATAATGTGAATAAAAATACAACACTGTAGTCATTCTTAGGGTTTGTTGTCCCAGAAAAACTGAATTTGAAAATGGCGAGGGATAACCTTTTAACGTCCTTGTCAAGTGTCCTACATTTTGGGTCTTAAAAAAAAATATACCAGGTGCAGCCACAAGGTTGGAGGGCACAGCTGCTACTTGGTAATCAACCTCTGCACATTTTGTTCAGGAGCAACACTGAGTCAAACTTCCTTCTACAATTTTGATGGCAATTTTGTTCAATTATGGGTCTTTTCAGGGAGCCTATATATGTAAACCAGCTCATCTACCACCTGTGGCCAAGCTTTCCTTCCCAGAGAATACCATCCACTTGCAAAAGTGCTGTTAGAAAGAAGAAAGCAAAACTGATCACAAAGCCTCCAGTTGGATACATGCACTCTGACATGCTTTAAATAACCTTCCTTGATCTATATTAATAGTTTAGCTACAGCGGGTAGTGCAGTAAGTACAGTAGGCACAGCAATGCGCTGTGTAAGCTGCTGCTCCCACTCACCGTTGGAGCAATTTTGGGTGGCGACAGCAGCGCATGCTTGCCTGAGCATTGCTGTCACTGCCCGGAATGGCTCCAATGGAAAGTGGGAGGGGCTGCTTGCATGGTGCTTTGCAGAACCTGCAGTATTTATCATGCCACCCCCTCTGGCTTCATGAATGGCTTTGCCTACAACGTTATGATTGAAACCTATTTTTTAAATACAGAACTTGCGTTCGTATTGGGCAGAATGCAAGACTTGGATCAGAAAGACCTGGATTCAAGTCCCTGTTCATAAGAAGAGCCCCACTGGATCAGGTCAAAGGCACATCTAATCCAGCTTCCTGTATCTCACAGTGGCCCATCAGATGCCTCAAGGACCTGAAGACATCAAGATTTTAAAACTTGCATCTCATTGGCAATCCCCTGCATCCAGCATTCCAAGGCAGCCTTCCTTGGAGGTTGCACCACCCATCATGGTCTGGAGCCTTCAAAGGACTTTTCCTCCAGAAATCTGCCCAATCCCCTTTAAAAGGCACCTAGGCCAGATGCTATCACCACCTTCTGTGGTAAGGAGTTCCACAGTTTAATTATCCACTGGGTAAAAAAGTATTTTCTTTTATCTATTCTATCTCTCCCAACACTCAATTTCAGTTTTAACACCATTCAGTTTAAATACTATTAAGTTATGGTGATGTTTCTGTTGCTTGATGTAGGCTGTACTTTCTTGAGAGTAACCCCCACTGAATTACATGGGACTTACTTCTGAGTAGATATGCCTAGGATTGTACTGAGCGTTGTATACATGTGTACTTGGTGCTGGGTACATGCCAGATGAGCATGACCAATCTCATGTGGTCTTGCTTGGACTGATGGCAAGGAAGCATAAGTTCCAAAGGACTTTAGACCAGTGGTTCTCAAACTTTTCAGCACCAGGACCCACTTTTTAGTACGACAATCTGTCTGGGACCCACCAAAGTGATGTCATGGCCAGAGGTGCTGTCATCGTGACACCAGAGCTTGCTGCTTTCCTGAGAATGCAGCTATAAGTTGGGTTCTTTCTCAGCCATTTTCCAAAAGTAAAGTGAATCAGAAAGGGAAAAAAGCCTATTAGGAACCTTGACACAAGCAAAACAACCACACAGCCCCCCCCTTTCCAGTGTCTCATCTTCCCATATTTTCAATATGGCTGCTCTAGGTTCTTCGCGACCCACCTGAAATTGGCTCATTACCAATGGTGAAATTCAACCAGTTCTCACCAGTTCTGCAGAACCGGTTGTTAATTTTAGGTTGGGAGAGGGAAGAAAGGCAGCGGCCACCCTGAAGGCCGCCTTGAAGGACATAGAACTGGTTGTTAATTTATTTGAATCCCACCACTGCTCATTACCAGCATCATCATCCGCAAATGAACTCCTGGAACGCTGGGAGGGACTTACGCGGGGCTTCATCGTGATTGGCTGCCTGCCCGTTTTGTTCCGCGGCTGCCCTGGCCTCGAGGGGTGCCTACTCACTGGGGGAGACAGGTGGGGGGAGCACTGGGTGCCTGGGCAAGCAGCGGGGGGCCGTGCCAACCGGGGGCAGCCCCCTCTCAAGGCCAGGGCAGCCGCGGAACGAAACGGGCGGGCTGCCAATCACGCAAAAGTCCCGCCCACGTCCCTCCCAGCATTCCGGGAGTTCATTTGCGGATGACGACGCTGCTCATTAACCACTGGTGGGTCCAGACCTAAACTTTGGGAACCACTGCATTAGACTAAAGACCAAAGTTTGGGTAGTTGGATCAAGTCACCACCACCACCATTCCACTCCCTCACTTTTGGTCTGGTCAGTCAAATCAGACTTATCTTGGGAACTTCCTGACTTTGAGGTAAAGAAGACCATTTGTGGGTTCAAAAGAAGTGCCTTCCACTTTGGCCTGCCTCATCAATCCTATCGGGAACTCAGAAACAAATTGGCGGAGCAATCAAGAAGTCCCCTGCTGCTGCCACAACTTTCTCAGGCGGCTGTACAATAAAAGATGGCCCTCTTCCCCAAGGCTGGACCACCGAGGCACAAGAGAAGGGTCTGAGATGAGCTCATCCCACAACAGCCTCTATGTTGTGCCACAAAGAGGCTTAAACTACCAAAAGCTGCAGCAGGGATCCCTTGTTGTTAGTGCCATGGTTACTGTTTCTGTTGCACCCACCCTCCACCTTGTATCACACCTAACCCATTAGTGATGAGTCAGGTGTCCCCATCCCCTGTGCTACCAAAGAAGTGCTGTGCCAAGCAGTTCTTGGGGTAGGTACCAAACTCTGCTCTTGTTTTCCTTGCTTTTTTCCCTTTCCCCCCATACCAGTGGCTCACAACCTGGGGGTTGCGACCCCCAAGGGAAACCGGATCCACAGCATTCTCCTTTAAGGGGAGTGGCTGAAGCGGTGACTGCAACAACGGCCTCACAGAAATTGCACTGCCACTACCACAAATGGCTGTGTTAAGGGATCTGGGGGGGGGGGCATGTAGCATGGCCAGCAAGAGGGGCAGGGGGTGGTGATCTCATCTGCGGTCCCTCCTGCTGCCCCAAACAGCTCCCTGTGGCGATCATGCCCACTTCTGGGTTTGCAATCACAAACCAGGACATAATTCTGATTGCCAACCCAGATGTGGGCAGGATCGCCACAGGGTGCTGCTTGGGGCAGCGGGGTGGCCCGCAGAGGGTATGGCCGCCCCCACCGCCTCTGGATGGCCGCACTGCCCCCGGATACCTTAACACAGCCCTTTGTGGCAGCAGCAACTCAATCTCTGTGAGCCTGTTGCTGCCACTGCCACCCTCCCCTGCAAGGGCATACAGGGTCCTCAGCCTTGGTGTAAAGGTTGGGGACCACTGCCCTATACTCTTTCCGCTGAGCACTATTGCAAACCCACTCAAGCAGCCTCTGAGCCACCTTCCAAGGAGCCTCCCCCTGGGAAAGCAATCTCGGCTCTCTGGTTTTGCTTCTCTCCTTGGAACTGACTGAGGCTGCTGCCTTTCCATTCATGAGTTTGCTTATCAAGCCCACTTCTGCCGTTTTACCTGCTTTCCAATATGGAGATTGCTGAGTCCTGGCAAACTAGTCCCAAAATCCCAGCAATAGCACACGTTTCACCCCAGCACCTATAGATAGGAAACCTCAACCTTGGATGGGAAATTGACACCCCTGTCCATTGGCCTCCAACCCTCACTGCCTTCTGTGTCAAATTGACAACATGCTTAGTGTTTCTATCCTTCCTCCTCTTTTACTATTACTCTATTACTGCTTAAGAGGAGAAATCGCACGAGGAGCACAGAAAGCAGCAGCTCTTCCTTTATGATATCCCATGATGCAGAGCTGATTGTTTGGAGGGATGTTCTCTAAGCCCTGCCATATTCTCTGCATTTTACTAAAAGTACACCAATGCTCAGTGGTGTAGCTACAGTGGGGTGTAGTACTGTAATTGTACTGCAGCATAGTAAGTACTGCAGGCACCACAATGAGCCATATAAATGGTCCTGCCAGCTTGCCGTAGGAGCCATTCCAGGCGGCAACAGCAATGCACAGAAGGTGCTGGTTGGTTTGGTGAGTGCCTGCACATTGCTGCTGCCACCTGGAATGACTCTGATGATGAGTAGCATAGAATGGCTCTGATGGTGAGTAGCGCGTGAGTTACATGGAGTGTTGTGACACCTGCAGTACTTACCTTGCACCCCCGTAGCTACACCACTGCCAACACTTTAGTTCCATAGAGAACTACAATTCTAATAGCCTCAGCAGCACTAACGGCTTTGGCAGCCAAGCAAACTGTTCAAGCAGTTTCCCCGCATGATTGGAATGCAAATTAGACCAATGCTGGCACTCCAGGTCATTACAGAATGCATGAACTGGATTCTGGGGTGGGAAGCAGAAGACTCAAATTGCCACCTATGTGTGGGATGATTTATAATCTCATACCAACATCATCATGTGAAAAGACAGAACAGAATAAGGCGTCTGGATTAGCTCTGAGTCTGGGCCAGAACTGAACCAAACCATCCCACAGAGGGCCAGGCTGAATGGCCCAGTCTCTTAACTGCAGTTAAAAGGCCAATAGATTGCACAAGCCCTTCTCCCTCCTTGAAGTGAATTCTCCCTTCCTGTCTTATCAGCGGTGGTGAACAGTAAGGTTCCCGGAGTGGAAGAAGTGCAATGTTTTTCAGGTGTGTAAAGAGGCCCCTTGTGTTTTCCTTTAGAGCCATTCGGGGCTGCAAGAGTGAAGTGGAAGAGTCTCCTCTGCTAGCTCTCGCTAGCAGAGAAGACAAGGGGTCTTGGTCGCTTTGCATGGTGCATTCAGGCACCTGAAAAACATAACGTTTTGCCCTCCCCTTGGAATGCCACAGCTGATGAACATTCATATTGACATTAACCATGGTTAAAACCAAACAGATTCCCTCATAACCAGGGTTTGTTAACCTTCTTCAAATTCAAGTTTAAAATCTTTGTGAAGTGAGGAACCTGGTAGCATTACTTCCATAAAAAAGAGGTACTGACATATCTCTTAACAGTAGTACAGACCGCAGGGAGTGGTCCACTAGGTGAACGTGCATCCCCATGGCACAAGTCTTGATCTCTGAAGTGCAGATTGCAGCTATCTGTACATAAACGCTCTTTAAGATATATGTGATGCAGTTTCCATTTCTGAAAAGAAGCAAGCCCAGCCCTGTTTCTGCTACCTGGTTGGAAAACTGCCTGGGAACCGCATGGAAGATGCTTGGAGCTATCCAGAGGAAGATTAAGGTAGATGCATTAAGGTAGAGTAAGGTAGATGCTGGTGGTGCAGCGGGTTAAACCGCTGCTGCTGGGCTTTCTGACCGGAAGGTTGGGAGTTCAAGACTGCATGACGGAGTGAGCTCCCGTTGCTTGTCCCATCTCCTGCCAACCTAGCAGTTCGAAAGCACCTAAATGCAAGTAGATAAATGGGGACCACTTTGGTGGGAAGGTAACGGCGTTCTGTGCGCTACGGCGTAGAGTCATGCCGGCCACATGACCAAGGAAGCTTGTCCTTGGACAAAACGCCGGCTCTACAGGCTTTGAAACGGAGATGAGCACCACCCCCTACAGTCGGTGGAAACCTTTACCTTTACTTTTTATAATTTCCAGCTCAGGATATATAATAATTTCTAGCTCAGCTAAGAGTTGGGGCCTTTTAATAAGAGGCGGACATAGATGTAATCATTTTCCATCTAGTGGGGAGAATTAATCAGGGGTGGATGGATACTTTATTCAGCCATCGTGCCCACCCCAACAGCTCCTTACCCCAAAGGCAGCATCAATGAAATAAAGGGGAGCTGGAGGCAACTCCTTCACTGTAGGATCACAGAGACCTTTATATGGACATTTGGGGCTAACAGCGGCACAGGGCATCTGATGGACACTGACATACGTTTTGGATTAGCTCCCTCCCCAGCAGCAGTTCAGGCTGCAGCCGTCCCGCGTGAAACTGCTCGGGTGACTTTTCTTGACATTGTCCACCCCGACCACGGCTGAGGTCGGCGAGGTCTCCAGCAGAAGGAACCGGATGGGCTTCTTGGGGATCTTCAAGGTGGTGCTGCAGAATATTTTTGCCTCGTTGGTCACGGGGATTTCGTCTGGGCACCGCATCCAGCTGGTGTCATCCGGTACCCAGATGTAGCTGGCGTTATACGAACGGTTTTCATCTTTACCTGCTAACAGGTAAATCTTCCCTTGCCATTCAAGAGCGCAGGCAAAAGCTAAGGCCACGGGCAGCTCTGGGATGTGGATTTCCCAGTTCACTCTGCCGCTTTCACAAAGGTAAAAGCTCCCTTTGGAGCAGCAAGGGACCTCCTCTGCAGCCATCGCACTGTTGGCTAGAAAATTTCCCCTTTCCTCCATGTACCCACCAAAAACGTATATCCCACCTCCGACCGAGACAGCCGCCCCTCCATAGCAGGAAAAGTCCATGGGCATCTCGGTCCACCAGTTGGAAACGGTGTCATAGATCAGAAGACCCTTGTAGCTCCTTGAAGCTTTTCCTCCAATGAGGTAGATCTTATGCTTGAGGACAGCAGACGCCGGATACATCAAGGCAAGGGGCAGGCTGGCAATGGGAACCCACACGTTTTGTGCCACGTTGAAGGCCTCTGCAGAGGTGAGAGGTCCGGCATCATTGCAGCCGCCCAGAGCGTAGAGCTTCTTGTTACAGGCTAGAAAGGGGTGTATTGCCCGGCCTGCGGACATCGAGGGGAGCTGGGACCACCGGCTGGTCAAAGCACTGTACTCATGCAAGGTGTCCACAAACGTGCAGTTGTCCTTCTGACCTCCGGACAGGTAGAGTTTGCAGTCCATGGACGTGCATCCAGAGTAGCTCACATACCTCAGTGGTGGCAACTTCTCCCACCTGTCTGCATGAGGATCAAAACAGCGCAAGTAAGATTCTGGGTCCTCTCCTTCCTGGAGCCTGATCTCACTGACCTCCACGCACACGAGGCATTCATCGTACATGCCCTTTCTGAGCCCCCGGCTCTCCAGCAGTCTTCCTGCCCCGTCCAGATCTTTCCACTTCAGGCGCATGTGCCTGTAGTACTCTGCAATGTCTGCCTGGACGTCAACCAGCTCCTCGTGAGTGAGCAGCGGGAAGCGGATGTGTCCCAGAAGCTGCTTAAACAGCGGGAGGCGCGCAGCCGTGGCAGACTCCACCCAGTTGCGCACGGCCTGGTAGACGGTCAGTTCCGAGGGAACGTCCAGGCTATCGGAGGAGATGAGGTTGACGAGCGCATCGTGTTCCAAGCTCAGGAAGGACTCCTTCTTGGAAAGGGGTCCAAAGTGCTGCCTGATATAGTGTGAAGCTGCTTGGAGCAGAGGGTGGTGATTGTGTTGATGAGCCAGACTATAGAGCCGGAGACAGTTACTCATGGAGATGTTCATCTCAAGGTACCTGGTAGGAGCAATCGAGAAAACACAAACGGCGGCAGCCTGAGAGTAATGTCTTCTCTTAACACTCAGCTTTTCTTCAGGGACATGTTCCTACTTCATGAGAACTCCACCCCCCCCAAAAAAAAAACCACTAAAAGGTTAGTCGCTGTAGCACTTTGCCATTTTAAGTCATCGCCGCTGACAGCTGATGCCTGTTAATGCCGGAAAGAAAACACATTGTCCTTAACCATTTTCTCCCTGCATGTAAAAAAAGTGCCTGGGCTACAACATTAATCCAGAAACCAGCTGGATTTTTTTACGGGGGTAACTTGGTACCCCAGCAACGTTTTAAATATTTTAGCTCTCCTGGAACTGCCCACCCTCCTTCAACCATGCCTGCTGCCGCCGCCAGTCTGAAGGTCAGCTTCCAGAAGCTGCAGAACCATGCAGAACCAGACTGGCAGAAGCATGCCAGTCTGAAGGTCAGCTTCCAGATTGTCCACCAGGTCTTTCAGGGCAAGGTGGAAGTGACAGAAAAAAAAGTATGCACGCACAAACACATGTGTAGTCGTGCACACACACACACACACACACACACACACACACACACACACACACACA
>JAJKFI010000024.1:9725203-9775156 GCA_029204185.1 Lerista edwardsae
ACACACACACACACACACACACACACACACACACACACACACACACAGACAGAGAGAGAGAGAGAGAGAGAGAGAGAGAGAGAGAGAGAGAGAGAGAGCACAATCCTATCCTGGAGTTAGGCGGACACAGGTAGGCCAGCAAAGTGTGGCTGGCACAAGCGCCACCGTAAAGCATGTTTGGACCACTCTTGGAGTCAGGGAAGCTGGCGCCCGTCTGTGTGCTGGCCTCTCTGACTCTGAGAGTGGTCAAAACATACTTTACGGTGTCGCTTGAGCCAGCCAAACTTTGCTGGTCTAACTGCACTGGTCTAACTCCAGGTTTTGATTGCGCTCACATTCTAAATAGAGTCAGGACTTGGGTCAAATTCGTGTCATGACTCTTTTCCAAATCACTGGCCCCAAGACTCAAGTCAGTGACATCCATGACTCGAGTTAACATGAGTCATGAAAAAATCAGCATTTTTGCTACTCAAGTCGAGTCACGATGACTCAGCTTGTTTCTGCATTCCTAGCGGACCATTTCTTCATTCTGCAGTGACTCCTGCCAACGCTTTATTGAAACAGAAACGCTGTGAATGGATGGTATAAGAAAAGAGGGGGTGTGATTTGATTTTAGATCTTACTGAACTTACGATGTTCTCTGTGACAGTGTAGAATGTTGCAAACATGCCATAAAGCACATTATGACACCAGAGAGTAAACAGCACAGACAAGAAGGTCTGTGCCATCCTATTGGTGCTGAATCGTAAAGGAGTGCCTGATAGAGCAAGTAAGCTCCAACCAGGCAGTGCAGGAGCAGGTGAAGGCAGGGAGGGGTGTGCAAAGATGGAAGGAGGGTGGCGGGTCAGGCCCAAGAGGGGGCAGAATCAGCAGCTCTGTCACACGCCAAATCCTATTCCCCAGGGATGTGCTTCAGTCAATGAGCCCAAGTCATGAGTCAACCTAATGTTCTGAATATGATTTTCTTGGACTTGACGTTCACCATATTTTCACATTCTGATATCATGTTCTAAGGTTTGGGAATGTGTCAGAGCACAATCCTAACCCAGAGTTAGGCGGGCACAGTTAGGCCAACAATGTTTGGCTGGCACAAGGGCCACCGTAAAGCGCGTTTGGACCACCCTCGGAGTTGGGGAGGATGGTGCATGTCTGTGTGCTGGCCTCTCTGACTCCGAGAGTGGTCCTTTATGCAGTGGTGTCATCCAGGGGGGACGCACCGGAACAGCCGTTCCTGAACCTAATTAGGGATAGCTCTGCCCACCCGCCACTAGTCGCCGCTGCCTCCATGATGGATGCGGTGCTGCGACACGCCCCTGGCCTTGGAGGGGGCGCCTGCTCGCCGGGGGGACAAGTGGGGGGCGTGCCGGGTGCCCGAGCGAGTGGCGGTGGGGCGTGTCCACCGGGGCAGCCTGTGCGGTGGGCGGGAAGGCGGTGAAACCGACGGGACAGGCTGCCAATCAAGGGTGAGTCCCGGTCACCGTTCCAGTTCCTGGATCAGTTAGATCCCACTGCTGACTTTATGGTGTCCCTTTTGCTGGGTAAACTTTACTGACCTAACTGTGCTGTCCTAACTCCAGGTTAGGATTGCGCTCTCTGTGCATCCAAATATTGCTGGCCATGTGAAACATGAAAAATTCCAGAAGAGCTCTGGCATTACCGTCCGACGGTTTCTTTCAGTGGGAGGATTTGGAGCTTGCTGGCGGCAGTGAAGAGGTCTTGGGCGGTCTCTGCGGTGAGCGGCAGCTCCTCTGTGTAGAGGTAGTCCAGCAGGATGTGGAGTGTAGAGGCGGAGATGTCCTCCAACTGGATCTCCTTTTGTGCCCCAGTGGAGTGGATGAAGATCTCTCTGAAGTAAGGGCTAACCGAAGCTAAAAGCATCCTGCATCAAGGAAGAAGCATCTCCAAATCCCAGAACTGAGAGGGGCATGAAGAAGGTGATATGGGGATGGACAGTGGAAGTGGGACACTGAGGATTCTCCAGACCCCTCAAGGGCTTCTGATAGGACCTGGCAGGAAAAGCTTGTAGAGTGTCTGCGGATTTGGGAGTGACTGTGCTTTGATTTCTACTTTGGTGTGGTTCTCTTTCCACATGTCTGGGTTTTTCTAGAACAGAGGTCTTCAAAGTCCTACTAGGACCTTGAAGACCTGGTAAGTGCTTGTGGGGGGTGGGCCGGGTGTAGGGGGGCTGGCAGTGCCACAGTGAGTGTGGCAGGAGCATCAGGGAGGCCTGAAGAAGTGAGCTCCAACTGTACCACGGAGCTATTTTAAGCATCAGAGAGGCCTGCAGAGGTGGCAGAGGGCCTTCTCAATGCTTTGGGACACCCTCTTGACCCCCCCCCCCAAAGAAAGAGCAAATGTCCTTTTTTTGGGTCAACTCCTGTTAAGGGGAACCAACTGGCCCTTGTTTTGCTCTTTATGGTGGTTTGCTGATACAGCTGGACAGAGGTGTACCTAGCAGGGGATCACGGCACTAGGTTTGGCAAGCCACCACTTCCCCTCCTCTATGGAGCCATTCCTAGCAGCTGGAGCAAAAGGGAGGCTCTGATGGCTCTGAATGGCTCCGAAGGGTGGGGTGGGGTGCGGCTGCTTGCACAGTGGGGCCTCCGGAAAGGTGGCTGGCAAGCAAGGTGCCAGCCATCTCATGTCAGTTGGCCCCTTCTTCCTCCAGCGCACCTTCAAAGTAACCCCATTAGGGCACAAGCCTAACCTGGCACTATACTAGCGCAATGTGTAAAGCATGTCTTGCTGCAGATTGGGTTGCAGGGCTGGCACAAGAAGCAGCTCTGGTTCTCGGATGCCACCCATGCCTGGCGTGGGACCTGGCAGTGACTTCTGCCCCAGATCCAGTGCCCTTGGGTTGGACAGTGTGACACGGGGCTGCTCAGTTCAAACTAGCCAGTGGAGATTTGAGGAATCCCATTGTGGGGATCTGAGTTTTCCCTGAGGAGACCTCGGTGGTTGATGTGGAATGCAATGGTAGCCATTTTGCTATCGCGGTTCCTACGGGACCTGGGCAGCTCAGGATTGGGCAGCCTGTGCTCTGTCTGAAGAGGGTTGCTTTCCCATGGAAGGTCTACATATGTAGAAGCCCAATTTTCAGCTTCCCTTTAACACATGACAATCAGGAGGGGGGTGGGACCAGTGGTGGAATCTAAAACGGGAGGGTCCGGAACGCTGGGCGGGACTAACCTTGAGTGGCAGCCTGTCCGTTTGGGTCCGCCGCCTTCCTGCCCACCATGCGGGCTGCCCTCCGTGGACGTGCCCCACTGCCACTCGCCCATGGCACCTGGCGTGCCCCCCACCCATCCCCCCGGCGAGCAGGCGCCCCCTCCGAGGCCACGAGCGCTTTGCCACCACGGAGCCAGGCGAATGGCGGTGCATGGGCGGAGCTAGGCTGGAGTAGCATTCCACTCACCGGTTAGTCCCGCCCAGCATTCCGGATCCTCCCGTTTTAGATTCCACCACTGGGTGGGACCCTACGTGCAGTGAACATACTGACACATTCATGAGAAGAGGGCTGTGGTCTACATAATACAAATTCACCTGTGGCATGGGAAGCTCCTTCCTTCAACCCCTAGGGTGACATCACACAGTTGTTGGGACTCATATAGCTGTTTCAAGCCTGCAAAAATACAAAACAGAAAGACAATATTCAAGATTCTGGAAGCTTCTCTGGTTCTCTTCTCTATCCCCATGACAAAGAGGTTCTTGAGACATGCCTAGAGGTGAGATTTTCCATTCCTTTACACATGCCGTACAAGAATGGCATATCTCAGTCCCCATCACTCTAGTGACCCTGATCCTTACCCTGACATAAATATGTTTCATGAGACTGAAGTGCTTTTTCTGCACCATCCTCTTCATCGCTGTTCCTCAGGAAATCCATGGTCTTACCACTGAAACCGTCTCAGGAACCACCTGGAAGGTTCATCATGGTCACCTGCCTAGGAGAAGAGAGACTACAGCTAAGACTAGACAACTCACCCTCATTCAGGGCTCAATCCTAACCTGGAGTTAGGCAGGCACAGTTAGGCCAGCAAAGTTTAAGCACACCTTAAAGTATGCTTGGAGCAGTCTTGGAGTCAGAGGCCAGCAAACAGACGTGCGCCATTCTCCCTGACTCCAGGAGTGGTCCAAACACACTTTACAGTGGCCCTTGTGCTGGCTAAACTTCCTGGCCTAATTGTGCCAGCCTAACTCCGTGTTAGGATTGCACTCTCAAAAGCTGGTAGGTCTAAGTCTTGCAAAATCAGGCTACAAATCTATTCTGAAACCCCTGGATTTTGAAACTTGCTGCCTGAAGTCTGAACTTTTTCATCACATCCACAACTATGAGTGCCAAAACATTCACATTGCACATAAAAGCTGAAAAAAACCTGTATCACTCATATCCTAAAATCAAAGATCTGAAGTTTACTGCTAATTTGGAGTTACATACATCTGATTAATTTTTGGTAGATGAATATTACATTTTGCTCTTCTGAATTAGGATTGAGAATATGGTATCTTCATACTTGAAATATAAATATGGTTTTTGTGGACTTGAGTGTACACTTTTCAAATGTGTTTCAGAGCGCAATCCTAACCTGGAGTTAGGCCGGCACAGTTAGGCCAGCAAAGTTTGGCCGGCACAAGGGACACCGTAAAGCCCGTTTGGACCACTCTTGGAGTTAGGGAGGATGGCACACATCTGTGTGCTGGCCTCTCTGACTCTGAGAGTGGTCCAAACATACTTTATGGTGTCCCTTGTGCTGGCCTAACTGTGCTGGCCTAACTCCAGGTTAGGATTGCACCCTCAATCTTCCAATATATGCAAAAGGAGGGTAGAAGAAATTTTCTCAGAAGAAATTCCTCTCTCCCTTTTCCTTTCCCATATCATCACTTATACCAGAAGCGGTGTGACCCAGAACACCACCTGATGCCGCCTGGGGTCAGCCACTTACCATGCTCCTTGCGCAGGTTCTTCAGTCGCAGAAGTGCAGGGCTTCTGGTTTAATTTAAAGGGACTGCAGGAATGGAGCTCCTTTGTTTATGCAACGCTTGTAAATCAAACTGGAGGTCCTGCACTTCCAGTTAAGAAACCATGACAGGTACAAAGTAAGGAGGCAGGTGATCCACTTTCTGCTTGTTTTTAGCAGGCAGAAAGTGGATCAGTGTGGACATTGCATTCCCAGCAAGCTGAAGGGTGGTGGTGGCAGACTCAGGGTGAAGGGTACTCCGAATCTACTGCCCTCTCACATCACCTGCAATCTGCCACTGATGCAAACCGCATCACCACACCTGGGCTGCCCCTGCCTGATACTATATCCTCTAATGCCCTTCAAGCTTTCTTCACTCCAAGAATGCCAGACTCCCAACCCTCTGCTCCCCATCACTTCCTCCCCATCGTGCCCCCCCCTGGGTGCCAACCTCTGCTCCAGAGACAGGACCTCAGTCTTTTCTAGGCCAGTCTAGCATGGAGATCAAAGGAAGAATAATGGTTGGCTCCGTGCCTCATTCCAACAGTTCCAACTGCCAATGGATGGTTCTTAAGGGGGCGGAGACTTCACGCAGGCAAAATCAACTTGGACTCTGGGCACCAGGTCAGTAAGTGCCTGCAAGTCTTGCCTGAAGCTTTGATATGATGCATTATAGGTTCAAAGTCATGGCTCAGATCTTTGCCCTAGAGGGCCATGGCTTTAGACATTTTATTATTCATAACTGGCATTCTGACCATTCTGAACATACAGTAAATGGAGTGTGGCGCATGATAAGATGAAAGCCCCAAGTATGAGATTAAGTCCACATGGACAGTCAGTGGGCTCCATTAAAGAAAGTCAAAGGCACTGCAGGATCCTGTCCACATTTCTTTTATAAGACCAGGTCTCCAAATCCTAGGCACACAGACAACCACATTAGGCATAATGTTAAATGTGCCATTATCTAATTAGATGCTTCATACAAAAGCATCAGTCACATGGGCTGATCTGGGTTGAGAATGTAGCCCAGAGGTAAGGCTGTTAAAACCTTTACTTTTGGCTCATCCATCAATCTGCAACATCTCCCACAGCCAGTGGCATTTAACCCTCTGTCTCTGTGTGTCTCCCGATCTTTAGGAGACTGCCAGCTTTCTCACAGGCTGGTTTTCCTAAGAAGCTGAGCTAAAAACCAGTGGCCTTGGCCACAGGTGGCCATTCTGAAAACAGTGTCTTCAGAAACTCACAGCTCCTAGTGTTTGCCAATTAGTTGACTGCACCTGCTTGATAAGATGTTTCTAAGTGGTGAGAACCCCAGCATAGTTTATATTTACAATAATATATTCTATTGTGGTAGTCAAGTCTCCTGTTTTATGCTAAATAGCATGGATTTCCTAAGAAATCAGTAGAAATGAACACCTAACTGATATCATCTTGCAATTATTTTAGCTTGCCCCCAGATTTGACGTTGACTGCAACCTCAGGGGGGATTCTGCTGGTCTTGCAGAGACCCCTTGAAACTGCAGGCACCTTCAAAAGAGGCATCCAGTGCAGAGCACAGCCATTTAAAAGACTCGAGTCCAAGTCAAAATGAGTCATTAACTTCCATGAGTCGAGTCATCACAGACAAGCACTATGACTCATGAACGAGTTGAGTCCCAGGGTGGTGGTGACTCGTGACTCGACTTGAACTTGACCTTAGTGACTCGTTCCCAACGCTGCAATAAGGACTCTTCTAGTTTTGCTCGTACTTAGAAGGCCCATTGAATTTGGTGCTTATTTTCGGAGTAAACACGGTTAGGATCTGCTTGTACACGCTATTCCTTTTTATGGGGCTTATTAGCTTTCTAGGGATTGTACACCTCCTATGTTTCAGTCTAAATTAGTTCTAAAACATATTTTAAAGTGGATTTATTGTGCCTAATCAGTCCTTTTCACATGGGCTCTGAAATGGAAATACTACCCTATGTGACTGTCTAACAACACTTGAAGTATACCTTCTCAGAAGTATTGTTTGAGTCATATACATATTTTTTTGATAAATTTACTGATTAATCAATTACAATTAACTTGGCTAAAAGTACTTTCAAATTACTTACCTCCAAAGAGCTGCTTCTTTTAGCACAGATCATACACTTATATCAGATACATATAATACTAGTTTGTCACAATTTCCCTACAGAATCCTTTGAACTGTACTTTTGTGAAGGTTCTGTGAATTTTCTGTTTCATTTCACAGAATTGCAGTTCCCAGGATTTTTCCCTCAGGTGAGGAAATGGTTATTAAACCAGTCGAAGCCTGTGGCCTAGACATATATGCCTTCAATGTGAGGTGTTTTTCCTTTTTTGCTATCACAATGCACTTTGCTGGGGTTTTTTCCAATCTCCTTCTGCCTCTTCTTCCAGAGAGTTGATTCCACTCCCAGTCAGCAGAATACGTTCCGTTCCGCTGCTCAGCACAGATATTATGGATCGTCGCACCATCTCCACAGTTTTGCAGGCAACGGACCAGTGTTTGACCAGTTCTCAGTCAGAGTGGCATTGCTGGTTAGATTAAAAGCGGAGGGCCTGAAGCCTGGCGTTTGAGAAATGAGCAGGGAACAATTCTTGCTTTGGTGTGGCTGCCTGTGCTTGACTGCCTTCAAGAGAAATGATGAAAAGGAGAGGGCAAACTCTGCATTCTCTTCACACACTGCACAAAGCTACTCCAAATTCTGCACAATAAAACTACATGTTCAGGCAGTAGCGTAGCTAGGGCATTTTGCACCCAGGGCTACTTAATTTTTAATACCCCCCCACGGCAATTTTTTTTGTTTTTTTTGGCCATAACTTTTGCTAGCATTAAGGTATTACAGTCTGGTTTTTTTTTATTGAAGTCCTGGTGAAATTCCGCATTTCACCATTCAGCATGCTGGTATTATTCCCTAAAACCACGATTTTGAAAATCGCGATTTGTTCAAAATAAGTTTTATTTTCAGTTTTCACTTTGGGGTTCAGTGGTGACACCCCCCGAAGATAGCACCTGGGGCGCTGCACCCCCCGCCCCATAGGTAGCTACGCCACTGTGTTCAGGCAAACACATTACATCTCTGTGCAATTCTTTATATTTTTTTTAACATCAAGTTGCTTGATCCTTGATAGTCAGCTGATGTTGACTTTTTATGGAATTTGGAATTTTAAAAATTGGAGCGGCAGGTAAATTGTCAAATAGTTAATAGTCAAATTGCACGCCCTGGACTACAGTGTTAGGCAGCAGAGGCTGCAATATGCTTGGAATGGGCTTGCAATATGCACCCTTCCAGTGATGTCATTCAGGGGGAACGGACCAGAACGGGCGTTCCGGTTCCTTACGGGTTCCGTGGCTGGTTTCGGGTTCCCGACAAGTGCCAATCAAAAGTGAGTTCCTGTTCCTAAATCATTTGAATGACACCACTGCACCCTTCCCTTTCTCTCACTCTCCATCTTACTGTCTGTTTCAAATCTTCTTCCCATTTGTTCCTCTTTGTATTTTTCTGTCTCTGATCTCTCCATTGCTCTCTGTCTTTCACACTGTGAGTCATGATGCACAGGTCCAGATCTTGTTGTAATAACATTGAAACTGATACTGAAAGTCTTCTCATTTCTACTTCGGTGAAATTCCAACTCATAGGAATTTGGGGGGCGGGGACCTAGTCCGGCCACATTCCTATCAGCTTGGGCATGTGTACTTTAGAAATAGATAGAAAGATAATATTGATCCAGTACTCATTTAGTTCTGCCTTTCGGACCTTCTCTGTTCAGTTGAGGAGTCCCACCAGTGACCATCCAGTGAGATCCAGTTTGGGGAAACATGGGAGAGATCCTGCTTGGTTCTGTCCACCCCCTTGCACAGTGAGGTATGCCTCATCCCCCCCACCCCCAATCTATTTTTCTTCTATTAATTATGTTTTTGTTAGGGTAATGTTTCTCATACTGTGGGTCATGGGCCAATTTCAGGTGGGTCGCCTGCTATTGTAAAACGGCTGAGACATAACCAGTGATGTCATGCAGGGGGTACGCGGGGGTATGCAAGTACCGGTTCCTAGGATTACGGCTAGCCCCGCCCATTCGCCCGCCCACTCATCAACTCCACCCCTACAACGTTTGAATTTCCTGCACGTTTGAGTTGCCTGCAGGTTCTCAGAGCCAGGCAGGCAGCGAGTGGAGCCTTGCCTTGCCTTGCCTCTGAAAAATGAGCTGCTCTGGGGTTTTGGAACTGTTGGGTCACTTTAACATGATGCCAGACCTCCTTTACATGTTCTGGGGGTGCTGTGGAATACTGTTTAAAATTGTCTGAGGCCTCAAAAAGGGCTTTTTTATGTCACTTCCTGCCACAACATCACTTCTGGCTTATGACATCATTTCCGGTGGGCGGGTCCCGACACGTGCCAATCAAAAGTGAGTACCTGTTCTTAAACCATTTAAATGACACCACTGGACATAACCCAACTTATTGCTGCTTTCTCAGGAAAGCAGCAGGCTCTGGCGTCACAAGGACAGTACTTCTGGCCATGACATCACTTCTAGTGGGTCCCGGACAGATTGTCATTCTAAAAAGTGGGTCCCAGTGCTAAAACGACATGTTGTCAAGTGCAGTAGTGTAGCCAGGGTGGTGGTGGTGGAAGCAACATGGTAAGTACAGCAGGTGCTGCAATGGGCTATGTAAGCAGTCCCTCTCACCCACTGTCTGAGCCATTCTGGGTAGCAATGGCAACATCTGCTGCCCCGAATGGCTCAGATGGTGCGTGGGAGTGGCCACTTACATGGCACATTGTACCACTGACCACGCTGCCCCCATTCTGTCTAAGTACTGGTCACGTGAGGACTTTCAGCTCAAGGTCTGGAGCAGCTCTTAGGGTGAAGAGGGTGAAGCGAGTCCTAATCCTCTCAGGATACCTTCAGTTTTTGCTGCAGTCAGTCAGTATTTATATACCGCTTTTCAAGAAAAAGTTCACAACATGCTTTATCGGATGATGATGATGATGATAATGATGATGATGATGATGATGATAAAGTTAAATGGCTCCCTGTCCCAAAAGGCTCATAATCTAAAAAATGCAGAACAGCCACTTGAGAAGACACTGTGCTGGGGTGAATAGGGGTGGTGACTATCTCCCTGCCAAATGTAAGAGGAACACAGCTTGAAAAAATGCCTTGTGGCAGCAGAGTAATGCTGTTGCCAGAATATTGGCTGTTCTGGGGCAAAGCCTTACACCTGGCCTCCCCGATGCCCCCTGATGGACAATGGTGGTTATTACAGTTCCTGGAAATGAATATTAGGGCCCAGCCAGGGGGACCGTCTGAAGGGCCTTGGCCATTGGCCAGCGCCTGATGTCGACCCACCCCTGACATCAGCTCTGAGGCATTGCTCCTCCCAGCATTTTCCCAGAAGCCTCTGCATCATTACGTTACATCATGTTAGGTAGCTTCTGAGGGAAATAGCACCTGCCAGCCAGCGACTGCCAAGAAGAGTGCTACTGCCATAGCAGTTGAGAGTTGCTGTCCTGTCCTGAAAATGACCAAAATAGCCCTTTCATTTCACTGCCTGTGGGTGGGACCTCCCTTGATGGGGCTATAAAGGCTCCCTATCCGGGTTGGGGCTCTGCCTAGGCAATGATAGTCTTTCCTGGCCCAGATTATTAGATCTTCCCTGGTTTGATCTCCTGGCTCCTCTCCAATGGCTGCTTATGTTGTATTGTGGGATATATGAGTTCATGGTGCAGCATTGCTGGTGAAGTGAGAGAACCTGGAAAATGGAAGGTTGTTAAATCTGAAATTGGGCTCTCAGCACAAACACTCCCATTATATAACCTCAGACAGAAACTGGAGGAGGAATCCCAGCATTTCATAACTGGGGAAATGTGACGGTGTCAGTTATGGCTTCTCGATCCAATTGCAGTTGGTGCTACAGTGCTCGCATCTGTGCCATCCTAATTAACTCTGCCATTATCCTTGGCTTTCTGCTAGACAAATATGATTTGCGCTGCATCATGTATATAAGCCTTGCTCCATTTCAGTGGAGGAAAAACTGCTCCCCGTGCATATAATTCTGCGTATTGGGTTAAAATTTGCCAAGTGCTTTTGGACTCCTTTGCTCGAGAAAACTCGATATAAATGTAAAATATTCTATAATTGTTTATTATTATTCCATGCATGGCCAGCGCCTCTGGGATGTTCTCTTTGGTGCGCATGGAGCATGGTGTGTTGTGATGCTGATACGTCGCCCAGCGTTGCGCCTCACCACAGCTCAAGGAACTTCACACATATTAAAAAAAATTAGATAAAGGCGCCAGCTCTCTGCATGCATCACATTAAACATTGTTTGTGCTGGGCCTTTTTTTATGCTGGTTTGAACGGAGGCTCTCGGCTCCAGAAAGAGAAAAGCCGTCCCCACATCGGCCTTCCATCATCATTGCTTGGTTCCACATCACTGAAATCACCCTGTGGGGCTACAGAGCAAAGGTATCGCTTATGAATTTTTGGTGTCTTGCATCTACATCTATATGAAAGAAAATGCTTGAGAATTGTTCGTGTTTTTTTTTTTTTAATGGAGGCCCCCAAAGTGGAGTCAGACCTCTGTTAGGGAGTTGTTGCTTTAAAAATATATACACACATGGTGCTGTGCTTTCATAATAAGCCAACACAGAAATTAATTAAGCTGATGAAACTTTTCCTGAAACAGAGGTGAGTTCATGTGGTTCTGTTGAACTGTGGTGTGGCTTAAAGGCACAGGAAGAAACCCAGAGCAGGGGCATAGCAAAATGAGTGCAGGGGGTGCAATTGCACCGAGCAGTAAGCTTTAGGGGGGCAACAAGCTGAGCTTGACTTTAGTGGCCAAAATTGTGAAAACCTTGGTATGTATGGATAATAAGAAGGTAAAGGTAAAGGTTTCCCCACGACCGAATGGTCTAGTTGTGACCGACTGTAGGGGGCGGTGCTCATCTCCGTTTCAAAGACTGTAGAGCCAGCGTTTGTCCGAGGACAAGCTTCCGTGGTCATGTGGCCGGCATGACTATACGCCGTAGCGCACGGAATGCCGTTCCCTTCCCACCAAAGTCGTCCCTATTTATCTACTGGCATTTAGGTGCTTTCCAACGGCTGGGTTGGCAGGAGCTGGGACAAGCAACGGGAGCTCACTCTGTCGCGCAGTCTTGAACAACCAACCTTCTGGTCGGAAAGGCCAGCAGCAGCGGTTTAACCCGCTGCGCCACCACGTCCCTATGATGGTATGATAAATACCATCATGTTATATACCATTCAATGTAAAATTTAATGCAGAATGCAATGCAAGAAGCCAGGGTGTAATATCCTTGTTTTATCAAATGTTATGCCCCCCAAAACAGAAAAAAAAACAAATATACAACTGTGATGTCACTTCCTGTTGTGATGTCATTTCTGGGGTAACTTTTTGCCCTCTGCACCCGGAGTAAAGTGTGATGGCTCTAAATGGAAACCGAGTGGCGGAAACCAATTCTATAATTGTGGTCTGGAGAGTGGGCACCATTTGATGGTGCCAGACAAGCACTTGATGCATGCAGATGGAGATCTGACTGATGATCAGAGGTGTGATTGTTTTGGGTGATAACAAAATTAAAAAAAAAACATGACACTACTTTCTACATTTCTCATTTTTGCTGTAATGCACCGCCCCCCCCCCCCGGCAGCCTCAATATCTGTGAAAAAATAAACTGGGAAATCTGTGATAAATAAATAATGGCCTTGATTGGCAAAGAGGGGGCATAGGTAATGACTATACCACCTCTAGCACCTATCTCAGTGGTTCCCACACTTTTTCACTTTACCAGCTGCTCAAGCCTCTGTGGCTAGAATGCTGATTGGGCAGCAGTGCTTCCCCCACCCCCAAGCAGCAGGTTTTTTAACAGTTGATGCACACAGCCTCATCTGACCACTAAAATTGGGTTGTGACCCAATGACGGACCACAGACCCACAATACGGGAACCGCTGACCTTCCTAGCACACTGATGTGCTGATGTGTGTGATTTGCAAGTGCTGTCATTGTGACATAATCACAATGTGCCAATTTGCATTCCAAGAATGTCATTTCATTATGTCATAATGATGGTATAACTTCATCACGTTATGACTATAACATCATAATGACATAATGATGTCATAACTTCCTGCTTGATGATGTAACTTCTGGCTGTGACATCACTTCCAGGTTAACAACGTCACTTCTGGTGGTCCTGACAGGCGTGCCATTCTAAAAAGTGGGTCCCAGTCCAAAATGTTTGAGAACCACTGTAGTAAAGCACATACACTTCTTATGATCATATCGCAAGTTTCCTGGAGCTCTACTCACCTTCATTGGCTGCCTATGGAAGCAAGGAAATATGCAAAGCGATTATATCATATCATGCATTTCCCACTTGTACACATTACTGGGTGGTGGCGGGAGGAGGAGGTACATGTAATCTCTAATGTGGACCTGAATGCAGGTTGAGCCAGCAAGGTATTTGGGTTACCAAATTCTAGAGATAATGATGAATATTGATAAAATCGTTTCTTACTGGGGTGACTCGCGGGTTAAAAACAAACGGCTTGCAGATAAACCAGCATTCATTTTAACCCCTATTTGAAGATGGCTCCAATCTCCTTGCAAAGGACAGTTTAAAATTCTCGGCGAGAAAAGTCCCACCAGGCTTCTCCCAGGGCTGATTTGCAATTTGGATCGTGCAATAACATCACTTCCAGCCAAGCCATCTGCTAGGGAGTTTATTAAAACATGTAAGGCAAAGTCTTCCCATCAGATCCAGAGCCGGGATGATAAAGTAGCTGAGTCCTCTCTCCAGCCTTTCCCGTATAGATTGGTGTCAGCTGAACAGCTGCAGAGATGATGGATTTTCTGAAACTATACAGTACAGTGTTCTTTGACCAAATGGATGGCTCTCTCTCAATTCCACCTTTGCCAGGAGCCCCACTGAAATTAATGCCCTGGGAGAACTCAAATTACATTTTGTTCCACAAAGATCTTTCTACTGTGCCCCTGGTAGCTGATACACACCAGGTCTTTCCAATGTCATGTTAGCGGAGAGAAATGGAACAACATATTGGGAATAGTCATGCAAAAATGAAAACACACTCTCATGCACACTTTTGGCTCCGTGCTTCAGTCCCCATTCCCTGCTGAAACAAAATTTAAGTATGTGTAACTGAAACAACTGCATGCGCTTTCCCAGTTTCTTCCTGCCTCTATTCCCCTAACCTCCTTCTATTGTCTCTTGATTGAACTCTGCTTGGGGCAGAGACTTGGCTTTTCTCTCTATGCCATGAACATTCTTTCTGTGATCATCATAATGCGCTAGAGTTCCAAGGAAATTGTTGCAGCAGATGGAATATAAAGAAGGTAGGATTTTATATTGCAAGTATTTCTAAGGCGCTTTTCAACAAAACGATCCAATGTGACATGCAACAATAAAAGTGACTCGGTGCCAATAGAAATTTAAACAAAAAGAGAAGAACATTCATCACTTACAAAAATGGCAGCAGCTGCAGTCAACAGAACAGCAGGTTGTAAAGCCAAGGACCACTAAAACAACAGAAGCAGCGGCACAATCACTGCAAACCCTCGATAGATCTTTTGACTTTGTGATAGAATTCTGCTAGTGAAGGTGTCTGCAGGGGAAGGGCTTTCTAAAGGCAAGAGAAACCACACAGTGGTATTCATATGGGGGGCAAACACTAACCTGGAGTTAGGCCGGCACAGTTAGGCCAACAAAGTTTGGCCGGCACAAGGGCCACTGTAAAGCGCGTTTGGACCACTCTTGCAGGCAGGGAGGATGGTGCATGTCTGTGTGTGGCCTCTCTGACTCCGAGAGTGTCCAAACATACAGCACAAGGTGTCCCTTGTGCTAGCCTAACTGTGCCGGCCTAACTCTAGGTTAGGATTGTGTTCTAAATTTTGCCAGAGCTGTGTAATCCTAACCAACTTTCCAGCACCAGGGTAAGGACAACACAGCTCTGAGAAAAGGGAACAAACATTCCCATGCCTTGAGGAGGCCTCCGTGACTGCCCCCCAATGGCAGGATTCAGCACATGCCCCACTGGCTTGGCTATGTCAGTGCTGGAAAACTGGTTAGGATTGCAGCCTGAATCTCCTGTGTAACATGGCCTCCCCCCTTCTTCAGAGTCATTCGTGGCTCTGAAAATTTAGCATTTGCCCCCTCATAGGAATGCCACTGCGACTATTGAAAAGTTTCTTTCCTGGTCACCATCTGCTTCATCTCGGAAGGTGAAGGTGCTGGGAATCCCAGCTAACCTAGCTTGAAACTCATTGTCAAACAATTAGAAGAATTGTTTCTTTTCCCCAGAAGAACCTCTCAGTGGGTGAAAAACCTGAAAAGATCCCATAGTTAATATCCTTGTAATCTGCAGCAGTCAGCTTGTATTCACATGACACCTTTTCCCTAGAAATGCCACCATATGTTCATGTACTTTTTATGAGGACTCCATATGGAAATGAAAATGTTTGTATCTCCACATTGTCTGTTTTGCCCACTTCTGCGTTCCAGGGTGCAATTCTAACCTGGAGTTAGGCCAGCACAGTTTGGCTGGCAAAAGGGCCACCGTAAGCACCTTTGGACCACTCTCCGAGTCAGAGCACACAGACGTGCACCATCCTCCCTGACTCCGAGAGGGGTCCAAACGCACTTTACAGTGGATGGCGTTCACAGACATGATTTGTGGTTAGATTTTGAAGGCTAATGAAATGGAATTGCAGCTGTGGGCAGGCTGCTGAAGCTTTTAAGGACAACTGTTGCTTTTTTAAAAATTAAACATGTCCTCTTTGCTGGCTATTTTGCCATAAAGGAAGAAAAAGGAAAAAAAATAATTACAGAGGCTGAATAACCAGGGGTTCTTCATCAGTCAATGTAGGGAAATGTTTGTCAAATGTGTGGTTTTTGCGCAGAAGAGCTGGTTGATTGTATGGAAGTCAAGGATACGGCCACCAGGCGTGATGAAGTGGATTTGTAATAGCTTGAAGAAAGAAGCGGAATTTTTTTTTTTTGGGGGGGGGGACTTATTTCTGAACCTATCCAACATGAGCAGAAGGGAGGTTGCCCATCTCTACCTGCAGTACCGAAACTAGGGCGGAGCCAGAGGAGCACCTGCTCCAGGCGCTGAATTAAAGGGGGCGCAGGATTTCCCGCAGCTCTGCCCCAGTCATCTCCCCTTGTTGTAAGTGTCTCTGGTCTCCTTCAAACATGGAGCCACGCCGAGAAAAAAAAAGGAAAGGTTTAAAAAAAGACTACACATCCCAGAACCCTCAGCGGCGCCCTCCTTTCTTCCTCGTGGGTGGCGGCAGAAAGTGAAAGTGCTGCTGCTGCCGCTGCTGCAGCCCAAGCTGCCTGCAAGCCCCACCGGCCTGGTGGCTTCCCCTTCAAGCTCACAGAGCCGAGTGGGTGGGAGACGCAGCCCTAAAAGAGAGCGCAGCTTGAACAGAGGAGTGGATTATCTCCTCTCCGAGGAAGTGATCAATCTCACAAGGTGGAAAAAGCGGGGGGAGGGGGACGGCGCAAAATACTTTCTTGCCCTGGGCATAGTTTTCATTCGTTACGGCTCTGCCTGCCTGCATTCCTTTCTACAGTAGTGTAGCTAGAGGAGGGGAACAATAAGAAGTGCTGGTGTCCCAATGTTCCATGTAAGCAACCTCTTCCACTTAGTGTTGGCGCCATTCTGGGCAGCGAAGCAGTGCACAGGAGATGCTGTTTGGTTCGGGGAGTGCCCAGTGGTGCAATTCAAATGAATTAACAACCGGTTCTATGACGTCATAACCGGAGCCAAAAAAAAAATCCCGAAGCCAGCCAAGGTAAGCCAGCCATTTAACAACCAGTTCTATAGAACCTGGGCGAACCCCCTGAATTTCACTACTGGGAGTGCCTGTATATCGCCGTCATTGCCCAGAATGGCCCTGACGCCGAGGGTGTGTGTGTGGCTGCTTACATGACATACTGCAGCACCTGCAGTTCTCACCATTTTGCCCCCTCTAGCTATGCTACTGCCTCTCTGCTCATTATTTCGGTTAATGTCTTATTTGCTCAAACAAGAACATATGAGATTTGATCACAGAAAATGGGCTGTATGGTGTTAGCTTCAGTTTCCAGTAGGAGAGCTAAACAAAAAGAACGGCAGGGAACCTATACTTTCAAAAGAATTCTATTTTATGGGTGCAACTTTCCTGGCTCCTGCGAGAAAATGTAGGGAGAGTTAGAACAGATAAAAGGAAATACATGCTTACCCAGAAAGAAGAAACTGAAATTAATTACCGAGAGGGGTGGTAATTAATCTGTGAAACTCTTTGCCATGGGAAGTAGTGATGGCATCTGGCCTGGGTGCCTTTAAAGGGGGATTGGACAGATTTTTAGAAGAAAGGTCAATCACAGGTTACAAGCCATGAAAGGTTCGTGCAACCTCCTGGTTTCAGAAGTAGATTACCTCAGATTGCCAGGTGCAAGGGGGTGGCAATGGGATGCAGGCATCTAGCTGTCTTATGTGCTCCCTGAGGCATCTGATGAGCAACTGTGAGATACAGGAAGCTGGACTAGATGTGCCTTTGGCCTGATCCAGCGGGGCTCTTCTTATTTACTCTCTTCTGTACATCTCTTTAAAGTACAGAATGCTTATCCTTCTTTGTTTCTATACTTCCTAGACCAGTGGTCTCAAACGTTTTTGCACGGGGACTTTAGAATTACCATCTGTCTGGGACCCATCGGAAGTGATGTCATGGCTGGAAGTGCCATCATTCTGGCGCCAGAGCCTACTGCTTTCCTGATAATGCAGCAATCCATTGGGTTCTTTCTCAGCCATTTTCCAATAGCAAATTGAATCAGAAAGGAAAAAAAGCCTATTTACAACCTGGACACAAGCAAAACAACCACACAGCCCACCTCCTTTCCAGCATCCCATTTCCCCACATTTTCAATATGGCTGCTGTAGCGGCTTCAGGACCTACCTGAAATTGGCTCACATGGCCCACTGGTGGGTCCCAGCCCACAGTTTGGGAACCACTGCCCTAGACTGTATGGATTGGGACAAACGCTTCCATTCATTTTGGCATGGACTGAAACTGCTAAACAATGAGAAAGGTTTAATATTTCTGTGTATTACCAAGCTCAGCGCTGAGACATTCTGGGGGAAAAATGAGTAGACTGCAGTGAAATATGATTCTATTTACAAGTTCATGAAAACACAGTGGAGACCTTAATCAGATTTAATTAACGTAGCTGCCCTCCTCCAGTGTATGAACCATTGGTCTACGCCTTCTATAGAGGCTGGCAATCAGAATATGAATACAACAAGTAGCTTAATTATCTTGTGGCCATCTGCTAACGTTGCAGCAAGACAGAAGTTAGCCCTTCGGAAGCAGCCGCCAAGCTGAATGTACCAGATTATGAGGCTTTTTGGTCCACGTTTCCCTACCTTAATGTGAAAGGGAAAGAAAAGTGGAAGTTTCCTTGGTAGTCTCCAGTGGGTTGCGAGCCAATTTCAAGTGGGTCACGAGACACCTAGAGCAGCCATATTGAAAATATGGGAAGATGGGATGCTGGAAAAGGGGAGGACTATGTGGTTGTTTTACTGATGTCAAGATTGTAAATCGGCTTTTTTCTTTCTGATTCACTTGGCTATTGGAAAATGGCAGAGAAATAACCCAACTTATAGCTGCATTCTCAGGAAAGCAGCAGCCTCTGGCATCACATTGATGGCACTTTTGGCCATGACATCACTTCCGGTGGGTCCTGGACAGGTTGTCATCCTAAAAAGTGGGCCCTGATGCTAAAACATTGGAGAAGCACTGCTCTATATAGTTATACATCTTGGGGAGCTTTAACGACGTTATCGCAAATGCAAATGCAGTATGTCAGGAGAAAAGTCGCCTCCCTTGTTTCTGCTCCTCCCTGCCTGCTTTTGTGAAGACACCTGAAAACTCTTACCTAAAAGAAGTGCCTTCTTGGAATAGAAATATATCCCAGTTTTGGCCAGGTATCTTCATAGGTTGATAGTGAGCAATAGATATTCCCAGCCCCATCCTAACCCAATGAATCATTTCATTGGGGCATGAGCTGCATCCTGTGTAGGGGATGGGGGGAGTCTCAGAGGCTTCCTCCAGATAAGGCAACATTTGTTCCCTTACTCAGAGTTGCATTGTGGCTGCATCAGCTCTGGAAAATTGGTTAGGAGTGGGCTGTCAGCTACCTACTGAACCTTAGCAATCTCCCACTGATAAATCTCTCAGTAGTACAGCTTTTAAAAACACACATTTGGGTCAATGGAAAATTAGAGAATCTTCCTCCGCTACTAACCTCTTTCCGCCTGCTTCCCCCCCTCTTTTCCTTTCTTCTGCTGGAAGAAGGAAAAGCAGGAACTTGAAAGGGTCCCTTAATATTTTCATTCATTACTTTCCCAGAGGAATGCTGAAGCAGACATATGAATGGTGAACAATCAGTACAAGCTCTTTTCATTTTCTGCAGATATGTGTGACCCAGCATAGGAGGAGAAAAAACGAGCACTGATTAGAGAGGAAAATCTTTAATGTGGAGTTTTTTTAAAAATCAGTCTTAAGCCTTTGGGGATTTTTGTGATTATAGAAGTCTTTTGTTTCTACATCAAGGGGTTTGAGCAAATACTCAGTAATGTCAAAATGGAAAAGGAACTGTTTCACTTCATTCTGGCAGAACTGTTTAAACACCCTGTTCAAACAAGAGAACAAGCCCGAGGTGACAGCTTAAGAGAGAGTCGACTGTTAAGGTGCTTTGGTCTCCTTGCTTATCTGGACTGGGCTGGCAATCCTTGCCATCATATGAAGCTCTCTTGTAGTAACTCAGACCAATTGTCCCCAGTGGTGTCATCTAAATGATTTAAGAACAGGTACTCACTTTTGATTGGCACGTGTCGGGACCCGCCCACCAGAAGTGACGTCATAAGCCGGAAGTGATGTTGTGGCAGGAAGTGACATGAAAAAAGCCCTTTTTGAGGCCTCAGACAATTTTAAACTGACCCAACAGTTGCAACAGTATTCCACAGCACCCCCAGAACATGTTAAGGAGGCCTGGCATCATGTTAAAGTGACCCAACAGTTCCAAAACCCCAGAGCAGCTCATTTTTCAGTGGCAAGGCAAGGCAAGGCTCCGCTTGCTGCCTGCCTGGCTCTGAGAACATACAGACAACTCAAACGTGCAGGAAATTCAAACGTTGCAGGGGGCAGAGTCAACGAGTGGGCGGGCGAATGGGCGGGGCCAGCCATAATCCTAGAAATCGGTACTTGCGTACCCCCGCATACCCCCTGCATGACATCACTGATTGTCCCTCTCTGGCCTTTTCTAGCCTTGCTGTTTCAAACATTTTAACTGGGAGATGCCAAGGGTGTTGGGAGAATGGAACGGGGTGGTGAAATGGAGAATGCGGACGGTTACCCTGAGGAGATAGGCCAGGGGTCTCCAAACCTTGTAGCCAGAGACCCATGTGAAATATCTGGCATGGTGTCAAGGGCCAGAAAAATAAATAAATACATTTAAATATAAAATTTAAATAAATACATTAGAGACGAAAGTTATATGACGGGCAGCACAATCCTATTGTGCGCCTTGCGTTGGCGCTACATTATAGCGTCAATGCAAGGGGCGGAGCGGTCCTGTTGTGCCCACGATGAACCTCTCTTGTGTCAGCTGAAGCCAGCCGGCGTGAGGGGGGCTCCACACGGAGGTGGCAGCGGGATTGGTGGCAGGAGGGAGTATGTGGGCGGGACAAGGGTGGGACGTGGGCAGGCTTGGCCATACAGCCGCTTCCTAAGCCCATTTGGGAGGCCGCACAGCCCCAATTTGGGCCGCACTGTCTCTTCAGATTTGCGCCTGCTGTTTAGCAGATCCAAGGAGTGCATAGGGGAGGCTGGAGCCTCCCCTACAGTAAGAGAGCCCACCTTCCCTTGCCGCAGGGAGGCTCCAGCCTCTCCTAAGCAGTGTCGGATATGGTGCTGGCCTGTTGGCCTCACCAGTCCGGCGCTGCTTAGGATTGCGCCCTGAATGACTGACTGAATGGACTCTAAGTTCCGGGATTCCTCTAAGCACCACCATAGAAATAGAGCACACGCTTTAATTCCCTTCCCCCAAAAGCGACTAGCTTAATGTGCTAGAGTAAACATCGCAGAACTAGCAGCTCACAGGAAAGGAAACACCCTGAGCAGTGATGTCATGCAGGGGGTACGCGGGGGTACGCAAGTACCGATTTCTAGGATTACAGCTGGCCCCGCCCATTCGCCCGCCCACTCGTCGACTCCGCCCTCTGCAACGTTTGAATTTCCTGCATGTTTGAGTTGCCTGCATGTTCTCAGAGCCAGGCAGGCAGGCAGGCAGCGAGCAGAGCCTTTCCTTTCCTTGCCACTGAAAAATGAGTTGCTCTGGGGTTTTAACATGATGCCAGGCCTCCTTAACATGTTCTGGGGGTGCTGTGGAATACTGTTGCAACTGTTGGGTCAGTTTAAACTCATCTGAGGCCTCAAAAAGGGCTTTTTTCATGTCACTTCCTGCCACGGCATCACTTCTGGCTTATGACGTCACTTCCGGTGGGCGGGTCCCAACACGTGCCAATCAAAAGTGAGTACCTGTTCTTAAATCATTTAGATGACACCACTGACCCTGAGCATGTTCCGAGGGCCTCCCTCAGCTGTCTAAGCCATTTAGGAGGCTTAAAAGCAGCGACGGGATCTACAAACGATCTAGGGAACGCTGGGCGGGACTTACGCGGGGCTTACGCATGATTGGCTGCCTGTCCGCAGCATTCTGCAGCAGTCCTGGCCTGGGGGGGGGCTGCCCCCGGTTAGTGCTCCCCACCGCTGCTCACCCAGGCACCCGGCGCGACCCTCACCCGTCCTCCACAGCGAGCAGGAGCCCCCCCCCGAGGCCAGGGCAGCGGCGGATCGCCGCAGACGGGCTGCCAATCACCCGGATGTCCTGCCTACGTCCCGCCCAGCATTCCCCCAGGTCGTTTGTAGATCCCGTCGCTGCTTAAAAGCATCACTTCCAGGTCTTTGGGAAAACCAGGGAGTGATTATTTTCAGCCTTCCAAAGGCCTTCTGTGCTTGGAGGTTGTGCACAGCTTGGAGGCAGCAAGGTCCACACCAGCAAGGCCAGGCAGGCCAGAGGCTAATAGGGCACCAGAGGCTTGCCGCATCTCTGAGGGCCACATCTGGCCCCCAGGCCGGGGTTTGGAGCCCGCTGGGATAAGGTATGGTCTCAGCAGTGACTCCTTGTCTAGATAGGCCTAGGAAATACAGGGTTAACCCCAGAGCCTTTGCCTGCCATGGTTGCAGCTTACAGCTGCAACCTACAATGAGGACCCTGGGGAATAAAGGTGGAAGACTGATTACCAGGCAGTGGTAGGTATAGGTTGGTTGGTTGGGAAGGAGGGAGAGAGTCAGAGGAGCAGGGAGGGGAGGGGAGGCGAGAAGAGTAAGCCCATCTGACCAATGGATTAATTGACTGATTGAACAAAGGTCACTTGAGACTACAGAAACCGAGATTGCAGAGACTGCTGGAGACTAGTTGGGGCTACCCTGCCCCAGAAGCTGCTGAGAACCAAGGAGCTACTGACCGGAGCAGGGAAAGGAGGACCTTTGCAGCTTGAGCAGGCAAGGTATCTGCTAGATGCCTTCACACGGGTGGTGGGATTTATTGGGTGCTGTTTGCAGAACTCAGGTTATTGTTAGCAAAAGAAGAAGGCTAATTAGTCTAAAGTGAGCATAAGCTTTTCATATAGGAAATGAAAGAGAGGAAATGAAAGATTTCATATAGGAAATCTGACCGAACAGGCAGGGAGGGAGCAAAATGGGGCTGGGGGTGGGTGAATCAGGTCCTGGACATGGGCAGGATGGGCAGCAACAGCATCTTAACCCGCAGGGGCGGGGAAGATGGCGAAATGGAGCGGTGTGCAATGGGTGGGCTGCCGCTCACCCGTTCCTCCTGCCCAGCATTCCGGCTGCATGACGCCGCTGGTTGTGACCTCATGTCAGGTGGGTTGCGGAAAGCTGGGAGCAGCCATCTTGAAAACTGCAGACTTTACTCTTGCTATGTTCGTTTTGTGAGTGTTGGCAGTTTGAATTTTCAAGTGAGGATTTTTAAAATTTTGTTTTTAGTTCAGTGTTTTTACATAACATTTTGTCCTTAACTTGCTTTTCTGTCAGGGATGTTTCATGGCTTGTGCAATTGCTGCAGTCCAAGAATGCCAGTTAGCACTCCAGGAGTGTCAGTTTATTATGTCACAGTGGCGGTACTTCCTGCTTGATGATTTCACTTCTGGCTATGACATCACTTCCAGGTTAATGACCTCACTTCCAGTGGGTCCCAACGTGAGTGCCATTCTAAAAAGTGGTTCCCAATCTAAAATGTTTGAGAACCACTGCTATAAAGTAAGTTTTTCCAGGAAATATCAGTTCAACAACAGCATAACCACTCTTGTAATAGATACAGATCTTTCAATCTTTTTTGCTAACATGGTGCACAAATCCATTATTTTTTTCTTACCTGTAAACAGAATTCAGAGGGAGGTTTTTTCTCCTTCAAAATGTGCTTGCGAGGCAAATAAATAAATAAATAAATAAATAAATAAATAATCAGAGCTGAATATATGGCATGTTGGAAAGCCAGAACAATTTATACAAAAGATATGTTTCTGACCAGTGGTTAATGTGCTATGGAAGAGATACAGAAGAAATGAGCTGTTCAGAGGACAAGTAACGGCTTCCCTGTAATTTCACAGTAAGTTAACTGATTCAAATCAAGTCTTGTACGGCTCCTTGAAATCTCTGTCCTTCTAATGTGGTGGGTGTTTTTTTTCTCTCCAGTTTGCAATGATTCAGAAGCCACCCTCAAGCATTTGCCAAACAAAACCCTCCTCTTTAAATCCGGTTATTGTTGAGGGAACAATTATTTCTCTCAGGACTCCATCCTAACCAACGTCCCAGCACTGGGGAAAGGGCAATGCAGCTCCAAGGCAAGAGAACAACCATTCCTTTACCTTGTGACTGCTACTCCACTGCAGGATGCAGCACGTGCCCCATTGGCACAGCTATGTCAGAGCTGGAAAGTTGGTTAGGACTGCTCCCTCAATGATATATTATGTTGGGAAATAGTAATTGTGTTGAGATTAACACTTCAGAATCAAGTCACTTCAGAATCATTAACACTTCAGAATCAAGTCTTCTATGATTTGTATGTGTGTGCCTCACCTGTGACCAAAGCCAGCATCTCTTGAGCTGTGGTTCCCCTACTTCAGCTGTGGTACTACTACTACTACTACTACTACTACTACTACTACTACTACTACTACTATACTTTGATGACAAGAACAATGACTACATGTCTGTACTGCTTTTCAACAAAACAGCTTTAAAAATTTCTTATAACAGAATAAACATACATTTTCCCTGCTGCAAAAGGACACACAGTCTAAAAAAGGCACAAAAGAGACAGAGCACACAGCTTTTGGAAAAGGTCTCACTGAATACTAAACTAACAGGTCAATCCTACCTAACCTTCCCTGTGCTATGGACACCTGCTTTCTCCTCATCTGCTACCACTGTCTGTTAGCTGTCACTCTTAACTGAGGGCGCAATCCTAACCTGGAGTTAGGCCGGCACAGTTAGGCCAGCAAAGTTTGGCCAGCACAAGGAACCCCGTAAAGTATGTCCTGTTAGGCATAAATACTGACCCCAAATTTATGGTTCAAGAGAAAAGTTTATTCACATATTTGCAAATGTGGATGGCAAGGGAAAAAGCAAAACAAATCAAGCCACAAGCCACAAGCTTGTACAATTGGGTGTAACATTTTTATACCCCGCAGGCGTGGTCTATTACTGTGCATCTATTGGTCTCAGCTTAACCAATCAACAGTATCTAAACCTATGGTTCCCAAAGTGGTCGATATCGACCCCCAGGGGTCGATTTCGACTTTCAGGGGATCCGTGTCAGCGACAAATTTTTTTGGGGGTCCACGATATGTAAATGGGGGTCCACCATTGAAACCATTATTTCAGGCGTTTCATAAACTTTTTAAGAAGATATTTTAAATTTGAAATAATTATATGAGTAGGTACGATAAGTTTTGGACTTTGTTATTATAATTCTTGCAAACTGAACAAAGGGGGTAACGTAGAGGAAGCTCCATCACCCTACTTACATGGACTCCCTGTGGATCCTGGCTCTGTGGTGCATGTTAAAAAAAAAACTTGCGCCGCAGCGCCGGGATCCACAGGGAGTCTACCGCCGGAGAGCTTGTCTCCTCTGCAGCACCTCCCTCCCATATGAATGACGCTGGCGTGACCCCAAGGTCACCTCAGCGTCATTCAGAAGGCAGAGAGCGCGCGGAGAAGCAAGAAGAGCAAGGATGAAGATATTTCTAGAGGTTAGTGAAATAAAACTGCAATTAAAACGGGGCTGCAATTAAAAACGGGGGGCTGCAATATTTATTGAAAACTAAGGGGTGGGGAGGCTGCAATATTTACTGAAAACTAGGGGGTAGGCTGAAATATTTATTGAAAACGGCAGGTGCGGGGGTTGCAATATTTATTGCAAACTGGAGGGCTGCAATGTTCATTGAAAACTGTGTGTGTGGGGGTGCACGGACATGTTAAATTAGGCAATTATAAATAGGATTTTTAAATTTTTAATTTAATTGTTTCAATAAAGGTCTGAATAAAAAATTTAAGTTCGTTTTCTTTTTTTTACAAAGCCCTATCAAAGTGAACAGCACTGTGTCAGCTGTGAAAAACATATTTGACGACATAAAGTTTAGGAAAATTTAATATTAGGCAGGCAGGGGGTCTACGGCAAAAAAATAATTCGGAAAGTGGTCCACAGGACAAAAAAGTTTGGGGACCTCTGATCTAAACTGAATATTTCCGACATTTCCCTCCCCAGCTCCTTGATATGTGTCCCACCCTTGGAACATATTTCTTTATACGACGAATGTTAATGCAAATAGGGACAAATTGAGAAATGGGTGTGTTTTAATATGTATGAGAGCTATTACGCCTGCGCAATGCAACTTCTCTCAAGGTTGAAACTGTTTGCTGATGGCCTGCTGCAATTTGTTACTCTTACCTGGCTCCTAGGAACTTACGTTTTGCTTCTTCTCTGTATCAGTTTAGGAATGAGAACTACCCCGTCTTTTCTTTGTAACTTCCCACTCCCCCAATTCATCTGGCTAGCACCGAAATTAGATTGAGAACATCTTTAACTACCATTCCTGGCTTTCACACATTACAGGTGTTCTGCTTTAATTTCAGTGTTCTAAAATCACGAATCAATATCTATCAATGTTCATCTCTCACAGTCTGGACCACCCTCGGAGTCAGGGAGGCCAGCACACAGATGTGAGCAATCCTCCCTGACTCCAAGAGTAGTCCAAACATGCTTTATGGTGACCCTTGTGCTGGCTAAACTTTGCTGGCTTAGTTTATGCTGGCCTAACCACAGTTTAGGATTGAGCTCTGAGAGCGCAATTTTTAACACGCTGGAACAGCAAGGCTGACAGGCCTGGGCTGTACCTAGCACAAGTTGGGAGTGCTCAGGAGTCTCTCAGGGGCAAGGGCAGGTTTACGCCCTTGCCCCAGGGGTGGCTCCAACCAGTGGCGTTATTCACCTGGTATGCTGGGCGGGACTTACCTTTGAGCGGCAGTCCGCCCATTGCGTCATGCCACGTTCTGCCGCTTTCCCGCCCGCTGGGGCGGGAGGGAAGGCGGGGGTACGCGGCGTGACGCAACGGGTGAACTGCCGCTCAAAGGTAAGTCCCGCCCAGTGTACCGGGTGAATAACGCCACTGGCTCCAACCTCCCTTATGTGCTCCTTGGATCTGCGACTGGCGCTAGAGCTCCCAGGCCAACGCTAGCAGTAGTGTTGGCCTGGGAGTGTGGACGCCGAGCCACCTCTCTGCCAGCCGAACTCAGTCGGTGCAGGGATGGTTCTGGGAGGTCGGGTGGGTGGAACTGGGGTGGGTGGGCTGGCAGGTGGGCCGGCCCGGGGGGCAGGTTTGGGAAGCAGCAGTTAGGCCGCATCCAAGGCCTCATTGCCAGGCCGCACGACTCCGATTTTGCGGGTGCAGATCTGAGGAACCCATAGGGGAGGCTCTTGGTGCCTCCCAAGCTGGGCTGGATCCAGTGCCTGCCTGCTCCAGCGCAGTTTAGGATTGGGCTGCCAGCCATTTTATCTAGTGGTGTTATCCTACCGGTACGCTGGGTGGGACGTCCAGGTGATCAGCAACCTGCCCGTTGCATACTGCAGCGTTACGCCATTTGCGTAACCAGTTATGCCACTTGCGTATGCTACGCAAACGGCGTAATGCTGCGGTACGCGATGGGCGGGCTGCCAATCACCTGGACGTCCCGCCCAGCATACCGGTAGGATAACACCACTGATTTTATCTGTTAGGTGACATTTTCAGGGAATGTGGGATATAAATCCATAAATAAATAATAATGGAGCAATGAAAACATGGAGATCCTCCACAATATATACCCTTCCAATCTCTGCTGATTCATATAATCAGATTCAGAGCAGGAAGGCAATTATTTATCTTAGGATAAACTACTGCTGCAGTTCCAAAGCGTGTGTAAAGATAAGAGAGATATTTAGCGAGTGATTAATTGACGTGGCTGACATTCTGTTGACCGTTCCGTGGAATCCCCGATGTGTCAATCAGCAAACGTTATACCAGCGGTTGGAAAACATCTAGCTATAAAAGAGAGAGGGCTGTTTGGGCTGTACTTTGCCTGAGAAAGTGCTGCTCATAGCTTTATTTACTGGCCCCTTGGAAATCTAACTAGGAAAACAAGCGCATAATTTACATATGACCAAATGGGCTGCATTCTGAAAAATGATAGCCGGGTGACAGTAAACCTACTGATCTATGAGACCTCGATAGGAAATCCTTTTTGGGTTTGTAAAGATCTTGAAGACTGGGCTAAGAAGATTTCAAATGTTCTTCACAGCCCAATCCTAAGCTGAACTGGCTCATGCACATGGCCTCCACTCAGCGGTGTCATGCTGCCGGAACGTTGGGCGGGAGGAACAGGTGAGCGGCAGCCCGCCTGTTGCGTACCGCTCCGTTTCGCCGTCTTCCCCGCCCCGGGGCGGGGAAGACGGCAAAACGGAGTGGTACACAATGGGCGGGCTGCCGCTCACCTGTTCCTCCTGCCCAGCGTTCTGGCAGCATGACGCCGCTGCCTACACTGCATACAGTGCTGCTCAGGAGGCAGCTAGAGGGACTTCGGGAGGGCAGGGGGAAGGCAGGAGGGGGCAGAATGGAGTGTCAGTGGGATTGGGGCTATCAGGGGTGCCGTCCCTGCAACCTTAGCCCCAGCTGCTAAAAGCATCAGAGTGTTGAGAACCAGCTTCTAAAGAATAGTGATCAGGAATCTCTTTGGCTATCTGGTGTTCTTTTGTCTGTTTCTCTGAACGCCAGCTTTCACACGATAGAGTAGCTCACCCAGGAGCCTGTGACAGCTGGCATGACACTGCCTGAAAGGGGGGAAGTTGATGTGTAAGGAACGGGTGCCAGCTGTGAAATATTGATTTACACCGTAATCCAAACAAGCAAGTATTGCTTGCCAAAACAGACAGACGGGAAGCCTGATGGTTCACCCAAGAAGTTCCAAGGTATTTACTTGGTGGAATTTATACCAGTCCTACTCTTTGGTTGCCTAATGACTAAACAATGGCATGTGATGCATGAAGCCAGCAATGTGTTGTTGTTCAGTCGCTAAGTTGTGTCCGACTCTTCATGACCCCATGGACCACAGCACGCCGGGCCTCCCTGTCCTCCACTAGCTTCTGGAGTTTGCCCAATTTCATGTTCATCGCTTTGGTGACACTATCTAACCATCTCATCCCCTGCCGCCCCCTTCTCCATTTGCCTTCCATCTTTCCCAGCATGAGGGTCTTTTCTAAAGAGTCCTCTCTTCTCATGAGGTGGCTTATTTACCCGCTGGGTAAAAAAGTATTTCCTTTTATCCGTTCTCACTCTTCCAACACTCAATTTCAGTAGCTGTCCCCTGGTTCTGGTGTTGTGAGAGTGGGAAAAGTACATCCCTCTATAATGACAAGATCTCTCCCCTCCCTCCAAGCTACAGTCTTTATCTGGACACTGCTATTAAATACGTGTCATTGGCCAGCAGAAAAGAACCTTCAGCAACACATGCTCTTTCGTGATTCGGTCACAAGTGACAACATGTTACTGTTTTCCGACAAGATAAATAATTAAATAAAAGCATCCAGGCCTCAGCTGGTGTGATCTCTTGCCTTTGATCGCCAGCCTACAAAGAATGGATGGCAACGAGAACGGTGGCCACAGCTGTTGCCAAGTCAACATATCCATGCTGTGAGCATTATCATAGAAGGCTGGGAGGAAAACACATGGAATATAATTAGCGACTACCTTAACAAATGCCTCCAAAGCGCCGGCCAACCTCGTTCAACTCCAAATTGCTCGGAAATGATCCATAGTAAAGCTGGCAGTTGTAATGTGGTGCATTACAACCTTTGATGTTGCTCTGGTTCGGAGGATAAAAAGTCAGGACAGTCACGGAGCCTGTTTCGCGATTATAGTACGAGTCCCCCTAGCCAGATGGTAACTCAGGCCAGATATCTTTGAATGCTGACCAAGACATTCTTAGAAGCCATGTGAGCTTCCTGCACAGCTCTTAGCATCTCCCTTGCAGAATCCTTTCCTCCCAGAAGTCGCAGAAATGCGTTGCCCTCCTAAGAAAGTTTAGATTAGAACCATATTGGTCAATAGAGCATAATATGTGAGCAATCTTTTAGTTTTTCCATGCACTATACAGAAATAGTTAACACGGCACTCAAATGAGTGTTGGCTGGTAAATAAAGAGCAAATGGGTTGGGAGAGACAGTATGGGCAGCCCAGCCCTATGGTGCCTGGCCCCCGTCGGTGCAAATGGCTATCACTGCATCCTACGGGTGCTGTGGCAGACTTGGAGGTTCCGGGTAAGGACTCAGAGCTGCCTATGGGCCTCCTCAAGTCAAAAGAACATAAGAACATAAGAAGAGCCCCACTGGATCAGGCCAAAGGCCCATCTAGTCCAGCTTCCTGTATCTCACAGTGGCCCACCAGATGCCCCAGAGAAACACACAAGACAACAAGTAAAGATGCTTGCATCCTGTGGCCACTCCCTTGCATCTGGCATTCTGAAGTAGCCCACTACTAATGTAAGGAGGTTACCCAACCCATCATGGCCTATAGCCCATGATGGACTTTTCCTCCAGAAATCTGTCCAGTCCCCTTTTAAAGGCATCTAGGCCAGACGCCATCACCACCTCCTGTGGCAAGGAGTTCCATAGCTTAATTACCTGCTGGGTAAAGGTCTGCACCAACTATTTTGCACAGCTTGACATGGTTAGGATCTAGCAGTGGAGGCCACCGCCAGTCCCACCCCACCACCACACCCACCCCCCCCCGTCCCCCCACCCCCGCTCCCAATGAGTACCCCACCAGTGGCGGTGTTACTTAACATCAGGTAGCTCTATAGGAGCTCCTCCGGGCGCTGGGGTCTTTACCGCTGGCCTTTACCCCCCGGTGGTAGAAGTGCCTTATGGCACTTTTGCAACACCAGTGCTGGTGGTAAGTGCTTACCGCCAGCTGCTTAGGATCGGGTCCTTCGTTGCCTCCTGTGCTAGAAACCTGCATTTTCTCTTGCCTAGTATTCATACGTGGCTTTGTATTTTACTGGGGTTTTCAACAACAGGATTGTCCTCACCTACTTGTATTAGGGATGAAGCCCATGTGAGGAGAGAGTCCTCTCCCCAAGTCTGCCCCATGTTTGGAGACTTTGATCTCGTGAACCAGCTTTTCTGCTATGACAACGCAATCCTAACCTGGAGTTTGGGGACAGTTAGGCCAGCAAAGTTTGGCTGGCACAAGGGCCACTGCAAAGTGCGTTTGGACCACTCTCGGAGTCAGGGAGGATGGAGCACGTCCAAACATCCTTTACGGTGTCCTTTGTGCCAGCCAAACTTTGCTGGCCTAACTGTACCAGCCTAACTCCAGGTTAGGACTGGACCCTGAGACTGGTCAGACTTTCTGAAGCCATCCTGAAGAGCTTACATAGGATTCCCAGGCTGTTGTAGAATTTGCTACCGCCAGATAATGGTGATTGCCACTACTAGCCTGGGTGATTTTAAACAAATTTAAGCAAATTCGTGCAGAAGAAGCCCATCAATGGCTACTAGTTGTGATGGCTGCATGCTACTTCCTGCTTCAGAGGCATCGTGCTTGGAACATCAGCTCCTGCCTTCATCTCCTGCTTGTGGACATCCCAGGGGTATCAGAATACCAGATTCGATGGACTTTTGCTAGGGGCTAGCAGAGACCGGGAGGGCAGAGCCAACCTCTGCATTTTATACAAACAGCATTTTAATATGTTGTTGTTCAGTCGCTAAGTCGTGTCCGACTCTTCGCGACCCCCTGGACCACAGCACGCCAGGCCACCCTGTCCTCCACTAGCTTCCGGAGTTCACCCAATTTCATGTTCATTGCTTCGGTGACACTCTCTAACCATCTCATCCTCTGCCGCCCCCTTCTCCTTTTGCCTTCCATCTTTCCCAGCATGAGGCTCTTTTCTAAAGAGTCCTCTCTTCTCAGGAGGTGGCCAAAGTATTTGAGCTTCAGCTTCAGGATTTGTCCTTCCAGGGAGCAATCAGGCTTGACTTCCTGGAGGATTGACCGATTGGATCTCCTTGCAGTCCAGGGGACTCTCAAGAGTCTTCTCCAACACCATAATTCAAAAGCATCTATTCTTCGGCGCTCTGCCTTTCTTATGGTCCAGCTCTCACAGCCATACATTGCTACTGGGAAAACCATCGCTTTGACTATGCGAACCTTTGTTGGCAGGGTGATGTCTCGGCTTTTGATTGATTTTGATTAAGTTGTCTAGGTTCGCCATAGCTTTTCTCCCAAGAACTAAACGTCTTTTAATTTCATGGCTGCATTTTAATAAGGTATCCACAAATGGAAAAAAAAAAGAGAGAGGGATTTTTTTGTCCCGCATAAATAAAAAGCAGTTGGAAATGCATGACCATGGAGGAGAGACAACATTTGCAAATTCAGGGCGGGCACACACACACACGCACCACACACACACACGCACACGCACTAACGCACACACACATCTAAACACCACTGAACAAAGTTGATGTGTCTTGAAAATGTTGCGGCAAAACCCCAGCGAGCCCCCCATCGCAGAGAAGCCAGCGTGTGCGTGGGGGGCCGAGAGCCCTTGAGATTCGAGACCGTTGCACTTTTCAGGAAAGTAATTAATTTGCCTCTCTGAAGGAGGCATTAATAATGTATACTCGCGCTGGGAGGCTGTCATTCTTCGCGGGCGGCGGCGGTGGCGGTTTGCATATTTCTCCGGAATTCCGGTCTGTGCAAAGAGAATCCAATTGATTAACCCTCACCGGCACTGCCTGTGACCCCACCAGGAATTAAGCTTGTTTGCAAATGAAGCGCTGCAGCTCAGCTAGGTAAGGAAGACCACCTTCCACCGACGACTGAGACAGCCACCTCTGAACATTCTTAAAATGATGACCTCAAGCCTTTATGCCTGAATGAATCATTTCTTTCTCAGGGTCTAGCCACATCAAAACTTCCTTTTTTTCCCCAAGTAGTAATGTATTCCTCTCTACTAATACTTTTTCTCTCCCACCCATTAGCATCCCTAGAGGGAGAGTGCCAAAGTTTCCCATGTTCAAGCAAATGCCCAAGGCGGCTTACATGAGCAGGCTAGTCTAAATCACCACGTTTCAATGGGATTTTTATGGCGATGCAGTATTCTGTGATTCACCCAATTCTCATGAAGTAAGTCCCAGATGTAGCCTTCACAGTGTGGTTCTCTGCATGCCATCAAGCTTCAGCAGGCAAGGGTAAGTCCAGCCTGGAGAAGTCCTCAAGGTCGTTTTCCATTTTTTGCCGGCTGGCCATCTCACACACTTCCATCTCACACACTTCTCTCACCGCGTGGCTAATCAACTCAACAGTGACTCAATCCTGCCACAACAGCTTGTCACAGCATGACATTCCATCTCCCATCCAAAAACACAACCTCGGATTATTCTGCTTAACTTCAGGCAGTACCACATCTCAACTATTAGCCGACTCTTATTCCTCTTAAGCACTCCACACTACCCACTATCATTTATTGTGTCACAATTTTTTTTAAACCTCAGTTTCCCCCCCCAAATCCTAAGTGGAGCAAAGCAGTGGTCTAGGTGGAACTGGCCCACTGGCCAAACCTTGGCTAGGGGCTTGATTCAGAGCACAGTCGTAATTTAGGATTGAGTTAGGCTGGCACATTAGGCCAACAAAGTTTTGCTGCCATAAGAAACACCATAAAGTGTGTTTGGACCACTCTTGGAGACAGAGAGGCCAGCACACAGACGTGCTCCATCTTCCCTGACTCCAAGAGTGGTCCAAACAAACTTTACGGTATCCCTTGTGCCGGCCAAAGTTTGCTTGCCTAACTGTGCCGGGCTAACTCCAGGTTAGGACTGTTGTCTCAGTTACAAACTGCCTGTGAAAATGGAGACTTTATAGAAACGCAAGGAAGGTGAGTTGACTTGTGAAAATGACATGCCACTATTCTTCAAAATCAAGACACGTGAAGGTGCAGATGAAGAACACGGTTTTCCATTACTCAAGAGAGGAAGAGCTGGATGGAAATGTCACTCAGTTTTCAACATTTCCATTTACTTTCATCCTCGGAAGTTCTTTGCCAGCTAGCACATCAATTTCTCTCTCTCCTGTTCTTCCGGAAGGAAACCCAAGAGATAAAAGGTGTGAGCTGCCTTAACATGCTCAGGTACTGCATTAAGTGGATAAAGTAACATTGGCACGGCGGTTCCCTGGCAGCCTCACTTTGATCAAAATTGTTCCTTTTCTGCCCTTCCCACAATCGTATGGGCTGATTAATAGACTGTTCTCCATCCTACCAGGACAGTAAAATACCAGTCACCAGAGGCCTTTTTGTAAAATAAATTGACAGAGATGCTTCAGATTCAGGCTAGAATCTTTTCGGTAGATCATCTTCACTATCAAGAGAGCTAAAAGTGGCACAAGAGAAGCATTGTGTCCTGCAGTGTACGAACTGGTTTCTTGTGCTTCTGTATCTCCTCTGGTCAAAAAGATTTGCAGGTTTTTAGAGCAGTTAACAAACATATACTACTAAAATGGAGGGTGCAATCCTAACCTGGAGTTAGGCCAGCCCAGTTAGGCCAGCACAGTTTGGCCGGGACAAGGGACACAGTAAAGTATGTTTGGACCACTCTTGGAGTCAGAGAGGCCAGCACCACACAGACGTGCACCATCCTCCTTGACTACGAGAGTGGTCCAAATGCGCTTTATGGTGGCCCTTGTGCTGGCCAAACTTTGCTGGCCTAACTGTGCCGGCCTAACACCCAGTTAGGATTGCACCCTAAGTAACAGAGATGATAACAGGCTGGACTCGCATGGGGAATAATCACCTTCAAGTCTTTGGGGGAAAAAGTCTTCTTCTGGCCTTAATCAGGCTGGTGGTTTGCACTATTGCAATGGTTCAAGGACTCTGGGAAAATTCTTCTGTCCAATGTAAGGTCATTTAGGGCGCAATCCAAGGATGCCCAAGAGCCGACGCAAAGTGCTTGTGTCACCCCTCTGGTATTGCCAAAGTGCCGTACAGCACTTTTGTGCCAGCGTGAGGTGTGCAGAGTCAGCACAAGCAGTTGCGTTGACGCTGTGGCGCTGGAGCATGCCCCAGATAAGCTGACACTGTGCCAGCCAAATTTGGCTGGCACATGGACTATTCTGGGGGTGGGGGTGGGGAAAGGGAGGGAAAATGGGGCAGAGAGGGTGGTCCAGAGAGGGCGGCTTAGGGAGAGGGGTGGAGTTTGGATGCAGTCGTTAGGGGGCGTCCAAACGTCTGGCTCCAGGCCAAGCGGCCCCGATTCGGGCTGTGCAGTGCGCTTGGACCTGCGCCGGCTATACGGCAAGGACAGATCCAAGTAGCCCATAGGGATGGCTGGCACCTACCTGAGATCAGAAAAGGAAGTTAAACTCAACGTAATTTAGAGCGCAATCCGAAGCAGCCCTGGAATGACAAGGCCGACGGGCCTGCGCCAAATCCTAGTGCTGCTCGGGGAGGCTGGGGCCTCCCCACGGCAAGGGAACATCCGTGCCCTTACTGTAGGGCAGGCTTCAGCCTCCCCTATGCGCTCCTCAGATATAGCAGGCACAGATCCAAGGAGACAGCGTAGCCCAAAATGGGGCCATGCAGCCTCCCGGGCGGGCTTACAATTTGGCCTTATGGCCGAACCCAGCAGTGTAATTCACCTGGTACGCTGGGCGGGACTTACCTTTGAGCGGCAGTCCGCCCATTGCATCACACCGCGTGACGCAACAGGCGGGCTGCCGCTCAAAGGTAAGTCCCGCCCAGCGTACTGGGTGAATAACGCCACTGGCCGAACCCCAAGCCCGACCACATCCTGCTCCCAACCTCCCCCCTCCCGCCAATCCCACGTCCATATGGCTTCAGCCAACATGAGGGAGGCTCGGCAGGAGTGCAACGGGACCGGCATTGCCTGCAGTGCCATTCCCGTTGCTCTAGCGTTGACATGGGGGTGCTGATCAGCGCCCCTGTGTCGGCACTAAGGCCATCACTTTGACGCTATGACGTAGTGTTGACGCAATGGGCAGCGTTGGACTGCGCTGCCCAACTCATACGTTGGTGTGTGTATTTTATTGATTTACAGTATTTATTGGTACATAGCCGCTGTGGGGCCCCAGGCCAGATCAGGATCACAGCAAGGGAGAAGGGTGTTCAGTCCTTTTTCCCCTGCTGCAGTTCTGATTGACCCAAATGTCTATTTAGCAAGGCAAAAACAACCGTGTAGGGCCACAGCATTGCAACGTCGAATGGTTCACAGCTAGCAGCACAGAATGGCTTAAAGTCGCCCAGGTTTTGCTTTGCCCCTCTTTCTTCAGTAGCCATGAGGTTGGCTGGTTCCTCCACCTGGGACAGAATATTTCTCTCAAGAATATTCTTGCAGAAACAATATAGACTCAGGACAAAAGGGCTCATGGGAACCGCATAGTGAGCAGGAAGAATCAGAGACAGAATTAAACAAAGATCGCATTTGGGAGTCGAGACAAAGGGAAAGCGATGTACTTGCCAACGAAATGAAGTGTCTTTGAGCAGATTAAATCTGGGATTTGTAAGCACTAATAAGGGAAGAGGGCAGGAAGGCTCATAAAAGAAGGGTTATTATAAAGAAGACGTCTAGCAAAACAGTGTCTGCAGGCAATAAAGAGAAGGGGGAGAGAACAGACGTAGCAAATGTAGTCCATTGACTAGTGAGTGAATGGACTCCACTTCCTATTTTCATTTATGACACTTCAGACTCCCCAGAAGCTCCTGGCTGGGATGTCTTCCTACAGCACCCTTTTATTCTTTGTTGGAAGCTCCATTACTAGCCAGCCATGTGCAGGGCCTGTAGGGAAGGGTGCAGGGGGTGATTTCTACCTTGAGCCAGGGTCAAAAGAGGAGCCTGGAAGCCAAAGGAGGGGACCCCGAAATTTCCTGGTATCTTACATTTTCTGATCTCACCTGGACTAGCTGCCTGGACTAGCATGCCTGTGCGAGCACCCCCAGCATCCCTTGAAGGCACCTAGTCCTGGTGAGATCAGAAAATGTAAGATCCCAGGAAATTTCAGGGTCCCCTCCTTTGGCTTCCAGGGCATGCACTGGGTGCGGCTGTCGTAGGGCCGCAAGCCCTGGGCCAATGAATGCATACATGACGACACAGTATCAAATCTGGGAGGAAAGTAGCCTGTTATAGTAGCTCTTTAGTTTGTGGATCTGCTTACTGTGAGAGTGCAATCCTAACCTGGAGTTAGGCCGGCACAAGGGCCACCATAAAGGGTGTTTGGACCACTCTTGGATTCAGGGAGGATGGTGCACCTATGTGTGCTGGCCTCTCTGACTCCGAGAGTGGTCCAAACATACTTTACGGTGTCCCTTGTGCCTGCCAAACTTTGCTGACCTAACTGCGCTGGCCCAACTCCTGGTTAGGGTTGCGCTTTGAAGGAGCATATAGGGGCTTCAGGGACATAGCTGCGGGACTACAGCTGCTGCAGAAGTAGATTCTGGTGCACTCAGGACACTTTCCATTCTAGTGTGAACCTAAATAGGATGATGCTAATTTTTTTGCCATGATTTTTTATATTTCACAGATTACAGAGTGGAGTTTTTCTCATTACTGTATCTAGCTGCCGATGCTGTGCAGTTGGGTAGACCTGGACCCCACATTGGGACATCTGGTTGACCTGAGTTCCAAAGACTATTCTGGCTGATGCTACCCTCCCCCATCCTGTTTTGCCACCTCCCTGCCTTCATTCTGCTTGCCCCCCTTACCACCCTCTCACTGTTCTGTTTCACCCCAAAAGAAACTTTGTACCCCCTGATAAAATTCCCGGGCCGTAGTTTGGAGACCCCTGACCTAGTTGATATTCACAGGTAGTAGCAACACATGCCAAATCTACATCCCTAGGGTTGTTATTTTTTGGTGATCAGCACAGAACGCTAAATAAGGAGAATTTCTATTGAAAAGGCTACATAAAACAAAATTTAGGTCAAAACACAAAAAATGTTGCTTTTGCTTATTTTGACAGAGTTTGACACCAATTTTGATCAATTGCACAAAAATGACATCACTTTTGTTTCTTTTTGACACAGTTTTGAGGAATCCGCAAATAGTTTTCAGTAAGGGATCAGGAGGAGGAGTGGCAGAAACAGGAGGAAGCTTGCTTAAACTTGCATCAACGTGCATGTTCATAGTTCACAGTCCATGCTGGGGCGACTTTAATGGAATGTGGATGTAGTAAGTAGCAGTTTCTAGACACTCGAAGCAGCAATCAGTGTGCAGCTTGGGAATTTTTGAGGTCATTTTGGGCTAGGGTGTGTGTACAAGTAATTGCTTGCCTTTGTAGGGCTGTTCACCCTTATTTATTGCACTGTTTGTACAATTAAATAAAAATAAAAGTTTGGATAAAAACACAACACCGCAATTTGCTATTTTAAGCAATACAATTTTTTTTGGAAAAAATACCACCAACAACACCCCACCCAGTGATGTCATGCACCCACTACGCACCACTACGCGAGTACCGGTTCCTAGAAGTTGAGCTGGCCCCGCCCACTCGAAGCTGGCCCCTGCTATTTAACCAGGGAACAGCTGAAGCAAAATACGTATGTACACATCTCTAGAAAGCAAAGCAATAGAAGTTAAATCAACACTAACCACAAGCTGAGGTTATTACAAACATGATCACATCCATGGCAACAATCATGACATCACTTCCGGCTTATGAAGTCACTTCCGGTGGGCGGACCCCGACAAGTGCCAATCAAAAGTGAGTACCTGTTCCTAAATCATGTGGATGACACCACTGCCCCCACCCCTACCCATCCCCCTTTCCAGGCTTGATTTGTCTGCATGGATCAATGTGGACTTGTATCAGCAATATCACTGGCGCAGGTCCGAATGGACCTGTTGTGGCTGCTGGAGCTAACCTTGTAGATGTCCCACTACCCCAAGGAGAATCCAGCAGCTGAAGCTCCCGTGCAGGATGCAGTGTAGTCTGTGCCAGTGCTGCTGCATCACCACGCAAGCATTTCAGTAGGATTCGGTAGCCAGGTAGGGCTATTTTTCTCCATAATTGTAACATATTCATTGAACAATATCAAAGCAAGTGGAAGAAGGGAAGTGCAAGATAATTATGTTGTCTGCTTCTCCAGGAAGCCCCAATGTGATGAAATATACAATCAATAAAAATGTTAATAGGTTTTTATAGTTCTATAAAAAGCAAAGCAATATGGAATAAGATACTTAAGTGAATCACCGCACCATTCCTGTTGAGACACTCAGCTGGATGTATTCTTCTTGGAGAGTAAGCATTACAAAGGTAATTTTTAAAAAAATAATAATCAAGAACCAGTGAGAAGTATCTGCCAAAAAAAGTCCAGTTGAAAGAAGCTGCACTGCTCAGTTTGCATTATCAAGGGACAAAGTATTTGCCTGTAAAAACATGTATGTATAGGTTATCAAAAGCAACAGTTGTTTTCAGGTATGTGGGAACACCTGGAATTTTTTTTTTCCAAAAACGTATTTCTCTCTTTGGAGGTTCCCTGAAAATGTTGCAAAAATGCAACTTTTTAAAAAAAAAATGTTGCGCAAACGCATCTATGGCAGTAAATGGGGTCTCCATGATCCCCTAAAAATCAGCTCGTGATCCCCCAGGGGGTCACGACCTTCAGGTTGGGAACCACTGCTAAAAAACGTTTCACTTTACCAGTAGCTCAAGCCTCTGTGGCCATAATGGTGATAGGGCACAGTGTTCCCCCTGCAAGTAGCAGATTGTTTGACCCTTGATGCACGCAGCCTAATCTGTCTTGTCAGTTTCGCAAGCCACCAAAAATTGGGTATTGACCCACTGGTGGATCACAGACTCACAGTTTTGAGCCACTGATTAATTTTTTCATCTGATCAAAACTAGGGTTTTTTTTTTTTTGTTAAACACTCATAAAAACACAAAACACCACTTTTTGTTTTTTGTTTTTTTAAATATCTGAATAAAAACACAAAACACTGCATTTTGGTGTTTAAGGTATTTTCTGGAACTTAAAATAGACAACTTTTCCACTTAGAAATAATACTGTGGCTGCGTCTGCTGACACTATATCACCTGTATCATCTACCTAGTACATTTTTAAAGCATTTAAAAATTAATACAAATGAGAACTTGGAATGAGAATGTAGAATAAAAACACATAAAACCCCAATTTGCTATTTTAATCAAGAAATGTTGGAAAAAATATTACCCAAAACATTCCCACCCTAATCATAACATAAGATGATCTGGCCAAAGGCCCATCTAGTCCAGCATCCTGTTTCTCACAGTGACCCATCAGCTGCTTCTGGAAAGCCCCCCAAGCAGGGAGAATGGCAGACTTCTCTCCCACCCCACCTCCTGCTATTCTGGTTCTTTTCAGTCTCCCTCTGCAAACCTGGACAACCTACAGAAGCTTGATGGGGATTCTGAATAAGGAGGGATGAATGGAGAAATTTCCAGAGGACTGAAATGCGTCGCACTGCCTGACTGCGACTCCACCATCATAAAATGCCCAGCAATCATGGATTATTTGTCTGCAATTTCCCTATCATTTTCTGGCAAGGAATCGTGAGTGTTATTTGACATCGATCTTCCAATTTGCAGGGATAATGGACTGAAGCCTGCCAAACAAAAAAAAATATGATTAAGTCCTTCTTATCGCTGTCTCCATGTTATGGCTCTGCTGAATAAAAATGCGGCCAGGAGAGGCTGCTCAGCATTCCAAGGTGCGCTTCTCCCTCCTCCTGATGGTGCACCTGATGACTCTTTTTATGGGTTCACCACTCTTGCTGTGTTCCGTAAGAGCCGCTGAGATGACTACCCTGGATTTGGGCAATTGGCTTCTCAAATGTGACTTTAATGTCTAATTCTGTAGCTTGGCAGCCGTGCGCCACTGGACTGCCCTTTCTCAACTTCGGCAGTCAAATCCAGGTAAGAGTTTCCTTTGACAAAGTATTGCATTTCAATCCCATGATATAAGTAGCTGCAAACATTCACAAGAATCTAGCCCAGCATCCCATTTCCTGATGACTAACCTGATGGTTCTGGGAAGTCCAGGAAGCAGGGCATGAAGACAATAGTTTTCTCCTGCAATTGCTAACACCAATATTAACTGCCAATATTATTATGCCATTGCACAAATCGATGATAAGGCCACATCTGGAGTACTGTGTACAGTTCTGGTCGGCGCAACTCAAAAAGGACATAGTGGAGCTCGGAAAGGTGCAGAAGGGAGCAATGAAAATGATTACTGGGCTGGGGCAACTCCCATATGAGGAAAGGCAACAGCGTTCGGGGCTCTTCAGTCTAGAAAAAAGGTGCATGGTGATGGGGGGGAAATGATTAAGGGTGCAAATTGCAATCCTAAACTAGAGTTAAGCTGGCACAGTTAGGCCAGCAAAGTTTGGCAGGACAAGGGACACCGTAAAGCATGTTTGGACCACTCTCGAAGTCAGGGGGGATGACGCACATCTGTGTGCAGGCCTCTCTGACTCTGGGAGTGGTTCAAACATACTTTATAGTGTCCCTTGTGCTGGCCAAACTTTGCTGCCCTAACCGTGTTGGCCTAACTCCAGGTTAGGATTGCACCCTGAAACATACAAAATTATGCATGGGATGGATAGAGTGGATAGAAGGATGTTCTTTTCCCTCCCTCACATCACCAGAACCAGGGGACAGCCGCTAACGTTGAGCGTTAGGAGAGTTAGAACAAACACAAGAAAATATTTCTTTACCCAGTGTGTAATTATTCTGAGGAACTCCTTAACCACAGAAGATGGTGATGGCATCTGGCCTAGGTGCCTTTAAAAGGGGGAAGTTCCATCGCCGGCTACAGGCCATGATGGATGGTGAAACCTCTTTACTTTAGAAGTAAGCTATCTCGGAATGCCAGATGCAGGGGAGTGGCAACTGGATGCAGACATCTTGTAGTCTTGTGTGCTCCTAGAGGCATCTGTGAGATCAGATGCATATCTGACCTGTAGCCCGGGGTGGCGTGAGCCATGGGCGCCGGGCAGTGGCAGAGTGGCAGGGCGTCATTGCGCGCAGTCCGCGGGGGAAACTGCGTGCTCTTCAGCCCTCCCTCCATCCCTGGTCTCCGTGACGCTCCGAAATGGAGCATTTCTGGGCGCAGAGAGGTGTATCGGAGCGACGCATGGGGGTGGGGCGATGTCCTGAGGGCACGGTTTCGGCGCCAACCATGGGTGTGCTCAGGCCTCTGTTCGGGCCTGTGTGAGATACAGGAAACTGGACTAGATGGGCCTTTGACCTGATCCAGCAGGGCTCATGTTCTTATGTACTGAGTGGCATACAATCTCTGAATATGCAAGGCCAATATATGGGTGGGCCCCCAAACTGCAAGAGAGGAGATTCCGGTTGGACATCAGGAAGAATTTCTTAATGATAAGGACGGTTCGACAGTGGAACAGATTGCTAAGGGAGGTGGTGGATTCTCCCTCACTGGAGACCTTCAATTAGAGATGCTCTAGGAGGATTTCCTGCCACAAGCAGGGAGTTGGACTAGATAACCTTGATCCCTTTCAACTCTATGATTCTATGATATCCTTGGATCCCGTATCTATGGTTTCAATTATTCACAGATTGGGAGGGGACCCCTTAACTTCCTATATTATTTCTTTGGGTATCTAAAAAACTTTCTTGCTTTTAAAATCTGCCACTTCAGTAGTGGTAGAAGGCCACTACGTGCCTTCAAATGGGGGCTTAAGATTATTTTATAAAAATTTTTTAGATTGCTTTTGCTATGTAAAGTTATTAGTTTGGGGGAACTGTTTTCTCTTGTTGGGGTTTGCTTTGATTATATTTCTGTGTTGTGATTGTACTGTTTTATATGTGTTAGCTGACTTGGCTCTTTGTTTCAAAGAGGTTAGGAATGTGAAGGTCGGAAACATTTCTGAGGATGCAAGACAATTTGTTTGAGGACGTGAGGGGAGGGTGGCAATACATGTTTTTATATGAATACATACATTTCATATCTGTATTTAGCCAATTCTTTGGCTTGCAGAATTATAGTGACATATGAAAGTAGAAAGCAAAGCCACAAACAAACACAGGGCACAATCCTAACCTGGAGTTAGGCTGGCACAGTTAAGTCAGCAAAATTTGGCTGGCACAAGGGCCACCGTAAAGCGCATTTGGACCACTCTCGGAGTCAGGGAGGATGGCATACGTCTGTGTGCTGGACTCTTTGATACCAAGAGTGGTCCAAACATACTTTACTATGTCCCTTGTGCCAGCCAAACTTTGCTGGCCTAACTGTGCCAGCCTAACTCCAGGTTAGGATTGCACGCACCCACATTGTTTTGTGCTTTGTGTACATTCTTGGCATAGTGCCATGCTGCTGATTTTTTTTTGGGGGGGGATATATGTATTTTTAATCACTTGCTGGACTTTCCAAGGTCTGGTATAATTGCTGTGAGGTGAAAACAAGTGCAAATTAGCATGGCACGTTGTAACAGCTGTGCCTAAATGCTTTCAGCCTAACGTGCAGGAATGAAGTAGCCCTTTTATGGTAATAAAAGCAAACAAGGATGCATTACGGTTCGGAACATTTCTGAGGATGCAAGACAATATGTTGGAGAAGTAAGGGGAGGGGGGCAACTTGCTCCAGTAGGAAGGGGCAGCCCAATGCTAAGTGGCCTGGCCGCCGTAGGTGCAGCAGTAGCCAAATGGCTATTGCTGCATCCTACAGGTGCTGGGAAGTACCTTGGGAGAAGGGGATATTTGTTCCCTTCCCCTGAGTAAGGCGCAGGCCTACCAATGGGCCTTCTCAAGTCTGCACCAGCTATTTTGCTGGTGCATATATCAGGGCCTATGGGCTGGGCCGTATGCAGCGGCGTCATGCTGCCGGAACGCTGGGCGGGAGGAATGGGTGAGCGGCAGCCCGCCCGTTGCGTACCGCTCCGTTTCACCGTCTTCCCCACCCCCGGGGGCGGGGAAGATGGCGAAACGGAGCGGTACGCAATGGGCGGGCTGCCACTCACCTGTTCCTCCCGCCTAGCGTTCCGGCAGCATGACGCCGCTGGCCATATGGCCTGACATGGAGGTTAGGATCCAGCGGGCCAGGAGGTGGGCCAGCCTGGGAGAGGGGGTTAATGGAGCTGGGATGTGCCCATCAGGCTCCACCCAAACCTCCGTCCCCAGGCCGCATAGCCAGTGGCGTCATTCAAATGATTTAGGAACAGGAACTCACTTTTGATTGGCACTTGTCTTGATTGGATTGGCACCCGGAACCAGCCACGGAGCCTGTTAGGATCCGGAACGCCCGTTCTGGTCCGTTCCCCCTGAATGACATCACTGCGCATAGCCCTGATTCGGGCCACGTGTCGTCTTCAGCTCTGCGTCTGCTGAACAGCAGGTGCAGGTCCGAGGAACCCATAGGGGAGGCTGGAGCCTACCCTGGGGTAAGGGCGCGAATGTTCCCTTGGCCTGGTGGAGGCTCCTGGATACAGCGCAGGCTGACCAGCCTTGCTGTTCCTGTGCAAGTTAGGATTGACCTCTAAAGTAGATGCAATAGGGGAAATTAACTGGATAGTATAATAAGGGCTGCCGGGGTACATTTTGTTGACCTTGAAACTTTGACTTGGTAGTAAGCTAAATATACTGTATGTAGGGTATATTGCTGCACTCTTGCTGTGCTTTACGAAGTATATTATGTATGCTGTCCCTTTTTAAGTTTGTATTCGTTAAATAAAATAAAAAGCTAATTAAGATAATTGTATTATGTACCTGGTGTATATGAAACAGCCATCAGAGGTCTATGCACCTGCCTTTTGACAGGGCGTACAGTGGCCCACTTAATTCAGATTTGTCCACATTGACTGGGCATCACGGAAGCATTTTAGCTGGACATAGCAGGGATTGGACCTGGGGCATTCCGCAAGTGGAGGAGGTGTGCTGCCACTGAGCTACCACGCGCCTGTCCATGTTTAAAACATGTTACTGCTGATTGAGCCTCAGTTGACCTCACTGCAGTTTAAAACCACTGCTTCTTGTCCTCTGTGGAAGAATTATATTAGCCCTTCTGTCAGCATATGCTGGCTGCAGTCCCAACAGTTCCTTTTTCCATTGACTCAGATGGCTTATTTTGTTTCTTGTGATTTATCCAGCGTTTCTCAAGCTAAGGACTGGGATGACTAAATGGAAGGCTGTGGAAGCTGGAGGTTGACCAAGGGAAGTAGTTCCTAGGGGTTGGTGCTCAGCCCATCCGTTATCGCATTGAGAATGCGATCCTGACCTGGAGTTAGTCTGGTACAGTTAGGCCAGCAAAGTTTTGCTGGCCCAAGGGCTACCATAAAGTGTTTTTGGACCAGACTTGGAGTCAGGGAGGATGGCACAGGTCCAGTGATGGGATCAGCTAACGACTCGGGGGAACGCTGGGCGGGCAGCAGGAAGCCTGGGCGGGACTTCCGGGTGATTGACAGCCCGTCCGTCCGGGTCCGCCGCCTGCCCACCTGCTGCACGGGCTGCCCTGGCCTCAGAGGGGGCGCCTGCTCGCCAGGGGGGACAGGTGGGGGCCCCTGGGTGCCAGGGCATGCAGCGGCAGGGCACGCCACCCGGGGGCACCCCGTGTGGCGGGCGGGCGGGCAGGCGGCGGACCCGGACAGACGGGCTGTCAATCACCTGGAAGTCCCGCCCAGGCTTCCTGCTGCCCACCCAGCGTTCCCCCGAGGAGTCAGCTGATCCCATCACTACACAGGTCTGTGTGTTGGCCTCTCTGACTCCAAGAGTGGTCCCAACATGCTTCACAGCGTTCCTCGTGCCAGCCAAACTTTGCTAGCCTAACTGTGCCAGCCTAACTCCAGGTTAGGGTTGTGCTCTGATATTCTGGGTCAGCAGTAGAAGCGGGTAGGGACTGGTAGGTATCCACAGCCACCACTGTAGGCTGAGGAAACCCAGTGGGGAGCATGTGGAAAATACCTGCTTCCCCAGGAACATAGAACATAGTGGTTCTTACTAAATTGCAGGAGTGTCCTCAAGCATCTACTAGAGATAAGGCAACTCATTCAAGCACCTCTAGTACATGGGCTAGGCTGACAAGCCATCCAAATATTATCAGTGTATTAGAAACTGAAAGAAAAAGGAATTAAACAAAATGAGGAAAAGGATGGAGAGACATCCAGCAGGCAGGCTGGGGAAAAATTGCTGGACTTGGTTGGATGGTCACAAAGAGAGAGTTTTGACAAAATTGGAGGCAGTTACTAGTACCATCCAGCAGGGGGAGCCAGTCAGCTGCTTAAAATAAAAGCACACAAAACCCAATGGGTTGCTACACTGGGGACGTTGGGCAATTGGGGTGGAATGGAAAGTGCAAGCAAAGCAGAATGGATTCCAGAGGGTGTCTTCCTCAGGCCACCCGCTAGTTCCAAGGGCAGACCTGGCAAAACACAGCCAAGCATCCTTGTGCTTGCTCTTAAAAAAACCTAAGTTTGGTGATGTCATGAGTTTGCCTGATCGGATGAGGGGAAACTACCTGGTCACTCTATCCTGTCCCTAGAGTGGGCTTGACTGCCTGATTGGTGGGCACATTAGCAATAAGGAAGGCTAGGAGCTCTTGCCTTCAGCAAATGCCAGGCCTGAAGAAAGAGCAATCAATTGTCTTATCTGCAGATATGGCTTTTGGGGGATGGTGTTTCAAACAAAGAATCTGACCAACATCCCAGGACAACAGCACCTGCCTCTAGCATGCCAGACAGACATTGGGAAGCTAAAGTCTCCAAAAATAAGAAAAATCAGCAGAAAATAGGGAAAAAAATAAGACATTCCATCTCAGACGCAAAATACACATTGGGTGCAATCCTAACCTGGAGTTAGGCTGGCACAGTTAGGCCAGCAAAGTTTAGCCAGCACAAGTGCCACCGTAAAGTATGTTTGGACCACTCTCGGAGCCAGAGAGGCCAGTACACAGACCTGCGCCATCCTCCTTGACTCAGAGAGTGGTCTAAAAAGGAGTTTTTTTTTAGAGAATCAAAGGGCAAGGTATAGTTACCTATCCAGTTGTAGTGTCCGTGTGTCAGCAGTTCTGGGTGCACCTGACCTTTGACCCTGTGAGCAGTCTTGATGGACACTCAAGGACACTTCTGAGCAGCATGGGGTGCATGCACTCAGGGTGCAATCCTAAACTGAGTTAGGCCAACATAAGCTAAGCCAGCAAAGTTTGGTCAGTACAAGAGCCACCATAAAGTATGTTTGGACCACTCTCAGAGTCAGAGAGGCCAGCACAAAGACGTGCGCCATCCTCCCTGACTCCGAGAGTAGTCTAAACACGCTTTATGGTGGCCCTTGTGCTGGCCAAACTTTGCTGGCTTAGTTTATGATGGCCTAAATCCAGTTTAGGACTGCGCTCTCAAGGATTGCCCCCTGAGAGCAGCAGTGATGGACACTCAAGGAGTGACAACTTGCTGGTCAAATTCCCCTAGTACTTAAGGATTTTTGGGGTTGCGTCTATGTTCAAGGGATAAATGTGTAACTTCGTGCGTTCGGCTGTAGATGTGTGAATGGATAATCAAGCAGGATGTGAATGCAGCTAGTAGTGTCAGCGAAACTACACATTGCTACCTGGTGCCAGCAGATGTCTAGCAACCTAATCTGAGGTTTGCATTAGTTAATGTAAAACGCAGGTATAATCCAATGTTTTGTTCCAAAATACAAGAGTTCCTGGAATTGCATTCAGCAGAGCAAATACAAAATGTGAACATACTGGGAAGGTGCCTGACAGGATTACCAGAGTTGCATTCATCTAGAGATAGTGATATTATCATTTTCCTCCCAGGATGTGTGATAATGGAAGGGGGGAAGATAGTGAGAACGCACACACAAGTTTCCTGAAGCTTGACCAAAGTCTTTGGTCAAGAAACATGGCCTGTGTTTCTGGGAGTTCACCTTGCATTCTGGCATCTATTGCTATAGGCCTGTGGATCGTTACTTGATTTCAGAGTCCATTTCCAGGGTAGTTTGTGTGGAAGGGCTCAAAGCTTTGACATGGAAAGAAAACTCAAGGGCAGGATGTTTCCATGTACTTCCAGGTAATAATAATAATAATAATAATAATAATAATAATAATAATAATAATAATAATAATAATAATGATGATGATGATGATGATGATGATGATGATGATGATGATGTCCTACCCAGATGATGATGATGATTAACAACAACAACAATATTGTAGACCCATCACCAGGCAGGAATAAAACCAGGAATAAAAGTAAGGTAAAGAAAGAGGGAGATTTACTGGTAACAGAATAGCCCCCTTTTCCATTGTCAGTTTTGTGAGTGTCTTAACTACAGTTACATTATAGAGGACATACTAAACATAAACAATGATCATAAATGAAAATGGGATTTCTGACAGAAGCAAAACTCCTGTCAACACCATGTTTCGTATTAGATATTCATTACTGCAATGAATAACAGTGGAAACACTGTTCTGTTTTTCTTTTTTCTTTTCACTAGCTGTCAAGTCTTGGAAAAATACTCTGGCAGCATTACGAGGTTCTTTTGTTTTGCTTGATCATGGGAAATGGAAAGCAGGGAAGATCAGGAACGTGATGTGGCTACAGTTTTCGGTTTTTTAGATGGCTGATCCTCAGGTTGGAATGCACAATGCTTCTCAATTCAGAGTGCAATCCTAAACTGGAGTTAGGCCAGCATAAAATAAATCAGCAAAGTTTGGCCAGCACAAAGGATAAGTTTGGCCAGCACAAAGGCCAGCATAAAGCGTGTTTAGACTACTCTCAGAGTCAGGGGGGATGATGCATGTCTGTGTGCTGGCCTGTCTGACTCTGAGAGTGGTCCCAACATACTTTACGGTGGCCCTTGTGCTGGCCAAACTTTGCTGGCTTAGTTTATGCCGGCCTAACTCCAGTTTAGGATTGCGCTCTTGCCTAACGCAACTATCCCATACCCCCTCTGCTCTGGCGCTGTGCTCTTGCTCTGCCAAATGTCGCAAACGTGGCGTAAAGTATGTCTGCGACAGTGCTGTGGCGCTGGACTGGTGCGAGCAGCAGTGGCAGCACTGGCCATGCGCCAGTCCGTCATTGGCGTCACTCAGTCCGCTCAGGGCCTCCGTGAACACGTTCCAGTGGACACAGACGGCGGTTGTGGTGCAGGATGGCCGTAGTGTCATATCCTAAAGCCTGTCCCCGGCCAGGGCGGCCCCGATTTGGGCTGCTCCTGTCCACCTTCCTCTGCGCCTGCAAAACAGCAGGGCAACCGGGGTTTACGCAGTGCAAGGGGAAAACCTCCCCTTGTCCTGCACGTTGCTGCTGCCGCCTCCTAATAGGTTTTAGGATATAGCCCTGCTATGGTGGCCTTACTAGGCCGGCTTAGTATAGGATCGCGCTCTCAGTTTAGGATTGCGCCCTTAATTATGTAAAGGGGAAATGACCCAGCAACATTAGTGGACTATTGTAACACGGCGGGAAGGCCGTCAAACGGATATTTGTTGCACATATCGATTTGTAAACATGCACTAGGCAGTGTTACAGGTGAGCTTTTCAGAATGCACAAGCGAGAGCAATGCTGTTAAACGGGAGCAGATGCTTCAGATTCCCCTCCCCCCCCCTGCGTGGCCTTGTCCTAGTTTCTTGCTTAGCCATAGTCAATGTTCCATTAATTCTTAAGAGTACTCGGTCCTCAGCCCTGGCTGATATAATACACCTAAAAGGTATTTGGAACAGACACAGCAGAATTTGAGTTTGTCGGTTGGAATAGAAATCTGAGGGTGTGGGTGTTGGTTTTGCCTGTTGGTTTGTTCGAGAGATTGTCTGCTGATTGTCTGCTGATTAGGGCGCAATCCTAACCTGGAGTTCGGCCGGCACAGTTAGGCCAGCAAAGTTTGGCTGGCGCAAGGGACACTGTAAAATATGTTGGACCACCCTCGGAGTCAGAGAGGCCAGCACACAGACATGCGCCATCCTCCCTGACTCCGAGAGTGGTCCAAACGTGCTTTACGGTGGCTCTTATCCCAGCCAAACTTTGCTGGTGACCAGATGTCATCTTTTTTCTAGGACCTCTTGAAAAATTTCAGCCGACTGTCCTGGGTAAATTTCAAACTGTCCTACATTTCAAGACAGACAGGGGGTGCTAGCGCCAAGAGGGGCTGCCTGCAACACTTGCTTGAATGTTTGTCCTTTATTCCTTTGTTTATTGGATTGCATTAAAGGAGGACAAGACACTCCAAAATCCATCCATCTATCTATCTATCTATCTATCTATCTATCTATCTATCTATCTATC
>JAJKFI010000024.1:9775166-9808469 GCA_029204185.1 Lerista edwardsae
ATCTATCTATCTATCTATCTATCTATCTATCTATCTATCTATCTATCTATCTATCTATCTATCTATCTATCTATCTGAGTGTTTGTAGCTTTTGTTTTAGTAACATCCTACATTTTTCTTGAATGCCCTACATTTAGGGGTGCTGTGTCCTCTTTTGTGGTTATGACAGCTGGTCATCCTGGCAGAATAGGATCTAGCTGTGACTTGAAAAATGGAACAAATGCTCCATAATTTAGCTACCACCATTTTATTACCTGCAATCCATTACAGCAGTTTGATTTTGCAATAAACAGCCCTAATTGAATAAGAAGCTGTTGGGACGAAGGAGGATAAAATACCACTTTCAAGTGGAAGAATATAGGGCAGGGGGAAGGGATGGGCCAACCCAGGCCTCATTCTGCCATCACTGTGCCAACAGTCAACCGAGGTGCCAGATTCAGCTCTTGGGCAGCTCATTCCTCCCTAACTTCCTGCGTGGCAATGCAGCAGCGCCAACATGGTGCCAACTGCACTGTTCTGCAGGGGAGTTTTGCCATATTGAGGCCTCTTTGGGGGATGGAGACATTTGCGCCCTTGCCCCAGGGCAAGCCCCCACTGCTGCCATGGGTCAACGTGGACCTTTACAGGTGAGATTGTTGGCACACGTCCACGTTGACCTGTGAAGGTAACTCGGGCCCAGGAAGAGGTTAGCATTTGGTGGGCACTGATGCTGCTGATACCAACCATTCCCAAGGCAGATCCACCCTCCTCCAGCTCTTATTGCCTCCATAGTCCCCCCATCTACCCCATTCCATCCCCTCCTTGCCTCCTTCCCAACCCCTACATTGATGGCAGGCGTCCAGTGTCAGATGTTGCATGGATCGGCCATTTGCAGCAGTGGCTAGGCCGTGCTCACTTGGGGTGTGTGTGTGTGTGTGTGTGTGTGTGTGTGTGTGTGTGAGTGCAATCCTATACCCCCTTAGTGTCGGCGCTGTGCTCTTGCTCTTGCGAACGCTGTTGTGAACGTGCCGTAAAGCGCGTCTGCGTCGGTGCTATGGCACTTGGCCAGCACCAGCGCCAGCGTTCGGGTGCTGGCACGACCGTCGGTAGCGCCAGCTGTGCGCCAGTCAAATGCCAGCATTGCTCAGTTGGCACAGGGCCTCCATGAGGGCATTCCAGGGGTGTAACTGGGTGGCGCAGTGGGCAGAAAAGGGGGTTGTGATCAGTGGCATCATCCTACCGGTTCGCTGGGCGGAGTTTCTTCGCTCGCTGGGAGGGTTTCCATGGTGATCGGCAGTGTGTTCGCTCTGTGTGTGTGTTTGCTCCCTTGAGCGTTCATATGGAGAGGTGGCATATAAAACTGCCGAATTAAGAGCGCAGTCCTAACCAGCTTTCCAGCACCAGGGCAATGCAGCTCTGAGGTAAGGGAACAAGCATTTCCTTACCTTGAGGAGGCCTCAAACTATGCCAGTGCTGGAAAGTTGGTCAGGATTCTGTCCTAAATGAAATAAGGGAGGTTCATAAAATGCTGGCTTCTGCAAAGATTATTCAAGTGCAGTGTAAATTGACTTGGAAAAGATTGACAGGAGAGTAATTTCAACTGAATCGGTTCACATACCTTCAAGTATTGATTCCTATCATTTTATGCTGGCAGCGAAGAGACTCTCGTTTTGAAAACCTGGCCGTGTCTCTTGCCCACTCCAAGGGCCCAAATCTATCCAACTTCCCAGCGCCGATGCAGTCGCAATGCAGCCCCAAAGCAAGGGCAGAAATACTCCTTTACCTCTGTAACTGCTCCTGCGGTGCAGTATGCTGCACACACCCTGTTTGCCTGGCTACCACGGCGCTGGAAAGTTGGAGAGGATTGGGCCCTAAGTCTCCCATCAAACTTAGGGCTGGAAAAAGCAAGCTGTACAGTATGTGATTTTCATAGAGTCTGTATGTGGGAAGAGAGGATGGATCTGAGAAGTAATTCAAAATCAATTTTTGGTTCTGCTCAGTTGCAGCGATCAAAATCTGGAGTGAGCTTTACCAATCTCCCATCTCGCCCTTATTGTTTATTGCTTTTCTGCATCACGGAACTGGCTCTGGAAGCCCCCAACTCAAGCCAATCAGATTTCATGGTGTGTGAAAATATGAGAAAGCTCTCATTAGCACCAGGCAGTGAAGCATGCAGCGTAAACCAACGTGCTCTGGGGCTCCTTCTCCCACAGCAGAAGAGTGGAAATGAATGGGTCCCCTCCTACTTCTCTTCATCCGCCTTGCTTGATTTGGGGTTATTGGCTGGCTACCGGATCACTTCAGGGCCAGTAGGCTGGGTGGTGTGTAACAAGGGAAGTGGAAGATTGCAAAGAGAGGGCGAAATGAAAGGGAGAGAGTCTACGGACACAGCAGATAAAACGGCTGATTTGGAAAAAGGACAATGGGGTGATATTTAGGGATGAGCGAAAATACGCATCTCAACTTCGCAACAAGTTTCGCATTTCAAACTTCTATGTGCAAAAGAGGGTGTGCTTCTTTTAATGCAGTGCTGTAGCCCAGGAAATGTCGCCCGGTGCAGAAGGCAAAATGATGCCTCTGAAATGACATCACAACAGGAAGTGATGTCAGAGTTGGATTTTTGTTTTTGGGGTTTTTTTTTTTGGCCATAACGTTTGATAGAAGGAAGGTATTACACTCTGATTGGTTTCATTGCATTCTGCATAAAATTCCCGATTGAATGATGCATAACATGATAGTATTAGTCCTGAAAAAAGCATGATTTTAACAAACCACAATTTTTACTTGACGGTTATATTTTTGTTTTTTGGGCCATAACATTTGATAGAGTAAAGCTATTACACTCTGGTTTGCTTCATTGCATTTTTGCATTGCATTACCTTTCCAATGATATATCATATGATGGTATTGTTCGTAATTACCTCTGTTTTCACAATTTTGGCCCCTAGTGTCAAACTCAGCTTATGGGCCCCCTAAAGCACGTTGCCTGGTGCAATTGCACCCCCACACCCCTTAGCTATGCCTCAGTTTTGATGCACCCTACAAAGAAGACTGCTGCATTTTTGGCTTTCATTTTGTGCCTCACTCGTGTGGTGATTGACATCTATGGAATCCATGATTCACTAGTGTGTTTGGAACGTGACATGCATAATGGTGTGTTTGGTGCGGCATGCTTGCAGGACCGTTTGTGAGGGCCCAAGTGTCACAGCATGAGTGCAAGAGGGAGTCTGAGAAGAACTGCCAGTTCACCATTCTCAGCCATGTGATGGAATAGTCACTCTGCTAGGAAAGTCATTGTAACCCCCCCACCCCCACCCCCCGTGCCTATATACCTGTGGGAGTTAGGGTCAAACTGGATGTGACCCTAAATGTGTTGTTTTCTTCTTCTAAAATCAGTATGTTAAAAAGGAAATAGCACAATGGGGAAGAATGAAACAGCCAAAACCTTGGAGGGGGGGGAGTTTTTCCATTGTAATAGTGCATGGGGAAGGGGCATGATTCTGATTGGAACTGTGACAAAATAGTTATCAGCCCTCCTCAAAACAAAAGCACTCTGTTGTGTATTGAGACTTGATTCGTCCTTCAGGCTTCACACAGATGTTGGTGACCTTATAGTTTTCGGAACAGGATAAAAACATTGTAAGAGCATAAGAAGAAGCCCGCGGATCAGGCCAAAGGCCCATCTAATCCAGCGTCCTGTATCTCACAGTGGCCTCAAGGAGCCACTGGGAGCACACGAGACAACAAGATGTCTGCTTCCTGTCACCACTCCCTGGTGCCTGGCATTCTGAGGCAGCCTACTACTAAAACCAGGAGGTTGCACATACCCATCATAGCTTGTGACCTGTGATGGGCTTTTCTTCCAGAAATCTGTCCAATCTCCTTTTAAAGGCACCCAGACTAGATACCATCACTATATCCTGTGGCCCACTGGATCAGGCCAGGGGCCTATCAAGTCCAGTTTTCCTATATCTCACAGGCAGAGGCAGAGGAAGGGTGTAGCTCGGGGTGGCGCGAGCCATGGGCGCCGGCAGCGGCAAGGAGCCATTGCGAGGAAGAACCAGCACGCTTTCTGACCTGCCTGCCCTCCCTTGTTTATGGTTCGCTCCGTTATGGAGCTATTCCGGGCGCAGGGAGGCGTGACAGGGAGACGCACAGGGGTGGGGCGACGCACTGGGGGCGCGGTTACGTCGCCCTGCCCCGGGCACGTTTGGGGCTTCATCCGTCTCTGCTCACAGGGCGCAATCCTAACCAACTTTCCAGCAAAGGGGTAAGGGCAATGCAACTCTGAGGTAAGGAAACAAACATTCCTTTACCTTGAGAAGGCCTCCATGACTACAACGCTACTGAAGAATGCAGAACATGCCCCATTGACACAGTTATGTCAATGCTGGACAGTTGGTTAGGATTGCACCCATAGTCACCCATCAGATGCCTCACGGAGCACACAGGCAACAAGAAACCTGTATCCTGTTCCACTCCCTTGCACCTGGCTTTCTGAGGTAGCTTAATGTTCCTCTGCTTAACTCAAAGTCAACCTAGCATTGCAAGAAACCTTTGAAAATGTAAATGTTGTGATACCCAGAATGTGTCATTCTGCAGCATGTACCAAATACCTGTGCATCTATCTGTGGTGGTGAAAGTCCACATTAGAAAAGTCCATCTAAGAGCCAGGGATCGATCTCCTGCCAGCTCCGACATGTATTTGGTGCAGTAAAAATGTTCTAGACTGCATGCTTTTGGAATAAATCTTCTGATCCCAAACACCAGTTGCTGCTTTAACATCCCAGGCAGAGCATTAAGATTCATTCTTGTTTTCTTTTTTCAGCCTTCCCATTTGTCTGCAAGCCGTGTCACCAAGCAGAAACGCATTCTTCATTGGGGAGCTCTGCTCTCGGCGGTCTCAAGCCATAATGTCATTTTTCTCTGCCATGTAACCGATGGCTAACATTTGAACAAGCTAATTCCCCTGCGCACATGACTTGCGAAGGCATCAGAGAGATACAAGGCAGTGGCATCTTGGACCTCACCATCTGCACAGCCTCCATCCAAGAAAACGAGACAAAACAAAAACAGTACAGCTGGCTTCTTTTCTAGGTGGCTAAGTTCCAGTTTATGTCTTAATGTCAGGGGCGCGGCTAAAGAAGTGCAGGGGGGTGTAATTGCACTGGGCAACAGGTTTTGCAAGAAGCTCCTCCCTTTCCTGTTGGGAGCCAACGTAGCTTCCCGTTTTGCTCTAGCCATTGGGAATGACTCTGAAGCAGAGGGGGAGTGTCTGCTTGAAAAATTTAGTGCTGTGACCCCCCTCTAGGTATGCCAGCATTGGGGTGTTCTGGGGGAAAAGACTTTTGGATTTTCCAGGATCTTCCCCCTCTTCCAGGTTCCATGCTACAGCAACAAGCCAGGGACATCATTGGAACGTGTTCCTCATCTCTGTGCTCTTGCAATGCTGTTCAGAACAATCAACAGCAGTGAAGATTAGCTGTGAAGATTAACTGACTTTCCCAATGCAGAGGTGTTCTGTAGCAAAATACCTTGAGGCCAAGGAATATAATCCGGGAAGACTGTTGCCTTCTTGTCTCGAGTCCCGGATACTTTCCAGGAGTATCGGTTTGATCATTGCAACTTGCAGGCAGGATGAGCTGGATTTTGGTCTGATCCACCAGGGCTCCTTTCATGTTCTTATAATTCCTCTCACATAGCCTGCCTCCTCTGTCTGAATCTTTTATTCAGCCTTCCTTAGGGCTCAGGTCTATATAAAATGTAGAAGATGATGCTCTTTTATAGATGTACGCATTATTTCAAGTCTCAATCAAGGCCGATCTAGATCAGCGGTTCTCAAACTGGTGGGTCACGGCCCACCAGGGGAACCGGAAGTAGGGCATTCCCCCTTAAGGGGTGTTACCTGCAGTGATGGCAGTGACACAATCCTGAGGATTGCACAGCTGCCAGGGACAAAGGGTTTTTTTTTTTTCCTTACCTGGCAGATTGCAATCGAATGGTTTCAGATAGCTGGTTTGCTTTCAGATAGCTCAGTATTATTCAAACAAGCAGATAGAATGGTTTCAGATAGCTGCAATGGTTTTGGATAGCTCATTGTTATTCAAACTGTGGGTTGGGACCCACTTGGTGGGTCGCGACCTGATGTCAGGTGGGTCGTGGAGAGCTGGGAGCAGCCATCTTGAGAACTGCAGACTGAACTGTCGTTATATTTCTTTTGTGAGTGTTAACAGTTTGAATTTGCTGTAGTCTAAGAATGCCAATTTGCAATTTAAGAGTGTCATTTTATTATGTTACAATGACAGCACTTCTTGCTTGATGATGTCACTTCCTGCCATGACATCACTTCCAGGTTAATGACATCACTTCTGGTGATCCCCATATGAGTACCATTCTAAAAGGTGGGTCATGGTCTAAAAAGTTTGAATACCACTGAGATCAGAGGTGGAGGAAGGGTATAGCCCAGGGTGGTGCGAGCCATGGGCGCCAGGCAGCAGCGGGGTGCCATTGCGCGGAGTCCACGGACAAACCCGCATGCTGTCTGGCCCACCCACCCTCCCTGGCGTCTGTTCCGCTCCAAAATGGAGCTATTCCGGGCACAAGGAGGCGTGGCTGTGTGATGCACGGGGGCAGGGCGACGTGCTGGGGGCATGGTTTCATTGCCCTGCCATGGGCGCACTCGGGGCTCCGTTCGTCCCTGACTGAGATAGCTTATTTTAGTTAAATGGAGACTTGGAGAGACCTGCAGACGCTCCCCACGCACTCTGGAGGCTGTTTCTAGGTATAATAAGGCGCAAAGCCCTCTTTGTCCCCAGTAGCAGTGTGATCCCTGGGATCCTGTCACAGCTATAGCCCTGCTCCTGCAAGCACTTAAGTGGCTCACAACTCCCTGGGAGGAGTTGTGATCTAGAGAATATTGATCTAGATCCCTAGTGACCATTGATCTAGATAATACTGTTGACTTGTCCTGGAAAGCACATTTCTAAATTGAATGGTTTAAAATTCCACTGTGAAAAACATTTAAATGTGACATGGATCAATTTTTGGAAAATATGCTATTGGGCAAATCCACACACTGCAAAGAGACAATTTGACCAAACGAGGTCCCATCCAGTTATCTCAAGAATGAGAAAAGTGGCAAGAGATTTATATATCTGTGATTTATATATCTTTCCCCCCTTTTAAGGAGGAGGAATAGAAAAATCCTTCTGTTAGTTGAAAAGACAAAAAAATAAAAAAAAGCTTCAAGTGTGTTCTCTTAAAGGGAAGCAGAAAGATCAAACAGACAACTTTAGCACAGCAGCAGAGAAGTCCTTCTGAGCCCTGTAATGTATGTTTAATAAAGTGGAGAAAAAAATGCTGCTCGTTAAAAAGTATTTTGAATTTCTCATCCATCTGGTTTGGTGTTTTATTAAAACCATGGCCACTTTCCATGCTGTTGTTAGCTATCCTTACTTTCCCAAGGTTATATTTGCATCACGGTCTCAGCCCTATATATTTTTTTCACCATTTAATGTTGCATTTCTCATAACGTGGAACCAAACGTAACAAACTAAAAGTCCACATATTACGTAACCATAATCAAAATTATTATTATATTTTGAACAGCTTCTCCTCCTACATGTTTGCTCATTATTTGCTCATTATTAGTAGGCAGCAGGGGTGCAGCTAAAGAAGTGCGGGGGGGGGGCAATTGCACCGGCAACAAGCTATAGGAGGGCAACAAGCTGAGCTTGACACTAGTGTCCAAAATGCTGAAAACCATGGCATGTATGAATAATACCATCATGTTATAAATCATTGGAAAGATAATTTAATGCAGAATGCAATGAAACAAACTAGAGTGTAATCTCTTCATTCTGTCAAAAGTTATGGCCCCAAAACCCGGAAAACAAAAATAAAATTGTGATGTCACTTCCTGTTGTGATGTCATTTTGGGAGCAACACTTTGCCCTCTGCACTGGGCTATGCTTTCGTTAGCTACGCCACTGATCCATGTGGCTGGCTGCTGTGGCAGGCTGGAGGGAGGCAACGGCAGCGACAGACTTGGGTTGAAGGACACCGCAGATACGCCATCCTCTTGGCCCCTGCAAGCCACCATTGATACAACCCTCTTCTCCTTATCTTATGGATGGCCTGCTCCTTATCCTACCTGTCCAAGCCAAAGGGCCTTATCACTGGCGGTACGTGTGTACTGCGGGCTAAAAGTGTCGCAAACATGCCATAAAGCAGGTTTGCGACAACCAGACAGGAGGAAGCCCTGGCCCTGGGCTGGGATTAGTGTGCGCCTGGCCTCAGAGCCTTGAAAAAGGCACTCCAACAGCACCAGTGAGTGGTTAAGTAGATTTGGGATACGGGGGAGGTGGGGAGGGAGTGGAACTGGGCAGGGGGAGGGGAGGGATCGGGCCCACCTGGGGTTGGGGCCTGGTAGTGGCTTCCACTGCTAATGCCCCGCCTTAGGCTAGGCAGGCTGACATGGGGCTGCTCAATTCGTGGCCAGCAAAATAGCCAGTGGAGACTCGAGGGCTCCCATTGCAGGGGCCGGGGATTTCCATAGGGGAAGGGGACGACCGTCCCATTCCATGGCTGCCACAATTCTTGCAGGATGCAGCAGTAGCTATTTTGCTCAGGATTGGGCTGCAAGTTCTCCACTACCCCTTGGCATCCTCAGTGGGGCCATCGCTCCAAATTCCTTCTGCCCATTATTAGCTGGGACTTGGGTCAGGCGTGCTCTGAGACGGCACCTCAGCTTTAAAAGCTTTAACCCCTCTTTATGCTTCTTCAGATGGGCAACTCGATCCTGCCCAAGTTCCCCTGTGCCACTGTAGCCATGCTGGCATGGCTTCGGCTGCAGTCGCGGATCTAGGGGGTGCTAGGGGGCACGAGCCATGGGCGCCATCTTGGAAGTGGGCGCCCTAACCATGGTGCACCACGCCCCCAAAATGGCACCTGCGGCCTGCCCCGCCCACTCCCAGGCCCTGCGCCGTGTTCTCCTCGCTCCGGCTGGCCTTAAAGAGCCAGCCGGAGCAAGAAGAAGGCGCTGCCGCCCGGCGCCCCCTTCTCCTAGCTCCCGCTGGCTCTTTAAGGCCAGCGGGAGTGAGGAGAACGTGGCGCCGCGCGGCACCCTGTCCCCCACCTCTTAGAACGGGGCGGGGCGTCGCATGGCGCCATGTCATGATGTCGTGATGTCATGACGTTGCATGCCCCCATGGGGCGCGTTCTGATTGGGCGCCATGGGCGCCCTTTTGACTAGAACCGCCCCTGTTCGGCTGCATGCCGTGGGGGAATTTTTTCAGGCTGGAGGTCTCCTAGACTTAAAGGTACACTTGTCCCCTTGCCCTGGGTTAAACCCCAGCTGGTGCCACAAGTCAACTGGGACCTTTGCCAGCTATACAGCTGGCATAAGTTCAGGTTGAGCCGTGTCAACGGATCAGGCCCCGGAAGGGGGATAGGCCATGACGCATGCCAGCACTGCCTGACCCCTAGGCCTGATCCCACCACTCTGCCCCATTGACCCCCTGCCCCATTCCTCCCCCTTGCCCTTCCCCCACCCTTTCCCCACCCCTATGTTGCACAGTGCTGCACTTACCTGCTCCGACAGTGCCGGCACCAGCAGGAAAGCCCTGGCCTTCCTTCCCGTCAGCAGCGCAAACAGGTGCGCCATCCTAAAGTGCTTTACGCAGTGGTGTTATCCTACCAGTACGCTGGGCGGGACGTCCAGGTGATTGGCAGCCCGCCCGTCACGTACTGCAGCGTTACACCATTTGCGTAATGTACGCAAGCGGCGTAATTGGTTATGCAAATGGCGTAACGCTGCGGTACGCGACAGGCGGGCTGCCGATCACCCGGATGTCCTGCCCAGCGTACCGGTAGGGTAACACCACTGGCTTTACGGCACTTTTGCAACAGCTCGCACCAGCGGAACACTGGCCCTGATAACAGATGGAATTGGGCCATAAGACTTTCCTCTGAAGTGGAATATGCTACTTTGGGAAGCACAGTGGAAAGCAGGGTAAAAATGCTTAAAAATAAATGACTGGAAAAATATGACATTCTGTGTCTGTTCAGTGAAACAAAGTGTGTGCTAATCGGTTGTTTTTCTCCTCAGGCAAAACATCTGAGGGGAGCCGAAGCCAAAATAATTCAGAATTTGATAAAACTAGCAACTTATTAGGATGTTTGTGTTGTGAGCAAAAATGATGTCGCAAAGGTGGCACTAGTTGATACAGTTTAAAAATAGACATTTCGGTTTTAGCAATTATATCCAGAGCACATACGCATTTTTTTTTTTGCCATGTTTTGGCAAGTTATTCAAAGTTTAATTTCTAAAATGCTGGCAGTTTCTGTTCAAGTCATCAACAGCTGTGAGCTCCTGTGGTTACTGGTGTGGACATTTACAGCAGAAGCGTAGTCAGAGGGAGGGGGCGCTAAGTATTGCAGGAGCCTCAACCCACTGTGTAAGCAGCCCCTCCCCCTCGTCATTGGAGTGCACTGTTGCTGTTGGTGCCCAGAATGGGTCCAACAATGAGTGGGAGGAGTCAGTTACACAGCATATTGAGGTGGCTGCAATACTTAATGTGACACCCCCTATTAAACATAGAATCATAGAGTTGGAAGGGACCTACAAGATCATCTAGTCCAAGCCCCTGCCTGTAGCAGGAGATCCTCCTAGAGCATCTCCAGCAGATACCTGAAGCCCCTGCTTGAAGCTCTCCAGTGAGGGAGAATCCACCACCTCCCTCAGCAATCTATTCCAATCTATTCTATGTTGAGCCGCCCTTATCATCAAGAGATTCTTCTTGATGTCCAACTGGAATCTCCTCTCTTGCCGTTTGTACCCATTGGACCTGGTTCTACTGTCAGAGGCAGATGAGAGCAAATTTGTCCCTTCTTCCTTATGACAGCCCTTCAGAGATTTGAAGAGTGCTATCATATCCCCTCTCAGCCTTCTCTTCTCCAAGCTAAACCAACCGTTCCCTCAACCTTTCCTCATAGGACTTGTTTTCCAAACTCCTGATCATTTTCGTTGCTCTTCTCTGAACCTGCTCCAGTTTGGCTGCATCATTCTTGAATTGCTATGCTTCTGCCTGAAGATGTCTTTCTCAGCCCTGTCTGGAGATGCCAAGAACCTTCAAACTTGGGATCTCTGACCTACAAACCATGTGCCCGACCATTGACATAGAGCCCTGACCATTCACAGTGATGTGAATGAGAGCCTTTTCTGCAGACACCACCAGGCTTTGGAATTCTCTTCCTAGGGAGGTTCAACTCGACAACCTCTTTAAGGGCCAACGACTCCATTTATGAAGCTACCGTCCTCCAAGCCCAACCAACGTTTGTATGGTCTACTGTCGTGTTCCAAATGATGTCCAATGGATGTGGGCTATGAAACGTCTTGGTTTTGTAATAGGGATGGTGGCCAGAGATAGAGCCTTCTTAGTGGTGGCTCCATGGCTATGGAATTCCCTCCTCTTGGAATTAAGAACAGCTCCCTCACTAGCAATCTTTTGGCAGTGTCTTTTCTCTTTAAGGAGGTGTTTATTAATTGCTGACATGCTGGGCTGGCATTTTAATTTAATTTTTAATCTTCTATTTTAATGATTGTATAATCCTTTGGAGTCTGCTGCTTTTAATTGTTTTAATTTTATTCTGTATTCTTTTACCTATTGTAAGCCCCCTTGGGTGCCCTAATATGGGGCGGAAAGGCAGGGTATAAATCCAATTAATGATGATGATGATGATGATGATGCTCTTGAACTGGGGCAGTGCTTACGGTCCAGTGCATGATGGGTAACACATTGACATCACAATAGTTTGTAGTAATATATCAATCAATCAACAGGTATTGTGTATACTGCTTTTCAACCCAAAGTTCACAAAGTGGTTTACAGGCAAATAGTAATAATAATAAACTTAAATGGCTCCCTGTCCCAAAAGGGCTCACAATCATTAAAAAAAAAAGGCAGACCACCAGCAACAGCCACCAGAAAAGACAGTGTACTGGGGTGAAGAGGAACAATTACTCTCCCCCTGCTAAATATAAGAGGAACACCACTGGAAAAAATGCCTCTTCCCCAGTTAGCAGGGGTAAATATATTACACAGTGTTGCAGCTAGAATTAGAGCGCAATCTTAAACTGGAGTTAGGCCAGCATAAACTAAACCAGCAAAGTTTGGCCAGCACAAGGGCCACCATAAAGTGTGTTTGGACTACTCTCGGAGTCAGGGAGGATGGCTCACGTCTGTGTGTTGGCCTCTCTGACTCCAAGAGTGGTCCAAACATACTTTACGGTGTCCCTTGTGCTGGCCAAACTTTGCTGGCTTAGTTTATGCCGGCCTAACTCAGTTTAGGATTGCGCCCTTAATCTCATTTCATGTTATATTCTTCTTTGCAAAGATCAAAACTAGGGAGGAGGATTTCTTTCAGACAGATTCACAATAGGGTATTTGTTCGCCTCCTAGAACAGACAAAGATGAATACAAATTTTTCTATTTTAAGTTCAAAGTGATGAAAATAAATGCAGTGTTATAAAGTTTTGACAGCTGTGTGTGTCATGTTGGGGGGGGGGAGGACAACAACAGATAATCTCTGCAGCAACCACAGCGCTCTTTTTTACGTGCTATTGCAAGAATCTCATTAGAGGTGGGATTTTTTTTTAAGTACAAAACCCCTGCCCCAAACAATGATCATTCAATCACCAGTAAAGAAAGCTAGAATGAAACCATTCTAGCAGCTGGAAAGAATATATTAAAAAGTCTTGTTACTGAAGAGTCTGTTTTTTTTAATGTAGTGAAGTCTCATTAGAACAGTCTAAAGCTGTCATCTTTAACAGATGGACTTTGGTGATGGGCACTCTTCCCCGGACGTGTTCTGGTATAAAAATCAGAGCAGAACGAACCAGGACAGACCATTACTAAATGAAAGATGCAAAAAATATATTCAAAGATAGCAGGATATGCTAGGGACACGAGGGAACAATAATTTAGAAACAGTTCCAGCAATGTGGTTTTATGAAACCCTTCCCTGTCCTGAGAACAGGACAGAACAAATTGGAACTGATACTTTTCTAACTCAGCAATCATGCAAAACACAGTAGCATATGTAAGAGTTATATAAGAACAATATTTTAGAAGTGGCCTATGCAGAATGGAAGAATGGAAAGGAATGCAGAAAGACATTCCTTTAATTAGCACTCAGCGTTTTAAAAAAGCTTCTCCTACATGGCAACGCGGCTGCAGACATTCTCCAGGGGCTCAGAACAGATTAGTATCAATTCTATCTGAGCAGAGGCGTTTCTACAGGGATGGCAAAGCTCTAAGTATTGCAAGAAGCCTTACCCTGTCATGTAAATCCCTCCTCTCCCTTGCTGCTGTAGCCAGTAAGCAATGCCAAGATGTTGCTGTTCCCTGTGAGGATTGGCTAAAACGGTGCAGGAGAGGAGTGATTTCTACTGCAAGGTAAGGCTTCTTGCAAAACTTAGAGCTTTGCCATCCCTGTAGAGACGCCACTGTATCTGAGATAAGACATCTTTACTTCGCCCTGGAGCGAGGCAAAACAATGCAAAACAGAAGTGATTAATTATACTTCTGGTGTGTGTGTGTGTGTGTGTGTGTGTGTGTGTGTTCCAGGGCAGGAGAGGAGGTCTTATTCAGAGCTAATTGATAGTAATCTGCTTTAAGCCCCTGAAGAATGCTTGCTGCTGCATTGCCATGGTAAGAGAAGCTTTTTTTAATTTATTTATAAAAATGCTGATTGCTAATTAAAGGAATGTGTTTATTTAAACAAAAGGCACTTCTCTTCCCTCTGCACTGAGTCAAATCAGTAGATGGGAAATCTAAGGATGAGAAGGCTGTATGTGTATTCGTCCCAGATGCTTCAATGGGCCTCATGATTTTAGTTGCTCTGCCTACTTTGGAATTTGTGATTCTGTTCCTTTTCCGGTAAATTATTTATTGCCGAGCTTGGGTTCTGAATGTGGAATTTGGTGTCTTTGGGGGGTCTCATTTTACCACAATCACCTAATGCAGCAGTTCTCAAACTGTAGGGAAGAGGTCTAGCAAGCATTTCTACTACTGCTGTGACTGGAGTTCCTGAAAAAAGCACAGTGTAAACTTTATAAAAAAGAAAAAAGACACCTCCTGCTGTCATTCCCATCACCAAAATGTTCCCTTGAAATAATATCCCCCCCCATTACCCAGTTTCACCCCACCACTTCAAACCCCTTCACCTTTAAATCTGGCCAAAAATGCTTCTAAAATAATTTTTGGATCAGCTTCACATTCAACACATAGTTTGGCTTTTCATTAAAGTGTACTATAAAACGGAGCCAAGAAGCCGCAGGAGAACCCAATCAAAACTGGGTCCACAGCACAAGTGCAGGGTTTTATTTTTTGTTTTTTTGTTTTTTAAAAAGCTTTCCACCGGCAACAAGGTCCCATTTTAAACCATTCCCCCATGTAATGATCCCACTGGAAATTACTTTCCCCCTCCCATCTCCCTGAATCTGCTGTATGCAACTGGGAGAGAAACGATAACCAAAGCCAATAGCATTTAGCTTTGCAACACGAATTGCAATTTCCAGGGAGAGGGGTGTGATCTCCACTGGGACAGCAGCATGGGGGGAAAGAATTAAAAGGCCTCCCACTCATGCTTCCTGGCTCTGATTAGCCCCCAGTGGCTGCTACTTCATATAAACTACAACTCCACACTTTCCTCTGGATTGTACGCGTCATCTGGTCCAAAATAAGGGTGAAACACAATGGATTTTTGATTACTGATTTCAGCCTCTGATTAATCAGTGCATTGCCATATTTTCACTGCAGCTTGAATGTAATGTACATTGTTGTTCAGTCGCTAAGTCGTGTCCGACTCTTTGCAACCCCATGGACCACAGCACGCCAGGCCTCCCTGTCCTCCACTAGCTTCCGGAGTTCGCCCAATTTCATGTTCATCGCTTCGGTGACACTCTCTAACCATCTCATCCTCTGCCGCTCCCTTCGATCTTTCCCAGCATGAGGGTCTTTTCTAAAGATTCCTTGTATTGGAAAAGGCGGAAGATACCCCGAGGAGTTAGGGAATGGTGTCAGCCATGGCCCCTTGTCCACATTAGCCAGGGATAATAGGGTTAGAAAACCAGGCAGAAGCAGTGGCTGGGCTGCACAGCTGCAGCCACTTAGGACCCTATAGTGGGATATAAGGAGCCCCTGAAGGAAGGAGAAGGTGTGGGTTGTAGAGAGAGTGATGGGAGGAGTGGAGGGTTGCTGACTTGTTGGACTGGATAAAGGAAAGTAAGGTTGTTGTGAAAGGCTATAAAAAGTAAAGGTTTCCCCACGACCGAATGGTCTAGTCGTGACCGACTGTAGGGGGTGGTGCTCATCTCTGTTTCAAAGCCTGTAGAGCCGGCGTTTTGTCCAAGGACAAGCTTTGGTGGTCATGTGGCCGGCATGACTCTACGCCGTAGCGCACAGAATGCCTTCCCACCGAAGTGGTCCCTATTTATCTACTTGCATTTAGGTGCTTTTGAACTGCTAGGTTGGCAGGTTTAACCTGCTGCGCCACCATGTCCCTGTGAAAGACTATATGGGATTGTTATATGGCTGCCATGCCCCTGGAGCCACTGAGTGGAGGAGGCAGGTGTGGCTTAGGCAAGCTGATGGCCTAGTGTTTGGTGGTGGGGTTTTGTGGTACCAAGTTAGGGTATCTTGAGCTAAGCTGGTGATGAGGGCAGTCTGGAGGAGGCTGGACAGCTGGTGAATCCAAGCAAGGCTGCTGGAAGAGCGGAGGCCTAGTGGGTGAAAGAACCCCCTCCTTGGTCCAACTCTGAGGCTGCTTAAAGGGGAAACCAGTCAGCCTAGTGTGGGCATCAGGGCCGTCAGGGAGGCCCAGAGGGTTTTTTTGGCAGAACAGTCCACTCTTCTTATGAGGTGGCCAAAGTATTTGAGCTTTAGCTTCAGGATTTGTCCTTCTAAGGAGCAATCAGGCTTGACTTCCTGTAGAATTGCCCAATTGGATTCCCTTACAGTCCCGAGGACTCTCAAGAGTCTTCTCCGACACATCATTGGTTTCCAGAAACGTTTATGTGCTGCTGGCCAAAGATCCAACCCCTTGGGACATTTTGGGTGCAAATTCCGTCCATGTGCATGGGAGTGGCAGAATGGCACGATGGTGTTCTTGGGTTGACATCACACATTTCCATTGCCAGCAAACTTCCCAGTGGTTTGATTGTGCCCCAGATGTGAAAGAGTTTTGAGATTAAACATTGGCACTTTTATCATGGAAAAGTCAAGTGAGAGAGTTAGCTACACAGCAGCTCTCCAAGTAATTTAATTATACAAAGACGTGATCTTCTCCCTGTCGTCGTTTTGGGGAATGAGATTACTGCATTCAAATTTGAAGGGGCCTCTCTATAAATCTGAGTTTAATATTATAGCATGGGCACCTTCTGCATAGCTACCCAGATAATTCAAAAGCCCATCTCTTCAAAGTCGTTGAGGCTGTCACGACTGCTTGACAAATGTTCAGTTCTGCCTTTAACGTCAGGGTTGCATGAAATACACCAAGCCAACAAGATACCTGAACATTCAAGAAGGTCAGTGGAAGTGCCCGGATTTTACTTAAGTAGTACAAATACTCCTGGTTTTTTAAGTGTGCAGTGGTTGTTCTCAAACAGATGTCTTCAGAGACTGTCCTGGAACGGTGTGAAATATTAATGCATTTCTAACTGCCTATCAGCCAGAGTGGCAAAACTGGGCTCAAAGAGAGAATAGAGGAATCTCCCGCAACGGCAGTGGTGTCATCCAAATGATTTAGGAACAGGTACTCACTTTTGACCCTTTCATGGATCACTGCCTTGTCCTGGCGAAGGGGCTTGAGTAGCTCAATGAAGCTGTGAGCTATGCCATGTAGGGCTACCCAAGATGGACAGGTCACAGCAGAGAGTTCTGACTAAACGTGGCCCGCTGGAGAAGGAAGTGGCAACCCACTCCAGTACTCTTGCCAAGAAAACCCCATGGATTACAGAACAAAAAGGCGAAACGATATGACACTGGAAGATGAGACCCTCAGGTCGGAAGGTGTCCATTATGCTACTGGGGAAGAGCAGAACACGAGTACTAGTAGCTCCAGAAAGAGTGAAGTAGCTGGGCCAAAACTGAAAGGAAGCTCAGCTGTGGATGTGTCTGGAAGTGAAAGGAAAGTGCGATGCTGCAAAGAACAATACTACATAGGAACCTGGAACGTCAGATCTATGAATCAAGGCAAGCTAGATGTGGTCAAACGTGAGATGTCAAGGCTGAACATCGACATCCTGGGAGTTAGTGAACTAAAGTGGACAGGAATGGGAGAATTTAATTCAGATGACCATTATATTTGCTACTGTGGGCAGGAATCCCTTAGAAGAAATGGAGTAGCCTTCATCGTGAACAAGAGAGTGAGAATAGCAGTACTGGGGTATAACCTCAAAAATGATAGAATGATTTCCATTCGGATCCAAGGCAAACCTTTCAACATCACAGTAATCCAAGTCTACGCCCCTACCACTGGTGCTGATGAGGAAGAAGTTGACCGTTTCTATGAAGACCTAGAACAGCTTCTAGAATTGACACCCAAAAAAGATGTCCTTCTCATCATAGGGGATTGGAATGCTAAAGTAGGCAGTCAAGAGGTAAGAGGAATAACAGGCAAGTTTGGTCTTGGAGTACAAAATGAAGCAGGGCAAAGACTGATAGAGTTCTGTCAGGAGAACACATTAGTCATAGCAAACACCCTTTTCCAGCAACACAAACGGCGACTGTACACATGGACTTCACCAGATGGTCTACATCGAAATCAGATTGATTACATTCTTTGCAGCCAAAGATGGAAAAGTTCCATACAGGCAGTCAAAACAAGACCTGGAGCTGACTGTGGCTCAGATCATCAGCTTCTTCTTGCCAAATTCAGGCTTAAACTGAAAAAAGTAGGGAAAACCGCTAGGCCCTCCATGTATGACCTAAATCAGATCCCCTACGAATATACAGTGGAGGTGACAAATAGATTTAGGGGCTTAGATTTGGTAGACAGAGTGCCTGAAGAACTTTGGACGGAGGTCTGTAACATTGTACAGGAGGCAGCAACTAAAACCATCCCAAAGAGGAAGAAATGCAAGAAGGCAAAGTGGCTGTCTGACGAGGCTTTACAAATAGCTGAGGAAAGGAGAGAAGCCAAAAGCAAGGGAGAAAGGAAAAGATATACCCAACTGAATGCAGATTTCCAGAGAACAGCAAGGAGAGATAGGAAGGCCTTTCTAAATGAGCAATGCAAAGAAATAGAGGAAAACAACAGAATGGGGAGGACTAGAGATCTTTTCAAGAAAATTGGAGATGTCAAAGGACAATTTCGTGCTAAGGTAGGCACAATAAAGGACAAAAATGGCAAGGACCTAACAGAAGCAGATGAGATTCAGAAGAGGTGGCAAGAATACACAGAGGAACTCTATAAGGCCGATCTAAATGTTCCTGATAACCACAGTGGTACAGTCACTGAGCTCAAACCTGACATCCTGGAGAGTGAAGTCAAGTGGGCTTTAGAAAGCCTCACTAACAACAAAGCTAGTGGAGGTGACAGCATTCCAGCGGAATTACTCAAAATCTTAAAAGATGATGCTGTCCAAGTGCTGCTCTCCATATGCCAGCAAATTTGGAAAACCCAACAGTGGCCACAAGACTGGAAAAGATCAGTTTACATTCCAATCCCAAAGAAGGGCAATGCCAAAGATTGCTCGAATTACCGCACCATTGCACTCATTTCACATGCTAGCAAGGTCATGCTCAAAATCCTACAAGCTCGGCTTCAGCAGTATGCGAATCGAGAACTACCAGATGTACAAGCTGGTTTCCGAAGAGGCAGAGGAACTAGAGATCAAATTGCCAACCTTCGCTGGATCATGGAGAAAGCAAGAGAGTTCCAGAAAAACATCTACCTCTGCTTCATTGATTATGCTAAAGCCTTTGATTGTGTGGATCACAACAAACTGTGGCAAGTTCTTGAAGAGATGGGAGTTCCAGACCACCTGATCTGCCTTCTGAGAAACCTTTATGCGGGTCAGGAAGCAACAGTTAGAACTGGACATGGAACAACCGACTGGTTTAAAATTGGGAAAGGAGTACGACAAGGCTGTATATTGTCACCCTGCTTATTTAACTTATACGCAGAGTACATCATGAGGAAGGCAGGGCTGGATGACTCACAAGCTGGAATCAAGATTGCTGGGAGAAACATCAACAACCTCAGATATGCAGACGATACCACTCTACTGGCAGAAAGTGAGGAAGACCTAAAGAACCTTTTGATGAGGGTGAAAGAGGAAAGTGCCAAAATTGGTTTGAAGCTCAACGTTAAAAAGACTAAGATCATGGCAACCACTCCCATCACTTCCTGGCAAATAGAAGGGGAAGAAATGGAAGCAGTGACAGACTTTATTTTCCTGGGCTCCAAGATCACCACAGATGGTGACTGCAGCCATGAAATTAAAAGACGTTTACTTCTTGGGAAGAAAGCTATGGTGAACCTAGATAGCTTAATCAAAAGCCGAGACATCACCCTGCCAACGAAGGTTCGCATAGTCAAAGCGATGGTTTTCCCAGTAGCCATGTATGGCTGTGAGAGCTGGACCATAAGAAAGGCAGAGCGTCGAAGAATCGATGCTTTTGAATTATGGTGTTGGAGAAGACTCTTGAGAGTCCCCTGGACTGCAAAGAGATCCAATCGGTCAATTCTCCAGGAAGTCAAGCCTGATTGCTCCCTGGAAGGACAAATGCTGAAGCTGAAGCTCCAATACTTTGGCCACCTGATGAGAAGAGAGGACTCTTTAGAAAAGACCCTCATGCTGGGAAAGATTGAAGGCAAAAGGAGAAGGGGGCGACAGAGGATGAGATGGTTAGATAGTGTCACCGAAGCAATGAATATGAAATTGGGCGAACTCAGGAAGCTAGTGGAGGACAGGGAGGCCTGGTGTGCTGTGGTCCATGGGGTCGCGAAGAGTCGGACACGACTTAGCGACTGAACAACAACAACAACAGCACTCACTTTTGATTGGCACTTGTCGGGGTCCGCCCACTGGAAGTGACGTCATAAGCCGGAAGTGATGTCATGATTGTTGCCATGGATGTGATCATGTTTGTAATAACTTCAGCTTGTGGTTAGTGTTGATTTAACTTCTATTGCTTTGCTTTCTAGAGATGTGTATATACATATTTTGCTTCAACTGTTCCCTGGTTAAATAGCAGGGGCCAGCTTCGAGTGGGCGGGGCCAGCTCAACTTCTAGGAACCGGTACTCGCGTAGTGGTGCGTAGTGGGTGCATGACGTCACTGCGCAACGGTACTGTCTGTCCGACATTTCCAGCATCCCTCTGTGGATGCAAGACCCTGCGGCAGTAGCCTGAGTCAGCCCAGCGTCTCTGTCCAAGTCTCGGCTGATGATCTCACCCTGCCTTCATGATGCGTGCTGTCCAGAAGTTACCTGCAGGGAGTCAAGCCATGGAAAAAGTTGGTGTGAGTGAAGGAAGTAGCACCATTCAGGAGTAGGCTGAGAGACAAGGAGAAGAAGAGGGGATTTGTGGCAACTCGGGACAGAGGGGGAATAAAAGTGGAGAAGGGCAGGAGACCAGGGAGGGATCGGCAAGGGAGCTGGAATGTGCTTTGTCTCTGAGGGCACAATCCTAAGCAGCACTGGACTGGTGAGGCCGATGGGACACCAAAGCCATATCCTAGCGTGGCTCAGGAGAGGCTGCAGCCTCCCTGTGGCAAGGGAGCATTAGCTATATAGCAGGCGCAGATCCGAGGAGACTGCGGCCTGAAGCGGGGCCGCGCGGCCTCCTGGACGGGCTTAAGAAGCGGCTGTATGGCTGCCTTCCAAGCCCGCCCTCGTCCCGCCCACAGTCTAGTCTCCCTCCCACCGCCAATCCCGCTGCCGCCTCCAAGTGGTGCTTCCCTCTCGCTGGCCAGCTTCAGACAACTCAAGAGAGGCTCAGCGCAGGTGCAACGGGACCGGCGCTGCCTGCAGTGCCAGTCCCATTGCTCCGGTGCTGACATGTGGGTTTCAACTGGCGCCCCTGTGTTGGTTCTCTGCTCCTTGCATCATTGCTATGACATAGCATCAATGCAACGGGCGGCATAGAATGGCACTGCCCATGACAGCCCATCGCAGTTGGTGAAAGAGCTTGGAATTGGTTTGTATCTCCTTAGGCTTCTAAGCCCAGCCGTAGGGCTCCCTCTTCACTATTGTGAAGTCCACAAATGCCATGAAATTTAGCATAAAGTGAAATGCCAAACACACGTGGTGGTGGGGAACAGTGGAGGGAAAATCACAGGCAGCCCAATCGTAACAAGCACAGTTACAGTGGAATACCTAGCAGGGGGTCCAGGGGACCACGTGGTCCTGGGCAGCAGAGAAGCAGGGGCAGCATTTTGACTGGCTTCACTTGGCCTTCACGTGCCTTTATTTTCAAACCCAGCTGAATTTTGCGGCTCTGCGCCCCATGCGCCACTCCCTCCTCACTTCTAGCTCCACATGGTTTGGCTCCTTCCTCCCACAATTTCTCCAGGGTTACCCCTGCTAACTGGGCAAGAGGCACTAGTTCAAGTGGTGTTCCTCTTATATTGAGCAGGGGGAGAGTAATTGCCCCTATTCAACCCTGCACAGTATCTTTTCTAGTGGCTGTTGCTAGTGGTGATCTGCATTCTTTTTTAGACTGTGAGCCCTTTGGGACAGGTAACCATTTAACTTTATTATTACTATTTGCCTGTAAACCGCTTTGTGAACTTTGTGTTGAAAAGCAGTATATAAGTACTTGTTGATTGATTGATTGATTGATTGATTGATTGATTGATTGATTGATTGATTGATTGATTGAAGGGTTTTCCCCTGGTTTCCCCACATGAAAACTAGTTCGGAATTCGATATTCAAATTAGTTTTGCATTGCATCATGGTTCCAGTCTGATGCAATCAACCCCCCCCCTTTTATTTATTTTAGACATGCAAAAATAAGCAAGGCTCACTGTTCAGTAGATATGTCCCAGATACACCACTTGAATTGATTGTTAACTTCAGTATTGAAAGTCAGAGCACAATTCAGAATTTGAATGCGCAAAGGAGAAGTTTGGCAGTTGGGCATGATCCTTGATTCCTAAAAAGTAATGGATTTGGGGGATTGTCAGACGCTTCCAGTTCCTGGTTTCAACCTTCTCCACTGTACCACTTTTATTAGGAAAATCAAAGCTGATATAACTAAGCACACTTGCTAGGGAATCAATCCCATTGAACTCAGTGGGACTTATTTCTGAATAAACTTAATTAGGAGGACTGTGCTGCTAGCATGTTTCAGCTCTCATTAGCACTTGTGTCGACACTGCCTTAGACAAAAAGGATATGCTAGAGGCTAGCCAATGCCTCTTTCTTCCTTCATATATAGACTTGGATGGTATTCTTCTTGTCCTCCCAGATGACCCAACAGGCTGACAAAAGTGCACCCCTTTCTACCACCACAAGTGGCAATGCTTTTGTGAACATAAGAAGAGCCCTGCTGGATCAGGTCAAGGGCCCATCAGCTTCCTGTAACTCACAGGCCCAACAGTGGCCCAACAGGTGTCCGAGAGAGCACTCAATCCCAACATACCTGTATCCTGTTGCAACTCCCTTGCATCTGGCATTCAGGGATAGGCTACCTCTAAGATTCAGAAGTTGCATATACAGGTGGAGTCTCTGTATGCATGGTGATCTGATCCCAGATTCCCCCCCCCCCCCATGGAGAATGCACAGATAATGAAATCTGCAGTTTCTGACTAACATGGAATCTGGACACATTCAGGACGCAATCCTAACTTGGAGTTAGGCCGGCACAGTTAGGCCAGCAACGTTTGGCTGGCAAAAGAGCCACTGTAAAGCACATGTAGACCACTCTGGAAGTCAGGGAGGATGGCGCATGTCTGTGTGCTGGCCTCTCTGACTCAGAGATGGGTCCAAACATATTTTATGGTGTCCCTTGGGCTGGGCCAAACTGTGCTGACCTAACTGTGCCAGCCTAGGATTGTGCTCTCAGAGCCTCTCTGAGGACCATATAGGTTGCGCATGGCCTCTACAGGCCTCAGAATGCTGCCCAGAGCAGTTTGGAGCACAAACTGGAAGCACTCCTTAAACTGCTCCAGGGATGCTTTCTGCCCACATGACCTCTACACAGCGGTGTCATGCAGCCGGAACGCGGGGGCAGGGAAGACGGCGAAACAGAGCGGTACGCAACAGGCGGGCTGCCGCTCACCCGTTCCTCCCGCCCAGCGTTCTGGCTGCATGACGCCGCTGCCTCTACAGACCTCAGAAAGGCTCCAAGCGCTAGAAAAATACTCAATGGCTTGGGCACATCCTTTTCCTGAAAGATTTTGTTGGTTGCAGAGACAAATTGGGAACTATAGTAAACTTAGCGACTGGAATTACTATCTAAGAGCAAAATCCTAACCTGGAGTTAGAGCAGCATAGTTAGGCCAGCAAAGTTGGCCGGCACAAGGGACACCATAAAGTATGTTTGGACCACTTTTAGAGTCAGAGAGGCCAGCACACAGACGTGCACCATCCTCCCTGACTCCAAGAGTGGTCCAAACGTGCTTTATGGTGGCCCTTGTGTTGGCCAAACATTGCTGGCCTAACTGTGCTGACCTAACTCCAGGCTAGGATTGCGCTCTAATCTTATTAGGAACTGAGGTGAACTTCCCAGAAATCTGTTTTTTGCGAGGCATTCATTTCACACAGAAGTCCCAGTTATTGTGACCTGCCACCATTTCATCCATGAAAACTTCTACAGGATTAAACAGTGTACATCTGATCCTATTAATTCCCGACAGCACAGTCTGTTACTCACTAATCATCATTATCTTTAACATGTCTTTTTTTCCTAACTTTTTCCCCGTCGAGAAATGCTTCAGAGTCTTCTCTTCCACTACAGTTCAATAGCTGCAATCAATAATTAAAATCAATAGGGCTATTGTTAGTGGCTGCAAGACACAGTTAATTAAAATTTATCAAAAAAGCAATTATTTTCCCTTAAAAAGGTATTTGCTGAGAAGTGGCTTTGCCGTGACTGTATAGTTCAACTTCATTTGTCTAAATAGCTCAGGGAGCATCAAAGTGCTGGAACACTCAAAGATTCACCTGGATGCCAGCTGGACACAAGCATATACTGACATATGGTTACTAGAAGACACAAGGCAAATGAGATGATGAGGGCAGAGCTGAATCATTGATGACTGAGAAGACAGAGGCGACTCTACATTATTGGAACAAATACAGTGGCATGGGTCCAAAGCAGGAGCATAGCTAAAGAAGTGCATGAGGGTGCAATTGCACTGGGCAACAAGCTTTAAGGGGGCAACAAGCTGAGCTTGACACTAGTGGCCAATGGTGAAAATCTTGGTATGTATGAATAATACCATCATGTGATATATCGTTGGAAAGGAAATTTAATGCAGAATGCAATGGAACAAACCAGAGTGTAATATCTTTACTCTATCAAACGTTATGGCCAAATAACCAGAAAATGAAATGTCACTTTCTATTGTGGTATCACTTCCGGGTTTACATTTGGCTCTCTGGACTGGGCTACACTTTCATTAGCTACGCCCTGTGGTGGGATTCAAATAAATTAACAACCGGTTCTATGTCCTTCAGGGAGGCCTTCAGGGCAGCCGCTTCCTTTCTTCCCTCTCCCAACCTAAAATTAACAACTGGTTCTGCAGAACTGGTGAGAACTGGCTGAATTTCACCACTGGCTACGCCCCTGGCCCAAAGAGCCCCTTAGCCCAAGTGGACAGGCAATGGATTGCAGTGGTGAATTCCCCTTTCCAGCTGCAATTTCCCATGCTGCTCCAAAGGATTCCCTAATCATCAGGAGCTTTTGGGTTGGGATGAGGGTTAATGCAAGAAGGAGATTCAGAAAAAGCCCTATCCAGCGGCCCTCCGACTTCTCAAACCGGGACCCACTTTTTAGAATGGCACTAGTACCAAAAGTGAACTCATGACCAGAAGTGTCATAATCAAGCAGGAGATGACAAAATTGCGATGTAATCAAATGACACACTCCTGGAATGCAAACTGGCATTCTTGGACTGCAGCAATTGCACAACCATGGAACTCCCCATGAAACAAGACAGAATGCAAGGTTAGGACAAAATATTATGTAAAACCACTGACTTCAAAACAGTTTTTTAAAAACTCTCACTTGAAAATTGAAACTGTTAAGACTCACAAAAGGAATAGAACAAGAATATGGTCTGCAGTTTCCAAAATGGCTGCTCCCTGCTTTCCGTGACCCACCTGACATCAGTTCACAACCCTCCAAGTGGGTCCTGACCCACAGTTTGAGAAATATTGTCCTATTGCATCTGTCCCTTTGGTTCTCAGTAAGAAATGTCACAACCCATCCGAAATTAATTACCTGCTACATTGACATATTTTTTCTTGACTATTGAAGCTTTTGATGGCATATATCTGATGGGAGAAAATGGGCAAGGAGCTTAAGAAGCAATGGGATCAGTGATGTCATTCAGGGGGAATGGACCAGAACGGGCGTTCCGGATCCTAACAGGCTCCGTGGCTGGTTCTGGGTTCCCGATAAGTGCCAATCAAAAGTGAGTTCCTGTTCCTAAATCATTTGAATGACACCACTGAATGGGATAGCTTCTGGCATGCACCATTGGACCACATTCACCCCTTCCACCTTTTCCCAGCCTCTGTTCCTCCCCCTCCCCACCCAGTTAATAATAATAATAATAATAATAATAATAATAATAATAATAATAATAATAATAATAATATTTATATACCGCCTTTCTTAGGTCATTAGATTACTCTAATGACTATAACTCAAGGCGGTTTACATGGGCAGACTTTATTCAGAAACACGAAGGTTTTTACAATTTATACAGAAATGTTCTATCTTTCAAGAACTACACACATACAGATGGATCTTTCTGGATTTAGTCCTTCTTTCTGGCCACCCGTTTGTCTTCTTGCTGGCTGATAAGCGGCTTCCCTGCTCCCACCAGAGAAGCGGCTGAACTTCGGCACAACTCCCCCTCACACAAGGCAGCCGAAGCTCAGCTGTTAATCAGTCGCAATTAACGAGGTCTGCTGCTCTCAGAGACTTCCGGCTGTCCCGAACTGGCGACCTTCAGATCTTCAGCTCTTATCTTCAGGCAAACGGAGGCATTAACCCTCTCGACTAAATCTTCTGCCCACTAGTGGTGTAGTAGTTACACCACTAGCCCACTCACACTCTTGCCTCACACTGCCCCAACAGCTAACGTGGCTCTGACAGGTCTGGCAACAGAGCTGGTGGCCAACTGACGGCATGCTGTGCATCCATCAACCACCATTTTACCACCACTGTTGCAATTTCATCCTGGATAACATTAGGCTGCCCATGGAATGAGCTGCTAGCTAGGCAACATTGGAGTGAGGAGGGGAAACAGAACTTCCTTCTAATATAAAGGTAAGAGGGAGGAGAGCAAGACTCACAGGGACACCCATATTGGATTTGCTGGTGTATATATACCTGTCAATCAAATTGCAAGGGCAAGTTGGAGCTGGGTTTGCCCAGTGGTTGACGGACACGTGGTGACCTTTCTTTTTATATGATGGTACCCTTATGAAACAGGAGAGAGAATGGCATTCAGGGCACAATCCTGTGCTGGAAAAGGCTGGCTGGCAGGCCTGCGCTGTATCCAGTGCAGCTTTGGCTCACTCAGGAGCCTCCCCTACGGGTTCCTCGGATATTTAGCAGGCACAGAGCCAAGGATGCCATGCCAGGTGGCCTGAATTGGGGCTGCCCGCACAGGGCACTGAGGCTTGGATTAAGCCCAGCGGCGTCATGCAGCCGGAACGCTGGGCGGGAGGAACGGGTGAGCGGCATCCCGCTCTTTGCGTTTTGGTCTGTTTCGCCGTCTTCCCCGCCCTCGTTGCTGCCGCTCACCCGTTCCTCCCGCCCATTGTTCCGGCTGCATGACGCCGCTGATTAAGCCTAAAGGTCACATCCCAACCCTCCCTGGGCTGGCACGCCTCCTGGGCCCCCCCCCCCCCCCCCCTTCTGCCCCCTGCCCAGAACTGCTCTTGCACCAGCCAAGTTCCTCTGGCGCATGAGTGGCACTGCGTGGCCTTTGCTGCTACCATTAGCCAAACGGCACAAGTGCCAACACAGGGGCTTCATTTGGCATCCCTGCGTTGGTGCTGGTGCTGTTGGGCCGACGTAAGCTGCTATTGTTGGCCCAAGGACGCCCTCAGGGTCAATCAATCAATCAATCAATCAACAAAAAACAATCAGCACAAAGTTCACAAAGCGGTTTACAGGCAAATAGTAATAATAAAGATAAATGGCTCCCTGTCCCAAAGGGCTCACAGTCTAAAAAGATGCAGAACACCACCAGCAACAGCCACTAGAAAAGACTTCACTGTGCTGGGGTGAAGAGGGACAGTTACTCTTCCCCTGCTACATATAAGAGGAACACCCCTTGGAAAAGTGCCTCTTGCTCAGTTAGCAGGGGATTGCATCCTCAAAGAGTGCTAGACTCCCCCAATATGGTGTCACATATCTCATAAGTCTTTCATTAGTTCTCATTTTCAGATGAAACAAAAACCAAGCATATGTCTAGCTATGTTTTCCATCTTGCCCTTCCATCTGTTGTGTCTTCCTCTGCATAGATCGAGACTGGAAGCTCCTTGGTACAGGGACGTGTTGCGTGCAGCTTGTGCTTACTCTATAAAATGTCCATTTACTGTAACTGATGCTGACATAGAAATAATATAATACCAATTAATTATATTAGTCTGCCTGCTAAACGTTTTTAAAATGACATCATTCCAGGCATATGCAATGTGTCTTTCTCTTGAATCCAACCTGTAGGCATGCTTTAGTGATGAAGTTCACTTCTTGGCAGATTTCTTTTAATATGCTGTTGGCTTGGAAATGTTGCAACCCAGCCTAGATCCTTAGGGGTCGCCCAGATTATCCGTCTTGAGGAGCTGTGCACCCTTGGCAATGGGCTATACTGAGAATAGCCATAAGTAGCCCAAACAAACTCTGGTTTTCCAGTGCAAATTTATCATGGATTGAGGCCAGTGATGTCATGCAGGGGGTACGCGGGGGTACGCGAGTACCGGTTTCTAGGATTATGGCTGGCCCCGCCCATTTGCCCGCCCACTCGTCAACTCCGCCCTCTGCAACGTTTGAATTTCCTGCATGTTTGAGTTGCCTACATGTTCTCAGAGCCAGGCAGGCAGGCAGGCAGCGAGCAGAGCCTTTCCTTGCCACTGAAAAATGAGTTGCTCTGGGGTTTTAACATGATGCCAGGCCTCCTTAACATGTTCTGGGGGTGCTGTGGAATACTGTTGCAACTATTGGGTCAGTTTAAAATCATCTGAGGCCTCAAAAAAGGGCTTTTTTCATGTCACTTCCTGCCACGACCTCACTTTTGGCTTATGACGTCACTTCGGGTGGGCGGGTCCCGACACGTGCCAATCAAAAGTGAGTACCTGTTCTTAAATCATTTAGATGACACCACTGATCGAGGCCACAGCTAGACAGTACAATTTGAACTGGTTTTATGGATGGATGCACACATGTCCTCCATAGCATGAGCGTCCCCTCCCCTCTTGGAGCCTCCCATGGTGGCCAGACAGCTTAGGATTGGGCTGCAATAGAACAGTATGTGCATGCAACTGCAGCAGCACCGATACACATTCCCCAATCCTAGCCCCGCCCTCCCCACTAATGTAACTAGCATTGCACCAGTAGAGGCTGCTTTATGGCTGAGAAGTCCAATGGGCATGCTGGCAGGGTGGCCACAGTGGCCACCAGTGAGCCCCCAGACACCCACTGAAGCAGGTAAGCCTGTGCAGTGGAGTGGAAGAAGGCAGGGAGAGGGTTGGGTGGGGGGAGGGCAGAACAGGGAAGTGTGGGTGGAACAGAGTGGTGGTGAGTGCAGGGAGGAGGGAGGATCAGGCCCACCGATGCCCCTTCTTGAGCCTGATCTCTCTCCATGGAGCAATGGGGACTTATGCCAGCAGCTGAGTTCGGGCGTTTCTCCATAGTGGCTACTGGGGCTTACCCCAGGGAAGGGGAGAAATGCCCCTTTACCGCAAGGAGAACTCCAGCACCCGGAAATCCATTGTAGGATGCCATGGAAGCTGTGCCCTTGTCACTGCATTGGGATTTGGGTAGGATTGGGCTGCTGGGTTCTTTGCACGTGACCATCTACAAGTAGGATTTTGCAAAACACACAAGGAGTGACTTTCAGGTGGTTTACCAGGAGTACCGCAATGAAAAGGCACTTTTCTAAGGGTGCAATCCCAAGTGCCCGCTTGTGTCGATGCAACACGGTTGCATCAATGCAAATCAAGGAGCGCCGACACGGGGGCACCAAGTGGCACCCCCACGTCAGCACTATGACTCCCAGACTGGCGCTGCCTGCAGACTGGCGCTGCTGGCGGGGGGGGCAGGATTTGGATGTTTGGGCTAATCCAAGGACTTGTCCCCAGGCCACATGGCCCTGATTTAGCAGGCACAGATTCGAGGAGCCCACTGGGGGAACAGACAAATGTGCCCTTGTGCTGAGGAAGCTCCACTCTCCTTCTAAGCGATGCTGGATACAGCACAGGCCCACTGGCCTGCTTGCTCCAGCGCTGCTTCGGATTGGGCTGGGATGGGGGTTCCAGCCATAAGAATGGCACCAGAAGACATCAGCATAAACATATGTTGGGTGCAACCCAGTGATGTCATTCAGGGGGAATTGACCAGAACGGGCGTTCCGGATCCTAACGGGCTCCGTGGCTGGTTCCGGGTTCCCGACAAGTGCCAATCAAAAGTGAGTTCCTGTTCCTAAATCATTTGAATGACACCACTGGTGCAACCCTCTGTGTGCTTTGTTTTCCCCTCCTCCTCCTCCTCCTCCTCCTCCAGGCCTATGTTTCTGCGGGTGAGGCTGCTAATAAGGTTAATGAGAAAAGGAACAAGACAAATCTGCTTTTGCTGGCTGCTAACGGAACTAAATCACAGCCACGGAGAAACAGATGCTTTGGAAGCCAGCCGAGGAGCTGATCAGCAGAAACTGATTATCTATTAATGAGCGGGTTTTAGTGGCGGTACCCTGGTGGTCGTGCAACCTCACCAGGCTCTCCGCAACAAGCCGTTGGCGGCAAACACCGTGTATGGGAATCACTTGATGGATGTTAAAGAAGGAAGAAGGAAATCCAGGCTGCCTCTCCTCCGGGCCCAGTGGGCTGTCGAGCTCCGTATCTGTTTATGGTAATGAAACAGGATTCTCTGCTGTGTAAATATAGGAAGCATTTAATTAAAATCACTGCTGGATTCATTGAGAAGAGGAAAACCAAATCCTGATCTCTATTTCGTTCCCTTCCCCACTCCATCCACCTATATTGCTGCAAGCCCCAATGTGAAGAGGGGCACATCCAGCGTTGTCATTCAGCCGGAACGCTGGGCACATCCTGTACATATCCAGACATCCAGATCAGTGGCAAGTGCAGGGGGGTGCAATTGCACCAGGCTTTAGGGGAGCAACAAGCTGAACCTGACATTTGTGGCCCAAATTGTGAAAAGCTGGGTATGTGTGAAAATGCCATCGTGTTTTATATCATTGGAAATGTAATCCTGTGCCCAATCTAGGCGCAGTATATGGGAGGCTGGAGCCTCCCCATAGCAAGGGTACTTTTGTGCACTTACTGGAGGGGAGGCTCCAGCCTCTCCATTGTGCTACTCAGACCTGCATCTGCTAAACAGCAGGTGCCGATCCGAGGAGACTGCGCAGCCCAAATCATGGCCGTGTGGCCTCCTGGACGGGTTTAAGGCCAAATCCATAAGGCCAAATCCTGGGCCCACCTGACCTAACACGCCCACCACCTGCCTAGAACTGCCCTTCCCTTGCCCACTCCCTCCCCCATCCCAACACGGTGCCTCCCTTGTGCTGGCCAGCTTTGGCCGATGCAAGGGAGGCGCAGCTCGGGTGCAACGGGACCAGCGTTGCCTGCAGTGCTGATCCCGTTGCTGTAGCTCTGACACAGGGGTGCTGCTCAGTGCCCCCACATGGGCACTAAGCAGTGATGTCATGCAGGGGGTACACGGGGGTATGCGAGTACCGGTTTCTAGGATTACAGCTGGCCCCGCCCACTCGCCCGCCCACTCGTCGACTCCGCCCTCTGCAACGTTGGAATTTCCTGCATGTTTGAGTTGCCTGCATGTTCTCAGAGCCAGGCAGGCAGGCAGGCAGCGAGCTGAGCCTTTCCTTTCCTTGCCACTGAAAAATGAGTTGCTCTGGGGTTTTAACATGATGCCAGGCCTCCTTAACATGTTCTGGGGGTGCTGTGGAATACTGTTGCAGCTGTTGGGTCAGTTGAAAATCATCTGAGGCCTCAAAAAGGGCTTTTTTCATGTCACTTCCTGCCACGACATCACTTCTGGCTTAGGACATCACTTCCGGTGGGCGGGTCCCGACACGTGCCAATCAAAAGTGAGTACCTGTTCTTAAATCATTTAGATGACACCACTGGCATTAAGTGTGCAGTGCTGACGTAACCCTGTTGCGTAGACGCTGCGCACGCCTTAGGATTGTACTGCCCACGAAGAATGCAATGTAACAAACCAGAGTAATAGCTTTACTCTATCAAATGTTATGGCAAACAAACAAAAACAAAACAGAAAATGAAAATATAACTGTCATGTAAAAATTGCAGTTTTTTTAAAACCACAATTTGTAAGAATAATACTGTCGTGTTGTATATTGTTTGAGGTGGAACTTAATGCAGAATGCAGTGAAACAAAGTTCATTCTATCGAAAGGCACTGTATGGCCAACAAACCTGAAAAGGAAATTACAATTGTGACATCACTTCCTGTAGTGATGTCACTTCTGGGGCAACATTTTGCCCCCTGCACTGGGCTGCACTTTGCTGTGCCCCTGATCTAGACCCAGCCTTGCTTGAGGGACATGTAGAATACAAATGGCATTACAGTGGCTAAAGGTGTGTGTGGGGGGGGGCATATTGCATAATTAAAACTCAGACCTCTTTTTCTTATTCATTATGTCTGCAAATTGCGGGAGACATCAACTGCAGGCACAACCAGCATTCCGCGAGCAACGCTTGCTCAGCAACTTTTTGTTGCCTCTTTTAATTAATTCACGTTACTGCTGAGTCACCTCTTTGCCGGCCAGCGGAAAGTGGAGCAGTTGGGAAAGAGCGCTGCGGCATTGCGCGTTCCGTCTTGCCAAGATTTGTGGCTTTATTTATGGAGGGTCCCAATGCTAATAGTTTACATTTATTAGCAGTTGTACTGCTTTTATTGTGGGACATGGCGGGGATTTACAGTGGTGATGTATCAGTGCCACTTCCACTCTCCCTGTAGTTTATTAGTTGCCCGCAGTGCTCATTTATTTTATTTGGAAGGCCAATAACTTTACCTCCCTTACATAGGGAGGTGAGGAAGGCGGAGCTGTGGATAAGTGTTCCTGACCCATAACCTTGGTTTATATGTTCATGGTGGGGGGAGGACTGCTGAGAAAGCAATGGGGCAGTGGCCCTCCCCTCCATCACACACCAACCTCCTGTGTGTTGTTCATGCCAGTCCAAAAATTATCAGGTTTCTACAGAAATTTTGGTTGCTTGGTTGAAGGAAGATAATATTGGAAATTTCTTGTTGGTGATGGGGGAAAGCAGAGTAGGGCAAGCAGTGGATTCCCCCTTAGGACATCACCTCATGGGAACCTCCCTCACCCAGGCTGACTGCTATTAACAAAAGACACAGGAGGCAGAGGCTTGGTAAAGATGCAAAAAGAAAGGTTTACTCACAGTTCCATCCAGTGCATATCTACAGCGTCTGATTAGGATCAGAGGTGCAACTAACACTTGGAAGGCAATGCCCTTTAGCTGCATCGCCGTGCATGGAGGTGTGCTTAAGATGGCGGGGGCATCAGAACCCTTGGTCTGCACATCTTATCAGGTCGGTGGTCAGAGGACAAAAGGGAGCATGCTCAGAGGAGAAGGGAAGGAACTAAGTTCAAGGCCACACCCCCACAGGAATCACAGAGAAGACAGGTAAGAAGGGTCTGGGTCATAGGACATCCCATTGTGCCCCCTTCGGACATTAGACTGCCCTCTCTAGACAGCAGATGGAGTTGTGCCAACTCCAACAGATAATATCTCAGAGGAGTCAGAAGGGTTTGCAACACCTGATGCAAGAGCTCATTCCGTCACTCCTATGGTGGACCTCCTCCCGTAACAGACCATACGGAATACA
>JAJKFI010000024.1:9819992-9837578 GCA_029204185.1 Lerista edwardsae
TATTATTATTATTATTATTATTATTATTATTATTATTATTATTATTATTATTTAGAAGTATAGCAGGGAGAAATGTTGGTGTTTTGTTTGGCAAAAAAGCAGCAGCCGGGGTATTTTTAAAGTGGTGAATATTTGCGCCAACCATGGCTGCAATTCTATCCACCAGGGACTCTGAAACCTTTCAGTGTCGTGACCCACGTTGCAGCATGATGCTCCTTTTAGTGCTGCCATACCTTACTGGGAGGCCTGGAAGCTACATCTGGGTTGTGCTGAGCTGACGAGTCACTCTCTTGGCCTCTGTAGGCCTCAGAATGGCCCACAGAAGCAACTGGAAGCGTCTTCCAGTCAAACCAGAAGTTGTGTCTGCAAACTCGAAATTGCTCCCAGGTTGATCCATGTCCGAGGACCAGGATCAGGAAGGGGGATAGGATATGGCATTCCCCCATCCTGCCAATCCTGCCCCCTCTTGAGCTTGATCTGCCCTTCTCCTGCCACCACCCTCCTCCTGCCCCTTTCCACCTGCTCCCGGCTGTTCCCCTCCTCATTCCACCCGTGCTACACAGCAAACTCTTACCTACTCCAGCGGGTCGCACTCCTTCTGCCAGCACTTTCAGGAAGGCTTTGACCTTCGTGCCAGATGGCCTGGATGATGTGCTCTTGCAGTATGCTTTATAGCAGTGTTATTCAAACTGTGGTTTGGGACCCACTAGGTGGGTTGCAACCTGATTTCAGGTGGGTCACGGAAAGCTGAAAGCAGCCAAATTGGAAACTGCAGACCTTACTCTTGTTATATTCCTTTTGTGAGTTTTTTTTTTAAAAAATTTGTTTTTAGTTTAGTGCTTTCACATCATATTTTGTCTTGCTTTCTGTCAGGGATGTTTCATGGCTGTACAATTGCTGCAGTCCAAGGATGCCAATTTGCATTTCAGGAGTGTCATTTTATGATGTCACAATGACAGCACTCCCTGCATGATGATGCCACTTCCTGCCACAATATCACTTCCAGGTTAAGGACATCACTGGGTGGGTCCCAACATGAGTTCCATTCTAAAAAGTGGGTCCTGGTCTAAAGAGTTTGAATAGCACTGCTTTATAGCACATTTGCAACAGCTTGTGCCAGCACAACACATGCTCCACCCATGCAAACCTCCCATAGGATTGTGCCAAAAAACCCTCTAACTTGCCCCAGCTCGAATGCCTTATTTGTGATACCTCTGCAGCAATAAACCATGCTGTAATTTGCCCCGCACAGCCAGCAAGCCATGCATTGATCTTCAGCAATGATTGCTCAGTGACCAGTCTTCAAGCACTGCCGGACTGGGGCGTTCAGAAGCACTTAGGTGGAAACATGCTTTTAGGGCCCTGGAATGCCGACATGCGAGCATCCAAATAGAATCTCAACAGTTTATTAAAGAGCCTCTTGCTTGGTAATGGGGCTCTGAAGCCTGTGCAACATGCTAGAAATGCCATTAATTTTCCCAGGTTCGATCAGCATAATGTGGTAGGCTCACTGAATGCCCTTTGGCATCTTCTTTATCTTGGTGCCAGGCCTTGATGATGCACAGGCTCATTTGCTGCCACGCCGCTCCCTGCAGCTTCGCAATAAGCAGCCACTCAGTCCTTCAACCCAGCTCCTTGAGTGGTTTTTCTTTTCCCCCAAAGAAGCGCCTTCTTAATTAGCTTCTAAGCACCACTAGGGATGCGGCAGAAAAGGAAAAGTCACCCTAATTTGCGGATAGGCTAATACAAGAGTGAAAAGCTCCATTACCTCAAATGAGTTATGCTTGCTGACGTGGGGTGCAAACTGCACTCCAAGGTAAGTGGTGCACAGAGTTCTTGTGTCTCAAGCACATTGTGTGCCAGAGGATGAAATGCTGAGGTGGTGAGAATGAGACTCCCTACATTCATTCTCACTGTTTGTGCCCATATCATGGGTCATCTCAGTGCAGGAGAAAGCATGTTCTCATGGTGGTGCTGCACACCAGATAAGAACATAAGAAGAGCTTTGCTAGATCAGGCTAAAGGCCCATCTTGTCCAGCTTCCTGTATCTCACAGTGGCCCACCAGATGTCTCAGGGAGCACACGAGACAAAAGGATGCCTGCATCCTGTTGCAATTCCCTTGCTCCGGGCATTCTGAAGTAGCCTACTACTAGTGTAAGGAGGTTATACCACCCATCATGGCCTGTGGCCCACAATGGACTTTTCTTCCAGAAATCTGTCCAACCCCTTTTTAAAGGCACTTAGGCCAGATGCCATCAACACCTTCTGCGGCAAGGAGTTTCACAGATTAATTACCTGCTGGGTTAAAAAGTATTTCCTTTTGGGGGAGGAGCCAGGGACTCGAACATGGCAGTCACTTTTTATGAGTGGCTGGGGCTTCTGTTCTTTCCTGAATCTCTGTAAGAGGTTCGGGCCCAACTCCAGTAGTAGTACTGGGTTGGGGGGGGAGCATTAACATCTAGCCTCTGGATAGTGGCCAAATCCGGAGGTGAACGATATTTGCTTGTGACCGGGGAGCAGAAGAGACTCTGCCTTCTGGCAGACTGTGTGGACAGTCTCTGACTTGGAGAGTGGATAATACCTAGAGAGAGAGAATGATGGATTACAGCTTCTGGAAGGTCTTCTGAGGTCCCCCTAAGGAAGACAACTGTGTGGGAAGAGATGGTGAGCAGGCGTAAATGAATTTTATGAGGATAACACCTTGGCGCGAACTGCACTGGAGAGTTGGCAGCAGGCCAGAGAAGTCAGTGGAATTAAATCTGCGTAGCTTTCAACACAAGATGTCCACTGAAGTGCATTGCTGTTGTTCTTTATCTGTTTCTTGTTTCATTTTCTTACTCAATTTTCTTGTTAACGAGGAGTGGAAGCTGGATTATGGAATGAACATGATGGTTTATATTTTTGAAAGTTTGAAGGTCTTTATGAGTCCTAGTGAAGACAAACATCTGAGAAAGCTGGCAAGGAGAAAGATTTATGAAGGTAACAACAAGGCGTTAATTGCACACAGAATCTGGCAGTATCACTGAAATGCTTTCTCTGTTTTGCCTTTCTTATCACCTATTTTTTCATGAAGTGAGAGAAGTCTGGATATATTTATTCTGTTCTGTATCTAAAGATGAAAGAGCTTGAATTTTTTTGCTGCGTAACTGACTTAAAATGGCGTCAGGCTGTCGCCTGAGAGAAGGATCACTGAGATCACTGAGAGAAGATCAAAGATTTACAATTGGAATTTAGAATAAATGAACAAATGACCTTAGAACAAATGATGAATTTACATTGATTTAGAGTGAAGGAGTTTTGGATGGAAGGACTGGGGTGAACTTTAATAAATTAGAAGAAGAATTGGACAGCTTATTAAAGAAAGTTTGACTCCCTCCCATTTTAGGATGAAATGTGTGCTTTGCATCTGAAGAAGACTGGAAAGGAATGGACGGTATGAAGAAGGAACATTATTTCAATTCACAGGTTTTAGTGGGAGAAACCTGTGAGTTGATGATCCTTTTGTGGCAGAAGGATCATAATCTAACTAGATATTTGTTATTTGTTTAGAGTGGTACCAGTCTGACTTTTTGGAATAAAAAAGTAGAGAAATTTGGAAAATAGGGAAATTGGGCTCTAAATTTTGCTTTAAAATATAAACTGAGGCTAATAAGGGAAATAATAAGACGTGGATTCAGAGATGCTCATATTTTTTGTGTGTTATATTTGGTATTATAATTGAGTCTTGAGTTTAGAAATATATAAGATTTTAATGTAAAGTGTTATTTTTTTTGATTCTCTTTTCATTTACTTTTGAGTATGTGATAATTCAAGCTTATATTTAAAGATATCATTTTAGAAAGATTAAAAAAAATTAATTAAGACTTAATGGAAGATTTAAGAGAGTTACAATGTTTGTTTTTTTTTGCTTTCTTCTTTGCTGTATGTGGTAAAAAGATAGCTAATATTGAATTTCTGATCTTAGAAAAGCAATAAGATTGCAAGCTTGTATTTTTTATGTCAAGATTATAATTGCAAAGCGGATTTTTGATCTTTTTTTCTTTTCTTTTTAAGTACATGAGAAATCAGGCTTGCATTTAAAGATGTTGCTTTTGAGAATTGGAAGAACTATGAAGGCTTAAGATAGTTTTATGCGTTTTATACAATTTCATAATCTGTCTAAATTTTTATAGGTATGTTTTATTATAGAAATATGGTTTGAGACAAGTAAACAGAGTACTCTCATTTATTTTGGGTAGAGATTGAAATTTAAAATTTAATTGGAAATGTTAGAATATACAAGATAGAGTTATGAAGGACTTTTTTAAAAAAAATTTACTTCTCAACTTCTTCTTTCCCTTTTCTCTTTTGGTTTTTGATTAAATCAGCTTTTTTGAAATTTTTAATAATTAGAATTAATGATGAAAGATAGAAACTTTTTCATGTGATTGTCTATAACCTTTCAGATGGAAATTGTTATAGCTGTGATTTTATTTGTTATGCTAAGTAACTCTCAGAACTCTCCAAATTTCCTAATGTCTGATCCTTTGTTTCCCTATTCCTTTTGTCTTAACTGTCCTTACCTATGTCTTTATAATTAAAAAGCAATAAAATTATCTTATAAAAAAAAAGTATTTCCTTTTATCCATTCTAACTCTCCCAACACTCAATTTTAGTGGATATCCCCTGGTTCTGGTGCTGTGAGAGAGGAAGAGAACATCCCTCTATCAACTCTACCCCTCCCATGCATAACTTTGTATGTCTCGTAATTTTGTACAGAAAATTGGAGAGATGACTCAGCAGTTATTGCATGGTGATGGGACAAGAAATGCCCTTCCTGAAGGCTTCACTTGGGCTGCCAAAGTCGGGATTCTGCTGAGCAGCACAAGGCCCAGAGCGCACTCTTATGTGCTGTGGCAATCTTCAGGGCAGGGCCAAGAGGACGACATTCCCCTCTGGGAAATCCAGTGCTTCTCCCCACCCCTGAAATTAAGTCACAACAGGGAAACAGGGGAAGAGGATGAGGAGGATGAAGAAGATGTGTTGTGCTCCAAGGGGGACATGGAAAGGGGTGCTGGCACACATGTGGCGGACTGTTTACAAGTGAGTGGATAGGTGACAGAATTTGGGAACTGTGTGTGTGGGAAGGGCGGAATTTAGGGCAATGGGCGGCAGTGTTGCCTTGGGTGCCAGATCAGCTTGGGCCACCCTGTTTGTGAAGGACTTTAACTTTAACTTTAAGAGCCTGCACCTTCAACTGGGCCCAGAAGCACCCTGGCAAACTAGCACAGTTGAAACAGCTTAGGCCAAGGATGTCAAACCCATTTTCACACAGCAGGCCAAATAGCATTCGTGGTGCCTGCTGAGGGCCAGAAGTGATGTCATTAAGCAGGAAGTGATGTCATCAGGTGATGACCAGAAATGAGCACTTTTTTTCTCATTTAACTCATTAGCTGCAAACGACAGAGGAGAAATCTTGATCATATTTTCAGATATGGGAGAGCCCAAATATCATAGGGGCTGCCTTTTCAGCAGTGACACCTCAGCACAGCTCAGCAGTTGATGGTGGTGCTTGGGAGAGCCCAAGAGCCAAATAAAAAGCTTTGGAGGGCTGCATCCGACCCCTGGGATTCATGTTTGACACCCCTTGCTTAGGCTGCATCAGTTGTTAGGAGACTCAGGGCACAATCCTAACCTAGAGTTAGGCCAGCCCAGTTACAGTAGGCCAGCAAAGTTTGGCAGGCACAAGGGACACTGTAAAGTATGTTTGGACCACTCTTGAAGTCAGAGGCCAGCACACAGACGTGAGCCATCCTCCCTGACTCCAAGAGTGGTCCAAATGCTCTTTATGCATTTGCATATACAAAATGCCCTAGTGCTGGCCAAGCTTTGCTGGCCTAACAGTGCTGGCCTAACTCCAGGTTAGGATTGTGCTCTCAATCAAGCTTCTTCTCTTTTTAAACTTTTAGGTGAGCCCTGATTGCAAAGCCTAAGGATGGTTGCCGGCCTCAGGGGAAGGGAGAGACAAAAAACCCTCTTTCCACTACATACCAGGTGCTCTCACCTATACTGATAAATTAAGGGCTGAAATGCTTAGAAGGAAAGAGAAGAAGCCTTGGGAATTTCTTTGACCCTGTGCTTGGGGACCTTTGCCTCATGTCTGATGTGACCATTATCAAGCCTGAACATTCTCCAAGCCCAAACTTGGAGACACTTATTGGAAGCTTGAGCTATAAAAGAGAACTAGTTTACCTTTGTGGGGTGTGTGTGTGCAGATGCAGCTGATTTCAAAAGGCACTTTTTAGATGAATCGAAAACTTTCAACTTGCTGCACTGTAAATAAGTTTGTTAAAAATAGGGTTATTATTCCCCAGACAACTCTGCCTTCATTCGAAATCGGAGGAAGGGGAACGCCTGACTGTATCTTCCATGCTACTCGCTTGATTTATGCCCCTACTATAAATGTTGCTTCCATCAGAAACACTATTTTGTTTTCCAGAAGCTCCAAGAATAGGACACAGACATCCATTAAATCTAAATTTTTAATGACATACTGTGGGTTTTTCAGCATTTAATGATCTCTGTTGCTCCAATGCGAGATTGAACCCTTTTCCATGATGCTTGCCGGCTGCTTGGTCACCTATTCAACTTTTCTAATGGACACCATTTATCTGAGTAAAGCTGGTTAAATTTAGACTCAAGGCTTCACAGGTCAGGATTTCTCCAAACAAATCATTTGCAAGACTCCAGCTGCTTTCCCTTCCTTTCAGCGATTTGACTGCAATTCCAATTAAATGCAATTTTTTTGTTATCAGATGCAGCCTTCCCTGTTGCGATCATAAATAATAGCTGATTGGAATGTAATACATAAATATTTTACCAGCCCAGAGCACTGACAAATAATTTTTTTGGGTACATTTTGGAATTAATCAGATGCACATCAGATGGTTGAATATGAATTCTTTGCAGTGTGTTCAGTATTCCCAATAGATTTTGGAGCAATCTACATGATTTTCTTTATCCCACCATCTCTGGGTGGAACTCCACATCCTCCAGACATCACTTCCTGTTGTGTTGTCACTTCTAGGGCATCATTTTGTTCTTGGCACCAGGCTACACCTTTATTAGCTTTCATTATCCTAAAGTACAGAGAACCATTGAGAGGGTGGGCAAGGGAGTGGCAGCAGAATGCAGGTATTTTGTTGTCCTGTGTGCTCCCTGAGGTACCTGGTGAGCCACTGTGAGATACAGGAAGCTGGACTTGGGGGGCTTTTGGCCTGATCCATTGGTGCATTTCTTATGTACTGTTCTCTAACGAACATATAATGGTGCCAACGAACAGCAGAGGTTTCAACAGCCACGAGAACAACTACCAGGGCTGCCACCAGTGAGATGCTTGAGCACTGTTGCCCTATTCACATCCGATCCCAAGAGTACTTGAAAACAGCAGGTGAGTTGGGTACAAATTTCCTGCTCACTTTACACTTACTTCCCTCCATTTATGGCCCTCCCATTTGGGATTTGTGAATACTTGTGAGCAGTAGTGCTATCCAGCCGGTACGCTGGGCGGGACTTATGTTTGATCGGCAGTCCGCCCGTTGCGTCACGCCGCGTTCCGCCACGTGCAGGAAAGCGGCGGAACGCGGCGTGATGCCACGGGCGGACTGCCAATTAAACATAAGTCCCGCCCAGCGTACCGGCTGGATAGCACTACTGCTTGTGAGGTGGGATCATGGGCAGTGCCCAGTTGTATCTGCCTGTTGTCTGGCTGTTGCGAGGCTTGGCCTGGTCATCTCTGTGCGTCTGCTCAGTGAGGACTGTTTGAGCCATGAGCTTTTGGCACGGTACTCATGTTTCTGGATTAAAACTCATGTTTTGACATAATGGGATTATTTTAAGCATTTGACACCAGTCCATCGCAATAAGTAAGAACAGAAGGTTGGCCTTGCTGGATCTTGTCCACCTAATCTAGAATTCTGCCTCCAGCAGTGGCCAGGCAGACGCTCAAGGGATGCCCACCAACAGAAGAACTTTCTCCTTCCCAGATCAGATCAAGGCCCATCTCATCCCAAACTTTGGCTGGGATTCTTATGAATGTGATTCTTCTCATTTAATTCAGCAGTGATGGCTCCCCGCTCCCGTTTCTCTCATGTTATCACATCACATCCCAGGCTTCCTCCAATTTTATTGTATACAATTGTGTGGCGTGTGCTGCTTTTCACTCTGTTTGCCCAGACTGAAACAAAAAAAGTACCAGTGAACAGAACCTGCTACAAAGAGCACCTGTTAGTGGCCTCAGTGGGAAGAACTTCAGAATGTGGCTCCAAGGGGCCCAGCCAATGGGCCACCCAGGGACAGAGAAGGAGGAGGTCCACCCCCTCCCATTTCTCCGCCCCCATGCCACACTCCTCTCCACCCCATGCCACACCAGGCTCTATTTCGTAGCCATATGATGGCAGGGGAGGTTGAGCGGGTCAAAACTGCTCACCTCTTTGAGAGGCAAGCCATCTTGTCACCACCCTCCTCTCGCCCCAGCAGAGATGCGCCTGGGGTTTTTGCTCCCTCCCACAAAATGGTGGACCACAACTGTGTGGCTGTCATAGGTTCCTGGGAGCATTGAAAGAGTGGGGTGTGTGTGTGTGTGTGTGTGTGTGTGTGTTGTCTATTCATTCTCTAAGAGCTGAACAACGGTTGGTCCCAATCAAGTAGCAGCATTCTTTCTAAAGTATACGACTTCCTCTCTTTGATTCCAGCACCTATTTATAAGTTGGTAAGGGAGCAATGACTTGCCATGCTGCTGAAGTTGAGCAGTGGTATTCCAGTGGGGAAGGGAAGGAATGTTGCTGTTGAACCCAGTGGGAGCGATAGTGCAGCTTCTCCTGATAAAGACATGTGGAAATTTCACTTGTGTTATTCATTAGGCTTACCCATTCTCAGATGTTTCAGCTGGGAGAAACCCTGAACTGGGGATTTCACACTGCATGAAATTTTGGGACATGTGTGCAGAACCTCCTTGAGAAATGTCTTATATCAGTGGTTCCCAAATTGTGGGTTAAGACCCATTGTTGGTCATGACCTGATTTTTGATAGGTCACCAAAAGGTGATGGAAAGATCAGATGACCAATTGCCTCAAGCCCTGAGGCTATTCAAAAATCAGGTTCAGTAGCTGAGAGATGTAACAGTCTCAAATCACGCCTGGTGCAGGGTGATGTCACTGCGCTTCTAGCACTACCTCCTTGCCCCTGTGCCTAGCCACACCCCTAGAACCTGGAATCTATCCATTTATGAGTGTACCGGCCACGAGGGAGGGAGGGTGGATGGAAAAGCACTCAGCCTTTCCCCCCCACCTCCTACGCCCTGCCACAAATGGTGCCTGTCTCCCCTCAAAAGACCCTTTATAAGCCTCTGCTGTAGCTGCTAATTACCCTGCAAATAGCTCAGCTCCTGCAGTTTGCAAGCATGTATAAATATAGGGATACTAGCTTTTGTTACCCGGCGTTGCCCGGGTAACAAAATGATCTTCCAGAGTTTATGAGTTTTGCACCCCTTCTTGCCCCCCATGATGATGGGGGCTGAACCCGGACTCCAACCACGTCAGGAGCGTCACCGCTCACCTCAGTAGCCCCAGAAACTACGGTTCCGACGCCGTTTTTTGCCGTTTTTGACCGTTTTCATGTGGGCCCCCCTGCGTACCCCACCTCTGGGGGCCCTGGGGGGGCCTGGCCCCCGCAGTGTTTGTCGCCAGACCGCAAGGCACATGCGTGCCGAGTCTGGCGCCAATCACTCCAGGCGTCCCAGCATGGCATGGCGGACATCTTGTTTTGCACCCCTTCCCACCCCCCATGTTAAGGGGGGGCTGAACCCAAACTCCCACAGCATCGGGAGCGTCGCCACTCACCTCAGCAACCCCGGAAACTACGGATCTGACGCCGATTTTGTCCGTTTTTGACCATTGTCACACGGGGGCCCCCATGCGCTCCCACCCCCGGGAGTGCTAGGGGGCCCCCTGACCCCCGTAGTGTTTGTCACCGGGCCGCAAGGCACACGCGTGCCGAGTCTGGCTCCAATCGCTCCAGGCATCGCAGTGGGGCATGGCGGACATCTTGTTTCACACCCCTTCTCGCCCCCTATGCTGAGGGGGGGCCAAACTCGGACTCCAACCGTGTCGGAAGCATCTCCGCTTGTCTCGGCGACCCTGGAAACTACGCACTCGACGCCAATTTCGGCCGTTTCTGGCTGTCTTCATGTGGGGCCCCCTGCACACCCCCACTCCTGGCGGCAATGGGGGGGCTGACCCTCGCAGTGTTTGTCACCAGGCCGCAAGACACACGCATGCCGAGTCTGGCACCAATCGCTCCAGGCGTCACAGCGGGGCATGGCAGACGTCTTGTTTCGCACCCCTTCCCACCCCCCACATTGAGGGGGGCCAAACCCGAACTCCCACGGCGTTGGGAGGGTCGCCACTCGCCTCGGCGACACAGTAAACTATGGATTCAACGCCGATTTCGTCCGTTTTCAACCGTTCTCACGCAGGGGCCCTCGCACACCCCCACCCCTGGGGGCGCTAGGGGGGCCTGACCCCCACAGTGTTTGTCACCAGGCCGCAAGGCATGCACGTGCCAAGTTTGGTGCCAATCAGTCCAGGCGTTCCAGCAGGGCATGGCAGACATTTTGTTTCGCACCCCTTCTTGCCCCCCACATTGAGGGGGGGCTGAACTCGGACTCCAACGGCATTGGGAGTGTCGCTGCTCATCTCAGCAACCCCGGAAACTGTGGATTTGATGCCAATTTTGGCCTTTTTGACCGTTTTCACTTGGGGCCCCCTGCGTACCCGCACCCCCAGGGGTGCTAGGGGGCCCTGACCCCCGCAGTGTTTGTTGCCAGGCCGCAAGGTGTATGTGTGCCAAGTTGCGTGCCGATCGCTCCAGGCGTTGTGGAGCCTATGCGAAACATACATACATACAAACCCACGCTCTTCTTTATATATATACAGTAGATAAGCATTTTAGGGTCTTTATTCTGGCTATTATTACTTCTTAATAAATTTCTAGACTTAAAAAAGTCTAGCAAACATAGATGAGTCCTGATAGAGAGTCATTCTCTGTATGTGAGAGAAAGGGATAGTCCTGGTGCTAAAAGGTTTGGGAACCAGTGCCCTATGTCTCTTTTCATTTACTAGGATGCCCTTGAAAATTCTCAGTGTGCAATCCTAACCTGGCATTGCGCCGGTGCAGTGCTCTTGTGCCAGACCAGTGTTGTTGCAAACATGGCATAAGGCACGTCTGCGCTGTGGATTCGGTCGCCTGGCCAGTGCAAGCAGCAGTGCAGTGCACATGTGCCGGCTTAGTTCTGCCAGCACAGTGCTACGCCAAGAGTGCTACGGGGTGGACAGGTGCATGATGGTGTGGCACCATGGGTGGAGAAGGGACACAGCCAGTGGGCCATATCCTAAGGGGGGTCCTCAGGTTGGGCAGCCCTGATTCGGGCCGCTCCTGCCTGTGTGGATTTCCACCTGCTATTTTGTTGGCCCAGATCCGAGCAGTAGGTGAACATATTGCCTGTGGCTGCAGCTAGGATCTCAATGGGCTGTAAGTCAGTGGGGTGAGTAGAGCAGCTTTACCTTGGTCTCTCCCACCTGCCTCTGCCTCTGAACAGCCCAAAATGGGCCACCTGGAAGCAGTTGGTGGTGATGTTATGATATCACCAGCAACTACTTCCACATGCCATGCTTTGCACATGGCACAAACAGAGCTCTTCTTGGTGAATGGGGCCCCCATAGGACCACATTGGGCCCCGCTGCTGCTAGAGCCGGCCCTGCCAAGCAGCCCCATAGGGCTGACTGGGGCTTACCCTGGGCCAAGCGGAAAATCTCCCCTTGCCCTTCGCTGAGCTGCCGCCGCCGCCACACATGGTTAAGATGCAGCACAGATGGGTTTGCCTGCCTATTCCAGTGCAGGTTACGATTGCGTTTCCTGATATCTAAGTAAAATGTGGTATCAACTCACAGGGGTGTTGCAGATGGCAAGCACACAGTAGGGTGAAAACACCCCCTTATTCAAACATCAGATGCCAGTTTTGTTTATATCAGTGCATGCATGTCTGCATAGGCGCACGCACCCCAAATATATACCCTAGCTCTGAAAAGACAAATCATATAGTTTGTTTTGACAGCATTAATTCTGAAGCACAAAAAATGTCTCAAAAGAGAGATGGATTTTTTTCCCTAAAGAGCAAAATTCAAATGTAATATATTTCAGCTGTCTGGCAGGCAAGTCTGAGAGTGTTTAATGAATAACGAGCAACTTTTCTTCCTTTTATTATTTTTTTTTACCTGTGATGTGCCTTAGGAAACAAAAAAAGATCAGACTGAAGTAATTTCCATAATGAAAGAAAGATGGTGCTATTATAAAACATGACAGATAGCAATGTCCTCTTCGGGAGGAAATTGATATACTGTAACTAAATTCCACCAACTTTACATAAGAAAAACCGGTATACATTATAAAAGATTATACATTAAAATCCAGAAATCTCAGTTAAAATTCAAGCGACATTAAAACAAACAGAAAGGTTAGATGCAAATAATTCTCTTTCCCGAGTAGCGCCAAGTGAGATGGAATATAGAATAATAAAAATATTCCTGACTATATAAGTGATTTTTTGGGAGGTGCAAATACAAGGCATCAATGTCATATTAAACTTCTAAATGATCATCTATTGCAAAGGCAGAAGAGAAGGCCATTACAGACAGCCACCTAATGAAATATGCAGTTTTCCATAAAAGCTCAGATTAGTAGTTTTCACAGTATTGGTAAATCACTCATCCTTTGGTGTAACATAGATTTGGCTGTCTTGTTGTTATTTCTTTGTCACTATTTATTTTACGATAGCCGCCACAGGATGAAAAGCGTGCCTAGAGCTTTGTGTGTACACCCATGTGTCATTTTCACTCTCTCCGTGGCTTCCGTCTCCGATCCCTGCTCGTCAGCATTACGGAATCATGTTTCATAATAAATTATACATCCCAACATGTCACAGATGCTATCTTGGTTATTTCTGAAGACATCGTTGGGAAGCCATGCTGCGCTTGGAGGCGTGGGGCACCGGATTCAGTAATGTTGGAAGCAGGAAAGCGGAACTAATCGGTTCTTGGACATGTCTCACATTTTTTTGCCACAGCATTTGGAACGGAACCGAGTGGGGCCAGCTGTGGCACCACCCCAGTCTGTGTCACTGGGTGCAAGATCTCATTGCCTCACCCTCATGGTGGATCACCTTCCATATCAGATCATACAGAATAAATCTTGTGCACAGCCTAAATACAGTGACCACGCTAGGGTTGGGGTAATCCCCATTATTTATTTAAATATATAATAGTACAGGCCATCCAACAAGTCATGATGTCACGCAGTGGTGTCATCTAAATGATTTAAGAACAGGTACTCACTTTTGATTGGCACGTGTCGGGACCCGCCCACCGGAAGTGACATCATAAGCCAGAAGTGATGTCGTGGCCGGAAGTGACATGAAAAAAGCCCTTGTTGAGGCCTCAGACGATTTTAAACTGACCCAACAGTTGCAACAGTATTCCACAGCACCCCCAGAACATGTTAAGGAGGCCTGGCATCATGTTAAAACCCCAGAGCAACTCATTTTTCAGTGGCAAGGAAAGGAAAGGCTCTGCTCGCTGCCTGCCTGCCTGCCTGCCTGGCTCTGAGAACATGCAGGCAACTCAAACATGCAGGAAATTCAAACGTTGCAGAGGGCGGAGTCGACGAGTGGGCGGGCGAATGGGCAGGGCCAGCTGTAATCCTAGAAACTGGTACTCGCGTACCCCCGCGTACCCCTTGCATGACATCACTGATGTCATGGCTAGAAGTGCCGTCATTGGGGCGCCAGAGCCTGCTGCTTTCCTGAGAATGCAGCAATAAGTTGGGTTATTTCTCAGCCATTTTCCAATAGCAAAGTGAATCAGAATGGGGAAAAAAAAGCCTATTTACAACCTTGACACAAGCAAAACAACCACACAGCCCTCCTTCTTTCCAGCATCCCATCTTCCCATATTTTCAATATGGCTGCTCTAGGTGCTTTGTGATCCACCTGAAATTGGCTCATGATGACCCATAGTTTGGGAACCACTGTGATAAGCTATTTAAGATGTTAAATGTCACTAGTACCTTGAACAGTTTGTGGGAGAAAAATCAGCATGTCTTCAGTAGCTACTTCGTTGTTTCTGAAAATGGAGTATGTCAGCATGTAAGTTACTGAAGCAACATTACTGTTATGAACTTGTTCATTGAGTGATGCACCATGTCTTTAGATCATATATATGCATAGGCTCAGCTAAGGGTTTTTCTTAAGGCAGTGGTTCTTGAACTGTGGGTCTGGACCCACTTGATGAGTCACGACCTGGTGTGAGATGGGTCGCAGAAAGCTGGGAGCAGCCATCTTGGAAGCGGCAGACCTTACTCTTGCTATATTCCTTTTGTGAGTGTTAACAGTTTAAATGTTCAAGTGAGGTTATTGTTTTTTTAATTGTTTTTAGTTCAGTGCTTTTACAATATTGGGACAGCAATATTATCCTGATGTTGCTGCAGCCCAAGAATGCCAGTTTGCATTCCAGGAGTGTCATTTTATTGTGTCACAATGATGTCACTTCCTACTTGCTGATGTAGCGTCCAGCTGTGACATCACGTCCAGGTTAATGACATCACTTCCAGTGGGTCCTGACACGAGTGCCAGTCTAAAAAGTGGGTCCCAGTCTAAAATGTTTGAGAACCAATGTCTTAAATTAAGGTATAGCTCGACATGTGTTCCACCTTGTTATGTGCTTGTAGTGAAGTGTTCATTCTCACACTGTTCTACATCTACAGGCTAAAGGGCTGCATGGATCAGCTGACCTACATACTGATAAGTGAAAAGGGCTTTGTGGAACTGTGTTTTAGTCAAACTTGGCTCTTCCCAAGGCTGAGTCTGTTTGCTGTTGATTCTTGTCAATGAACCAGTTCAGTGCGGAGTATTAACACGGCGCTGAAAGGCCAAGAGAGGAATCTCGGGTCCCGGTTCAAGGAGGTCAGAATTTCACGCTCCAAATCCTCAGGACCAAAGATGCATTCAGAGGTGCTGCTTTGCGATGAGTTGGAGAAAGGCATGGAAGAAAGATCGCAATTATCCAAAAGTGCATGTTAAAAAATACACTACGAGGTTAACGTTTGTGTTTCTTGTGAATTGGGGATGATGACGATGTGAATTGAACAGACTTGTTTTTGTCACGACTCAGGAAACAGCACATCCGTCTGTGAGAATATGATGAAGTTTTTTTTTTAACAATGTGTTTATCTATTGCCTTCCTTACCATAAAATGGCAACTCAAACCTAGTTTACAAAAAAATAATAATAATGACAACCGAAGCTGGCTTACAAAAATCCCGAATAAAATAACAAGATCCATAACACACACACAACAAAATCAATTCACTGTCATGTTACTAAAATGCCAGAAAAGAGATAAAGCAGAGAAACCAATTCCTAAATGGCTGTCTAAATAAAAACATTGTAACACAGATTAAAAATGAAAGAAAAAAAAGACAGGCCTTGCTGGACAAACATTCTATAGCTGCAGTACAAGGGTTGGCTGTAGCCCGGGAAAGCTCCTACTGCAATTTAATAGTTGGATTCGGAAGGCATGTCCACACCACAGAATTAACTGTGGTTTAACTATCAATTCATCTCCTTGGGGAATTTTGGAAATTGCAGCTCTTTGGAGATGATGCTGTGCACAGAGGCCTCTAGATTTCTCAAACAACCATTACGAGGATCCTTCAAGGAAAGCCTTGATAGTTGACATGATAGGCAACTCATAGGCACTTATGTAACTGTGGGGCCCCCAATTCTATCTGGGCCTTGTGCTGCAGAACTTGTGACCCTTTACAGCAGCATGAGAGCTGGGTCGATACTGCATGCTTGCGGGCCACTGCCACAAATTGGGAGTGATGTGCTAGCTCCTGGAGGCTCTGCTACTGCTGGTAAGTTGGCAGCAGGGTTATGTTATTGGGAGGGGAAGGGGAGGGAAGAAGCAGTTTCAGGACAGGGAGGGGGAAGGTGTAATGGGCATGTGGAAGCTCCAACAAGGAGATAGCTTGCAGTGTCAGTAGTGTCCTCCCTTCCTGCTGAATCCAGAGCACACAGAGTTAATCCCAGAGTTCCTGCTAGCCTCAGGAACACAGCTGCAGCCTAGGCAGGCTAATGAGAGCCCTGGCTATAAAGGGAGGGAGATAAGCACAGGTGGTGTGGAGTGTAGTTGGAGCAAAGTTTGAGAGAACTGCCTGACCTGCCTGTGTACAGCAAACCTGGATGGAATATTGTAGGAAAATGCCTAACCAATCAAAGAGGCGCATGGCACCTGGAAGCACAACCCCTGCGCTGGGTACTGGCCAATCAGGAAAGCACACATCAGCCCAGATGTGCTTCCCCCCTGCTGACCAATGGGAGACACACAAAAGGGGGCAATCTATGGCGGGAAAATGAACCAATCCCTGATCACTGTGATGTTTTAAATTGACTGTATGTACTATAAATAAAGCAAGCGCAGAGGGCTCGTCCTCTTTGACCTCCTCACCAAACCAGCCTTCGCGTGTTCCTTCGTTCCTTCATCTCCGCTGGCCGAGAGCCAGCTGGAGGTCCCTGCAGCCTTCCACCTTCTGCTGGCTGTGTGCCAGCTAAAGGTCCCGCAGTTTCTCCATCTCCGCTAGCTGAAGAGCGCTAGCTGGAAGATCCCCAACAGAATATGGACTACAAGCTCAGATTCTGACTTGGCTTTGGCATGACTCGGACCACGACTGACATGGCATACTAATCATTGGACTGGCCTGCTGACTACTGACCTGAGATCACGGACTGACCGGATTGTGGACTCTGACCTGGCTTACTGGCCATTGGACCAGCTTGTGGATTACTGGACCTGGCTTGTGGACTAGCTACGACCTTAGAATCTGATTCTGGCGTGGACTTTCTGGCTTTGGACTGCCATTGATTGGGGTGGCTGCTGCAACTGAACAGAAAATGAGAAGCTGAGGCCAGCGTCGTCATCCGCAAATGAACTACCGGAACGCTGGGAGGGACGTGGGTGGGATTTTTGCGTGATTGGCAGCCTGCCCGTTTCGTTCCGTGGCTGCCCTAGCCTCGAGTGGGGGCTGCCCCGGGTTGATGCAGCCTCCCGCTGCTTGCCCAGGCACCCGGCGCGCCCCCCACCTGTCTCCCCTGGCGAGCAGGCACCCCTCGAGGCCAGGACAGCCGCGGAATGAAATGGGCGGGCAGCCAATCATGGTGAAGCCCCGCCTAAGTCCCTCCCAGCGTTCCGGGAGTTCATTTGCGGATGACGACGCTGGGTGAGGCCCAGTTGTGTTCTCTCCACTGCAGCAGCAGAGCTGTTTAGAGGGGAAACTGGTCAGCCTAGTACGGGCATTAGGACCCCTGGGGAGGCCCTCAGGGAGTTTATGGAACAGAAGGCAGGGGGTGGTTTGGGGAAGGAAGGGGGTAGATCCTGGCAGCTGCAACTTGTTGTGTATTTGTGTAAATAGTAGCAGAGTTGGGGGCTTGGAGACC
>JAJKFI010000024.1:9837588-9863369 GCA_029204185.1 Lerista edwardsae
TGCCAGTTTCAGCCAGTTCTGGACTGTGAGATGTGAAACTGCAACACAACTTGTACCAGATCCTTTCACTTCTTTTTGAAGCAGCCGCATTGGTGGGTAGGTGAAGGGGATTGGATAAGGTGAGAGAGGGATTGAACTCTGCCATGCATCCAATTGCCTCATCAAGAACAAGACAGAATCCAAAATAGGCTTGGAATTGGATTGAATCAAGAGCTTTTTCGAAGTGTAGGGAAATGTCAAAATATTGTAGTTCGGTTTTTTTTTTTTACTCCAGTGCTGAGGCTGATGGAATGGGGCCACCCATCAATACTCCCCTATGCTTGGAGGAAACTGGGAAATGGTTTGCATGTTAAATTCTTCAGTACTGATCCCAGATACGAAGACAATGTGAATGGATAATTATTTCACTGTATTAAAAACTGGTGTTTTCAGAAATCGTGTGCAATGGTTGTAGTTGCATCGGTCTGAGAACTGGCAAGCTAAACATGTCTTTTCCAGGATGAAAAAAGCCCTCTGTTTAATAGACACCTGCCCATCACAGTTTTCATTTGAAGAGGGTGGAATTACATTGGAGCTCCCTCGGCTATGCCAAATCAAATATTCAACCATTCAGCCTCATTATGACATTTTTAGGCACTCCTTTCTTTTTTCATCCCTTCTTGCGAAGACGTCTTTTCCTCTGCCCAGTCTAAAATTAAATGCTCTTGAAGGACGCCTGACTTCATGAGAAATTGCAAGAGAGGCTGGCTACAGCTGCTTCTGCATGCTAGGTCCATTTCAGCTGGGTCAGGAATCGTGCTGCAACTTCTGGCGTTCCTACTGCTCCTTTTGCCATTTTCTCAAAGGTCAATAACAAGCCATCATGCCATCCATCTCCAAACATCAGATGTACGCTTTGACAACATTTCTCAAAAGAAAATATTCATGGGAGGAAGACAGAAATGCCTTTCCAAACAGTTTTCCTAACAATCTTAGGCTGTAAGCCTATACACACTTTCCTGGCAGTAAGCCCCACTGAACATAGTGGGGCTTATGTCTGAATAGACATGCATAGGAATGCATTGTTAGAACATAAGAATATTAGAAGAGCCCCACTAGATCAGGCCAAGGGCCAATCTAGTCCAGCCTCCTGTATCTCACTGTGGCCCACCAGATGCCTCAGGGAGCACATGAGACAGCAAGATGTCTGCATCCTGTTGCCTCTTCCTTGCAGCTGGCATTCTGAGGTAAATTTTGAGGTAAACACACTGGTGGCCAGTCAAGATTCTCCACAGTATTTCTCTTTGACAGACTCCAGAACCAGATGCTCCTCTTCAGACATGTACTCATAGAAACAACCTCACCGGATTAGGCCAAGGCATATCTAGTCCAGCTTCCTGTATCTCACAGTGGCCTACCAGATGCCTCAGGGAGCACACAAGACAACAGGCTGCCTGGAACTTGTTGGCACTCTCCTGCATTTGGCATTAACCATGTTAATGCACAGTTGCTGGTCATTTCTTTATGGGTATGCCCAGTGGTGTCATCTACAAATAAGGAATGGGAACACTGGGCAGGACTTCTGCGGGACTTCCGCATGATTGATTGCCTGTCTGTCCCGTTCCACAGCTGCCCTGGCCTCGGGGGGGGGGTGCCTGCTCGCCTGGGGAGACGGGGGGCGCACCAGAGCCTGGGCGAGCAGTGGTGGGGCGCACAAACGGGGGCAGCCCCCCCTGAGGCCAGGGCAGCCGCGGAATGAAACGGGCGGGCTGCCAATCACATGGAAGTCCTGCCCAAGTCCCGCCCAGCATTCCCATTCCTTGTTTGTAGATGACACCACTGGGTATGCCTTCCCTCAAGTTCAAGGGTTTTCAAACTGGGGCATCGCAACGCCCTAGCATGGGAAGCCCTACGTCTTTCCCCTTAAGGGGCAGGAAATGTCAGCAATGCAATCATCATGATCATGTCACAGCTGGCAACATAATGGGGTTAGCGGGACGTACCCTGCAGGGCTCCCTCTATGTCTGAAAACTTAAAAAAAAAACCCTATTGTGATCCACTTCCGGTTTGGGAATCACACAGGAATTTTTTCAGATGCACAGGGAGCCCTGCAGGTTGAGTCTGTGGGGCTCCCCTACCCTCACAGATGCTGGGGCAGGCAGCAGTCAGGTCCCCCAGTCAGTCCCATTATGTTGCCAGCAGCAGTGCAATCTTGGCAATCGAGTTGCCGCCATGCCTGCCCCTGCAAACACTTACAACGGTTTCCAAACCCTCTGAGAATTTGGGAACCGCTACACATTTTTCCCAACACTCAACCATTGAATTTTTGTAATTGGGAAAATGTGATTTCCTGCCCCATCTACCCACTTGGGCTAGCTGGCTAGTTACCAAGGACAGGCCACTTGAAGGTTGCTTCTTCCCAAGATCATTACAGCAAAGGGAAGTCCCAGCCATTGGCCAAAACAGCTTCATTCTGCCTGCCAATTTCACATGCTGATTTCATAGTCCCCTCTGTGTCTGCAGAAAATGCTGGGGTGCCTCAAACCATGATGAGGCAATGAACAACTTTGGGATATTGTGCACAGAGGAATGGTTTGGCGATGACATTTTCCTTTGTAACATCCAAACTTGGAACAAGTCACAAATCTGCCAGCAAAAATTACTCAATAAAATGGAAAGCTGGGACCATGAATGTTAAATCACATTTGCCTAGCTGCATCAGTAGCTTGCAGGCAATGAGTGGCTGTCCCACAATATATTCCTCCAGAGTAAAAACTTCTATATAGTTCCATATTTTTTTTCTTTTCAGAATGATCTCCAAATATCTAATGTCCAGTTCACTTTTTCTGACTGCCATCTGAAGGAGAAACTGTATTGAAATCAAACAGCAATTTTTTAAAAAACGGGTGGGAGGGGGAAGATGGTTTGATTCTCATTTGAGCACTTCTAGGGGAAGCCATGAGTCTCCAATTGGAGAATCCCTGCAGATTACCTTTTAAAGGGACTTTTGCCAAGTTGTGTCAATGATGGAAATTTTATATCCTATCCCATTTTCACACACTAGCAATAAATAGGCTGCTGCACTGAACATTGACCTTGTAAAGTCAGTTGATGGAACAGATTGTGGTCAATTTGGGGGATTACTCACATGAAAACAGAGGAAGCAAACAACATATATTTATGTCCAGGGACAATGATACTGCATATTTAGTGTTCAAACAAATAAAAAAGGAGTACAGTCACTACACGGTTTTTAAAACTGACATGAAATTTAAAAGCTAACAATAGAACAGTTCTCAAACATTTTAGCACCAGGACCCACTTTTTAGAATGACAATCTGTTTGGGACCTGCCAGAAGTGATGTCATGGCTGAAAGTGCCATCGTTGTGACATCAGAGCCTGCTGCTTCCTTGAGAATGCAGCAATAAGTTGGGTGATTTGTCAGGCATTTTTTAATAGCAAAGTGAATCAGAAAGAAAAAAAAGTCTATTTACAACTTTGACTAACTAAACCAGGGGTCCTCAAACCTTTTAAACAGGGGGCCAGTTCATTGTCCCTCAGACTGTTGGGGGGCCGGACTATTGTTTGAAAAAAATATGAACAAATTCCTATGCACACTGCACATATCTCATTTCTAGTACCAAAACAAAACAAAAAACCCCGCTATGGAGTCTACTTTCTGGGCCACACCACTGTGCCTCCTTCATAGCTGCCCACAAGTTCTCACCATGAACAGCAGCCGTGGGACCACAGGCATCATTTCACCCTGCTCCACCATTAGCTTGTCCAAGCTGCCCCAGAAGTTTTTAAAAATACAGAGATGGTAGGGGAACAAAACTGGGGAGAGGGCAACAGTGGAGCAAACCATGGGGAGAAGACAACACTTGGGGAAGGGCAGAGAAGAGGGGGAGAGGAAAAGAGAAGGCACTCACCGGAGGAGGGAAGCCAGCAAAGAAGGTGTGCGGGGCGAGGGAGGGGGTGGGGGGCGACGGGGCTTCCACGGGGGGGAGGGAGGCTCTCCACGTAGCAGGGTGGGGGAAGCGTGTCAGCCACCAGCTGGGAGAGATGGGGGGGACAGGACAGCTGACGGGGGAAGGGGCAGGAGGGAGCAAGGCCTTAGAAAACAGGCACTCGCCGGAGGAAGGAAGCCAGCAAAGGAGGCGTGCGGGATTGCGGAGGGGTGGAAGGGTGAGGGGGCTTCCACAGGGGGTTCTGGGCCCTGGAGGCTCTCCGCATAACAGGGCGGGGGAAGCGTGTCGGCCGGCTGTAGTAAGTGCCTGCGGCCGATACACTTCCCCTGCCCTCTACGCAGAGACGACCCAGCGACTCCTGCAGTTATGGCAGCAGCTGCTCCATCCCCCAGCTCCCGGTGCCACCGCCACCACCAGCGCTGCTGCCTCATGGCCAAAGAGGACACTGCATTATTGCGGAAGCAGAGAAGCAAAGAGGTCGCGAGCCGCACATGCACATCACGATGAACCACTTGGCCGCGTGGGAAGGAAGAGGAGCGTTTCAAGTGGCTGGCTCCGCCCCTGCCATTGGATAAGGGAGGAGGAGGAGGAGGGCTGCTGGGGTGCTGAATTGTGGTGGGAAAGAAAGTGGGCTGGCTCTTCTTGCTCTCTCGCCGTGACTGGGGCACTTCCTGTGGCGGATTCTGCTCTCTGTGGCAGAGCATAAAGCATGCTTCCTTTTTCCCCACGGTTTTTTCCCCCCAGAGTCTAGGGCCTCATGCGGGCCGGGTAAATGACCTTGGGGGGCCGGATCTGGCCCGCGGGCCGTAGTTTGAGGACCCCTGAACTAAACCATCTCACAGCCTTCCTCTTTTCTAGCATCCCATCTTCCCATATTTTCAATATGGCTGGTCTAGGTTCCTCGGGACCCACCTGAAATTGGCTTGCAACCCACTGGTGGGTCCTGACCTACAGTTTGGGAACCACTGCTTTAGAGTCTTATTCCTGACTTTGCATACAATGTTGCTCTCCATCCAAACACCTATAAAATCAACTGTTAGCTTTCAGTTGTCTTTGGTCATGTTGGGGGCCATTGCTACCCTTGCAATATTTATATTAGGCAACCCCCCCTTAAGTTATCCCTTTCATATGCTTAAATAAACCATATGGTTTAATTCAACATTTACTGCCAGTCAGTTGAAAGTTATCAAATGTGGAATTCTGATACATAAATAGGCGTTTGGGGAAAACAAAGATAAGAATGACTTAGAAGCAGCTAATAATCACATACATTATTACTAGGGTTGCCAGATATAAACTGGGACAGAGTGCCTCTAACCATTGCATAAAAGAGGGAATTTTGGCAGGTGCAGCTTTTGAAACCCTTCCATGATGTGCTGCACCTGCCCAAATCCCCACTTCTATGCAATGGTTAAAAGTAGAGGCACTCTGTCACAGTTTGTATCTGGCAACCCTAATTCCCAGTTCACTGCCTATATTCTGCATTCTCACTTGTTTATTGGATGTTTTCAAGATCATATTCTGAGGATGATTCATGTACATGACCATCAGCACAATCCTACGCATGACTACTCAAAAGTAAATTCAGTTCAATTCAATGGGATTTACTCTCACATAAGTGAATTTAAGATTGTCGCTCATGTGTGTACAGCAGGTGGGTGGAGGCTGGCTCATGGAATATCTACCAACCCAATAGTTTCATTAAATTGTATCATCAACAAATAAGTCAAGTATCCGCCAAAACTAGTTGTGGAGATGGGTTCCCAGTTTGGCAGATGGGACACCAGTGTTCCCTATGTGGAGGAGCAAACCAAATAAGTCTCATATCAGAGGGAGACCAAAACGCCGAAGAAAATAGCTATAAAGTTGGAGACAGGAAACACAAAGCTCTGGAAAAGAGAGGCAAAATTGTGGTGAACAGCGCAACTGGAGTGTATGCCAAGCTGCTCCCTGTTCTGCCAAATTCCCTGCTGGGCTTCCCCAAGGGCCCCAATGCCCACACTAGGCTAACTAGTTTCCCCTCCAGAGCAGCCTCAGAGATAGGCAAGAGGGAGGGGGTTCCTTCACCCACTGGGCCTCCTCTCTTCCAGCAGCTTTGCTTGGGATCACCGGCTGGCCAGCCTCCTCCAACTGCCCTCATCACCGGCTTAGCTCCATACTACCCTAAGTCTAGCACCAACAAACCCCACCACCAAACAACAGGCAGTCAGCTTGCCCAAGCCACAACCGCCTCTTCCACGTGATAGCTCCAGGGGTCTGGCAGCCATACAACAACTCCCAATAGTCTCCCACAACAACCTTATCTTATCCCATCCATCCGTCCAGCACCTACCTGGTGCCATCCTCCCATACCTATCCAGGTGCTTTACTGCAGCTCCTGCCTCCAACTTTGTACTGAGGCCAGCCAATCAGTGTCTGTGGTTGGGCAGGCTCTACCATCAGCCACACCCATCTGCACCTGTGCTAACCTCTCTTCTAGCCAGGGGCCTTATCAGCCTGCAGCTGTGCTGTACAGGCAAAGACTTGGGGGGTTAACCCTGTAATTCTTGGCTAATCTGGGACAAGGGGCCATTGCTGATACCATTCCCTATCTCCTTGGGGTATCTCCTGCCTTTTCCAATACACCCCCACACACACACACACACACCCTCTTTCGAGTAAATAGTTGCTTGGACCCAGACTCACAGTGCTTTGCCATGCCACTTCTCTCCAGTGCATTTTTGGCACTTGTGAAAATATGATTGAATTATTGTTGAGAATATCCTTGGAACAAATGCTTATGAGTTGGTTCAGCTGATATAATTGGAAGGACACAGAGACTGTGAATAAGAACTGCAACAAAATTACTTGATTTTAATGAGGAAGATCTTGAGAAGCTAATGAGGATTATTAGTAAAGTGAGTTGGATCAGGGGATCCATGTCTTTGAATACTGATGAGAAAGGGATTAATAAAAAAAAAACAGCAACAACAATGTGTATCAAAAGCAAGCCTACCAGCAAATATTTTCCACAATCTGTGCAACAGCTAAGGCAGGGGTCAGGGAACATTTTTACCTTTTACCCCAAATATATTTAGATACGCCAACATTACCCCCCTGACGTTACCCCCCCCCCCCGCCAGAACAAAAGAAAAAAAATTACATATTGGAACCCATTGCTTTTTATTTGATGAATTAATGAGCTTAATTAATGCTATGTAAATATGAAGTTGTAAAGAGTTTGGGTACACCTGCAGACCTTGAGAGAATAGAATTCAACCCTTCTGGGTTACAACTAGCTTACCTTTTTGACAACAGGTTTAGGTGCTTGGACTTAAGATTTCTCTCTATAATGAATTCAGATTGGGGCTGGCTGGCTGGCTGGCTGGCTCTCTCTCTCTCACTCACTCACTCACTCACTCACACACAGAGGCCAGCAATAGCAGTTCTGATTTTGTTTTTGTTTTCTGCTGTTCGCCTTGCCTCTTTGCCTCCCGCCTCTCTTTGGGTCCCTGACTCCCCGCGCAGGCACCCCAGCCCTCCCCCCGCTCACTTGCCCGGCCGCCCCACTCCTTGGGACAGTAAGACAAGGCAAACCTAGGGAGAGCCCTAACTGTTCACAAGCAAAGAGGCATGTCCATAGAAGTCCTCTCAACACACACACACACACATGTGCGCGCCTGCGGGCTCATGCACACACACACCTCAGCCGCTCACCAGAGCCTCCCCCCACGCCTGCACGTCTCGCGTCCCTGCCGGGCTCCTGGGTGGCGGCGACGGCTGCAGCTCCTTGGCCTCCCCACCCGGAGCTGGTTCGGGCTCTTCCCTGGCGTCAAGCACCGCCGACTCCACAGCTGCCTGAGCGCCAGCCGGGAGCAGGTCTGCACCGGCCTCGCTGCCCGGAATAGGCTTGGCCTTGCCAGCTCCCCCATCACCCGGCACCGCCGCAGTTGCAGCCATGGCCGCCATTTTCTCCGCTGTTGCTTCCTTCTCCCTCTACCAGCAGCAGGATCGATAACCACGGCCTTCTTCACCGCCTGGGAAGGGAGGGGAATGCTGCCTATTGGGGGCCAAGTACCTTGCCGCTTCTAATCTCCTATTGGAAGCAAGGGAAATCCATCAAGCGTGAGAGGAACTTCCCATTGGTCAGAAGAGAGAATGTTGGTCATGAAGGAAGGATGAGGGAAAAGGGGGGTGGGTGGGGAATACTCCTATCTGTCCATTACCCCCAGGAATTTCATTTTTACCCCATTTGGGGTAATTTACCCCTGTTCCCTGACCACTGAGCTAAGGTGAAGAAAAAATGGAAAGAAAAAAAATTGTAAGGACAAAATCCCAGACTTAGGCTGCACTCCTACCTGCATTTACCTGGGAGTAAGTCCCATTGACTATAATGGGTCTTACATCTAAGTATATGTGCATAGGATTGGGCTCTTAATGGGATGGGTAACCATTCCAGAACTGACATTTATGGTACAGTCAATACTTTGAAGACACTCCAGCCTTGTGGTCATAGTTCAACGCATTATCCCTGAAATGTGAAAGCTTCTTGTGATATGAGCCACTCCCATCTTACAGGAATCTCCCACGTTAGTGTTGCTATATTTTTCTTTCCACATGTGGAGGGGGGAAATCCATGTAAAGAGAGTGCATATCTTATTGACACCACACCAAAGTTCTCCTGTGGCATGCTCATGGCTGCCTTCAGCCACAAAAGCCTTCAGAGATATATGTTAAAATTGTGGTTCTCAAACCTTTTAGACTGGGACCCACTTTTTAAAATGGCACTCGTGTTGGGACCCACTGGAAGTGATGTCATAGGCGAAGTTACATCATCAAGCAGGAAGTGTCACCACTATGGCATAATAAAATAACTCTCTTGGAATACAAACTGCTATTCTTGCACTGCATCAATTGCTCAGCCAGGAAACATCTCTGACAGAAAGCAAGATTAGGACAAAATATTATGGAAAAACACTGAACTAAAAACAATTTAAAAAACAACAACCTCACTTGAAAATTAAAAGTTAACACCCATAAAAGGAATACAGCAAGAGTAAGGTCTTCAGCTTCCAAGATGGCTGTTCCCAGTTTTCTGCATCCCACCTGACATCAGGTTGCAAGCCACCAAGTGGGTCCCAACCCATAGTTTGAGAAACACTGTGTTCGAACACATGGGCTTTCTCAACAAGCACAGTACTAAAAAAGAGCACTCAAGCTATATGTGCTAGCTATATAGACAGTCAGAATACGTAATGAGTTCTCTACCTGTTGTGATGGTAGAGCAGCCATTTTAAACCACTGTGAGCGCAATCCTAAACTGGAGTTAGGCTGGCATAAACTAAGCCAGTAAAGTTTGACCAGCACAAGGGCCACCATATAGCATTTTTGGACCACTTTTGGAGACAGGGAGGATGGCGCACGTCTGTGTGCTGGCCTCTCTGACTCCAAAAGTGGTCCAAACAGACTTTACGGTGTCCCTTGTGCTGGCCAAACTTTGCTGGCTTAGCTTATTGTACTGGAAAAGGCAGAAAATACCGCGAGGAGATAGGGAATGGTAGCAGTGGCCCCTTGTCCCAGATTACCCAGGAAGTACGGGGTTAATCCCAGAACTCCTGCAGCAAGAACACAGATGCAGGCTGATGAGGGCTCTGGCTATGAAAGGAGGTTAGCACAGGTGCAGATGGGTGTGGCTGATGTTGTTGCCTGCCCAGCAACAGACACCAATTGGCCTGCCTCAGTATAAAGTGGGAGGCAGGAGCTGCAGTAAGGAACCAGGGTAGGTGCCAGAGGAGGGCACCAGGTAGGTGCTGGATGGATTGTTAAAGGAAGGGTGATTAGCACCAGGTTGGTGCTGGACAGAAGCACCAGATAGGTCCAGCATGGGGCAGGTGTAGGAAGGAAGGAAAGTGGCTATGGATTGACTGATAGATTGATTGCTGGATGGACTGATGGACTAACAGTTAAAGGACTGGATAAGGTAAGGTTATTGTGGGGAATAACTTTGGGAAACCCTTGTATGGCTGCCATGCCCCTGGAACCACCAAGTGGAGGAGGCAGTTGTGGCTTAGGCAAGCTGACCGCCTATTGTTTGGTGGTGGGTTTTGTTGGTGCTAAATTAGGGTATCTGAGCTAAGCCAGTGATGAGGGCAGTCTGGAGGAGGCTGGCCAGCCGTTGAATCCAAGCAAGGCTGCTGGAAGAGAGGAGGCCCAGTGGGTGAAGCAACCCCCTCCCTCTTGCCTATCTCTGAGGCTGCTCTGGAGGGGAAACTAGTTAGCCTAGTGTGGGCATTAGGGCCTTGGGGAAGCCAAGCAGGGAATTTGGCAGAACACTTACACCGGCCTAACTCAGTTTAGGATTGCGCCCTGTGTCGCAGCATAGTGGTCTGCCCTGAATGGTCTGCAGATATGCTCTGGGAATTTGGGGGAGAGTAACTTATTAATAGGACCATTGGGGGATGTGAGCTCCCCCCAACAGAGTGGTGTGCCTTGTCAAATGTCAAAAAGTGGAGTGTATGCCTTGACAATTTTAGTGCCTTTTCAGTGTGCCATGAGATGAAAAAGGTTGAAAATCGCTGTAGTCGATTACTGTAATTGCAGTAATCAATTTTGAGTTTCAACATTATTTATTTGTGTTGACTGAAAATGGCAAGACAGAGTGGGAATATGTATGTTCTCTAGTCATGTCCCCACACTGATATGCAGGTGAGTTACGTCCCCAAGAGTCTGAGGGTGCATTCCTAACCTGGAGTTAGACTGTTTGGCTGGCACAAGGGCCACCCTGAAGTACATTTGGACCACTCTCGAAGTCAGGGAGGATGGTGCACTTTGCTGACCTAACTTGTGCTGGCCTAACTCCAGGATAGGATTGTGCCCTGAGAATTAAGCACTTGTATGCCCATGGCTGGACTGGGTCCTAAACTGTAGGGAGAAATTTTTCCAACATTCAGTGCTTGGCTTTGAAGAAAAGTGCTGAACGCACAGATGATGCCCAGTGAGCTTGGCCAAAGGACACGTTGGCATGAGGAAGGCATAGTAAGCTAGTGCTCCCCCCTCATTGAACAGGGAGGATAATGTGTGAAGGCTTCTTATAGAACTAGTAAATATAACTTGCATCCCCGCAGTATAAATACATTCCGAGCTACCCCTGAAAATCCCCCCTCTCCAATCTGAAGATGAATAAAGCATGCGAAAGAAGTTTGTGGTTCGTCCTGGTTTCTAATTTTATTCCTGGTGGCTACTGCACAACCTTCCTCTTCCTCCTCTTTAAGGCTGGCTTGGAACTCCCACATCTCTAAATCCCATCCCATCTGTGCCTTGGCTTGGTCTTGGCTGGAGCACTTGGTCACTGCGATGAGACAGACAACAGCCCTGTCCAGATGTTCAGCACTAGACAGAACGGCCTCACAGCAGCACACTCTGTGTGTTGTGTGATCTATAATCATTCACTGTGTCATCTGTAGCAAGCCTCCATGTGCACACCTGTACATGCAGAGGACTCTCTCCACCTGATTGAAAACCCTGGAATGGGACACACATACACACATCAACTCTGTGATCAAAATATCAGTCCTCCCCCACTCCCTCCCCAAAGCCGCATCTCATTTTTTAGAAAATTGGCAGATTGGGCACAGCTATTCTGGCATAATATGTAATTTTGCTTCCGCTGTTTCATTGATCACATGCACAGGACACTCTCAGGAGCTGTTAAGTGTTCAAGATGGCCCCAACTCATAGCACATATACCAGTTCTATGAGAAAAAACATCTACACGAGATGCATGCACATTAATTTGGAAGGAGCCTGATGGAGGATTGTGATTATTTGGTGATAATAAAAGAGCTTTCATATTAATTAATTCTGCAGAGCTTCTAACATCCATAGAGCTCCAGTACTTTAAAATAACTAAAAAAAACCACCCCTTCCAATTATCTATCAATCAATCAATCAATCAACAGGTACTTATATACCGCTTTTCAACACGAAGTTCACAAAGCGGTTTACAGGCAAATAGTAATAATAAAGTTAAATGGCTCCCTGTCCCAAAAGGGCTCACAATCTAAAAAAAAGCAGACCGCCAGCAACAGCCACTAGAAAGACTGTGCAGGGGTGAAGAGGGACAGTTACTCTCCCCCTGCTAAATATAAGAGGAACACCACTGGAAAAAGTGCCTCTTCTCCAGTTAGCAGGGGTTAAATTATTGATTGTAAATTTCGGAAGCCCTAAAATTAGTTATTCTTCTGCACTGATTTTAATGATTCCTTGAAAAAAACAAAACAATTTTCCATTTGTTCTAATGAAATCACTTGGAAGTGGTTTCTTTGCAAAGTAATTGCAACTTTTATTTTGAGGGCTGATTGCTGAGTGTGGGAGACGCTCATCGGAACCCATATTCTAAATGATACTTGTCATAAGCATTTGGGAATCCTGTGCAAAATATTCCTCTATCTCTCTCCCCTGTCCCCTTTCTTTGAACTTTCTTAGGCCTAGCGGTCCACATCCTCCCTGATACATTGGCCATATGAAGCTATCTAAGGGTTGGTTCACACACATACTGCACATTTATCTCTTGATGAGTGCAAAAGCAAAGTGTGAATGGGATATTGCATCCCTTAGGGTGCAATCCTAACCTGGCCAGCACAGTTAGGCCAGCAAAGTTTGGCTGGCCCAAGGGCCATGGTAAAGTATGTTTGGACTACTCTCAGAGTCAGAGAGGCCAGCACCCAGACCTGTGCCATCCTCAGACACATGTAGCTATAGGGTGATGCCGTAAGTACTATAATTGCCGTAACATGCCATGTAAGTGACACCTCCCACTCACCATTGGAGCCCTTCCGGACAGCAATGGCAACACTAAGGTCTTGTTGTTGCCTTCTGGAATGGCCTCGATGGTGAGTGGAAGGGGCCGTTTACACAGCTGGTTGTGATGCTTGCAGTACTTATAGCACTGGCTCCTGTAGCTACGCTACTACTTGGGGGATGTTTGCAGTGGTGTTATTCAGCCGGAACACTAGGCGGGACATCCGGGTGATCGACAGCCCGCCCATCGCGTTCCGGAGTGTTACGCCATTTGCGTACCGTACGCAAGCGGCGTAATTGGTTATGCAAATGGCGTATCGCTCCGGAATGCGATGGGCGGGCTGTCGATCACCCGGATGTCTCGCCCAGCGTTCCGGCTGAATAACACCACTGGATGTTTGGTGTTGAAGATGTGAGATAGAATGGATAACAATAAGCAGAAGAGAGCGACAAAAATGATTACGGGGCTGGGGCACCTCCCTTATGAAGAAAGACTGCAGCATTTGGGGCTCTTCAGTCTGGAAAAAAGGTGCCTGAGGGGGGACATGACTGAGACATACAAAATTATGCAGTGGATGTACAGAGTAGATAGAGGGATGTTCTTTTCCCTCTCTCACAATACCAGAACCAGGGGGCATCCACTGAAATTGGGTGTTGGGAGAATTAAAACAGATAAAAGGAAATACTTTTTTACCCAGCGGGTAATTAAGCTATGGAACTCCTTGCCACAGGAGGTGGTGATGGCATCTGGCCTAGATGCCTTTAAAAGAGGCCTGGACAGATTCTGGAGGAAAAGTCCATCATGGGCTATAGGCCATGATGGGTTGGGCAACCTCCTTTCATTAATAGTAGGCTACTTCAGAATGCCAGGTGCAAGGGAGTGGCAACAAGATGCAAGCATCTTGTTGTCTACTGAACTCCCTTAGGCACCTGGTGGGCCACTGTGAGATACAGGAAGCTGGACTAGATGGGCCTTTGGCCTTATCCAGTGGGGCTCTTCTTATGTTCTTATCCTTTAAAAAAAGAAGGTCCAAAGTACCGTAATGTAAAATATTTGCCACTCTGGAATATTGCATATTATATTTCTAGGATGGTGGTTTAGGATGCAATCCTATACAACAGTCATTCCCAAACTGTAGGTCAGGACACACCAGTGGGTTGCGAGCCATTTTCAGGCGGGTCGCGAAGCATCTAGAGCAGCCATATTGAAAATATGGGAAGATGGGATGCTAGAAAAAGGGAACGCTGTGCGATTGGTTTTGCTTGTGTCAGCGTTGTAAGTAGGCGTTTTCTCTTTCTGATTCACTTTGCTATTGGAAAAGGACTGAGAAATAACCCAACTTCTTGCTGCATTCTCAGGAAAACAGCAGGCTCTGGCGTCACAATGACGGCCCTCCCAGCCATGCCCTCACTTCTGGTGAGTCCCAGACAGATGGTCGTTCTAAAAACTGGGTCCTGGTGCTAAAAGGTTTGAGAACCACTGCTATACAACTTTCTTGGGAGTAAGGCTCATTGAACACAGTAGGACCTACTTCTGAGTGGACAGGCCTAGGATTTAACTGTTATAGACAGAGTAATATTGGGTAACGTAGACTAGAAATTACTATAGGAACAAGGCATATCTTGTGGTAAATTCATTACTAAGCAGCCCTATCCTTTCTTAAAGGGCAGAGCTTAAAATATAATACAGTAACTGTGTGATCTGCCCAGAGATTGTTTTGGGTATGAGTCATGGAGCATGGGAACACACACCAAAAAGCAAAATCAAAGTTTCTTCTCATGTTGAGGGAATGAAAATACTAGCAACCATTCGGTGCTAGATTCCAGGATGCCACACATGGAGATACAAAAATAACCAGTGGTTCCATCTGCTCAGCCATCACCATCATCTGTATTATATTGTGCTTGTGGCTGAGAAGCCTCTGGCATGATAGTCTGAACTGATGGGATGGCATGCAGTATTCAGAGGCTCTGGGAAATGAAGGGTTTGCAGTCCAATTTCTCTGAGGGACGGGAAACAATCCAGATAATCGTTCCCTTCCTTGGGGCAGAACATTATGTGATGGATATACAGTATATTCGGCTTTATCTTTAAACATGCCAAGGAAGGAGATTACATACCACATCTAAAGCAGTGCTTCCCAACTTTTTAGCAACCAGGACCCACTTTTTAAATTGCCAAGCTATCACGACTCACTAGACCTCTCCCCCAAAAAGAGACTAGAAAGAAATAATAATAATAATAATTATTATTATTAATTCATACATTATGCTCTTGAGGCTGTGCTCAAGAGCATAATGTATAGAGCACAATCCTAACCTGGGGTTAGGCCAGCACAATTTGGCCAGCACAAGTTACATCATAAAGTATGTCAAGTGCTCCATCCTCCCTGACTCCGAGAGTGGTCCAAACGTGCTTTACGGCAGTGGTTCTCAAACATTTTAGACCAGGATCCACTTTTTATAATGGGTCTCGTGTTGGGACTCACTGGAAGTGATGTCATAGTAGGAAGTTGTTCTGCCAGAAACTCCTGCTGGGCCTCCGTGATGCCCACTCTAGTCTGACTGGTTTCCCCTTTAAGCAGCCCTGGTGCAGTAATGGAGGGAACTCGACTGGGCCTTACCTCTTTCTTTAAGCAGAGCAGCCAAGCCACTCAAAGTCAGTCCCAAGCCAGAAAGTCCAGGTCCACATTGCGCCAAGCCAAATCAGAATCCAAGCTCGTAGTCAGTAGGACATGCACTTGGGTCAGATACAGGTTTAGTCAGTCCAGTCTCGCCACTTCCACCAAACTTTGCTTCTACCACACTGCTGTGCTGCTCCTGCCTCTACATTTATACATCTGCAGGCCTATCAGAGACTGTTGCTAGGCAGACTATAGCTAATCAGCCACACCCATCTGCACCTGCTGAATGATTCAGCACTTCTGCCTTTAACCAGCCCTCATTAGCCTGCCTAGGCTACAGCTTGCTCAGGAGGACAGCAGGAGTTCTGGAGTTAACCCTGTGTGCTCTGGAATCAGCAGGGAGGGCACTGCTGACACCACAAGCTGTGTCCATTACAGAAGCGACATAATCCTTCAGGAAATGCTATCCCTGTGACGTAATCAAATGACACTCCTGGAATGCAAACTGGCAATCTTGGACTGCAGCAATTGCACAACCATGAAACATCCCTGACAGAAAGCAAGATTAGGTCCAAATATTATGTAAAAGCACTGAACTAAAAACAGCTTAAAAAACAACAACCTTCAATTGAAAATTTAAACTGTGAACACCCACAACAGGAATATAGCAAGAGTAAGGTCTGCAGCTTTCAAGATGGCTGCTCCCAACTTTCTACGACCCACCTGACATCAGGTCGTGACCCACCAAGTGGGTCCCAGCCCACCGTTTGAATAACACTGTTTTACAGTGTTCCTTGTGCCAGCCAAACTTTGCTGGCCTAACTGTGCTGGCCTAACTCCAGGTTAGGATTGCACTCTGGGTTGAGTCATGTCCATTCATGAAGTGGAGCCTTGGAATGACATACTTTGTATAGCTTTGTAAAAATAAATATTATGGTCAAGGGGGGAAATATTTATTATGAATGCACAGTTTATCCAAGTAAAACCTTTGGATTATTTTTCCTTTTAGGTTGAGTAGACTAGCAACTTCCATTAGTGTAAAGATCAAATGAAAAACGAGCAAGGGGGAAAAAAACCTCTGCGTAATAATTTTATCTTGAAATAATGCAAGTTTGGTATGACACATGCTGACAGAGGATAGTAAATTGAAAATTATACGGTTGACACTCCATTGTCCTTGGAGATTTGCAATACACACACTTCAATCATGCTTGGTGGTGAGATCCCAGAAGCCGTTGACACACCTGTGGGAGGTAAGGATGAAATGTCATTCCTTTGTTTCACTGCTTCTCTCAGTGTGACACCACCTTTGTACTCTTGGAAGGAAAAAGAGAACAATTTTTCGTGACTGCTAGAAGACATACAATAAACATTATTTCCTTGTCAATCATATCTGCGCTCAGTTCTTATAAATAAAGCATTGCCTTCTGACACCAAAACCATTCCTCTCTAGAAGTGCACCCTTAGGACAAGCTCTGACATTCTTTCTCCTTCTCAATGATGTCTAACTGTACAAATTAGGATCAAACAGTAGAATGGCAGGATTTAGTACTCCATAGTGTTAGGATGGACTGAGCATAGCAGAATTTATGTGACATCACTGGTGCAAATGATCTGCCAATGGGAACTTCTGATTACATGTTTCACCTTCTACCTTCCATTCAAATCGCTCCAGATTATTTCCTGCCATAATTAGCTAGAAACAGAGCCCCGGAACCTGGGAGAGCTTTTCAGCAATTTTCAACTGCTCTGCTCCAAACTTCCAAAGCACACCTGCAGACCTTTCACGGCACACTGATGGGCCGTGTCACACACGGGATGAAAATGGCTGCATTAAACATTCAGCCTCTAATGCAAGCTCAGGCTCAGTTGCCTGAATCTGCCAGCATCAGCCACAAGAGCATACAGACCGTTTTGGCTATTCAAATTTCTCCCATTGGAGTCCATCAAGCCCCACCACCTGCCCTCCTCCTTAGTCCAGTATTGCTCCTTCACATCGACCAGTATTGATCAATCCCAGCAAAGCAGGTCTGGAGAGGGGGACAGAATTCAGGGCGCAATCCTAAACTGGAGTTAGGCCGGCACAGTTAGGCCAGCAAAATTTGGCTGGCACAAGGGACACCGTAAAGTATGTTTGGACCACTCTTGGAGTCATAGGGGCCAGCACACAGATATGCACCATCCTTCCTGACTCCAAGAGTGGTCCAAATGCCCTTCATGGTGGCCCTTGTGCTGGCCTAAGTCCAGTTTAGGATTGTGCCCTCAGTGTGTGTCGCCACCGATGATCCACCCCCATCCTGCTGCTGCTGCTGTTGTTGTTGTTCAGTCGCTGTATCCGACTCTTCGCGACCCCATGGACCACAGCACGCCAGGCCTCCCTGTCCTCCACTAGCTTCCAGAGTTCGCCCAATTCCATGTTCATCGCTTTAGTGACACTATCTAACCATCATCCTCTGCCACCCCCTTCTCCTTTTGCCTTCCATCTTTCCCAGCATGAGGGTCTTTTCTAAAGAGTCCTATCTTCTCATGGGTGGCCAAAGTATTGGAGCTTCAGCTTCAGGATTTGTCCTTCCAGGGAGCAATCAGGCTTGACTTCCTGGAGGATTGACTGATTGGATCTCCTTGCAGTCCAGGGGACTCTCAAGAGTCTTCTCCAACACCATAATTCAAAAGCATCTATTCTTCAGCGTTCTGCCTTCCTTATGGTCCAGCTCTCACAGCCATACATTGCTACTGGGAAAACATCGCTTTGACTATGCGAACCTTTGTTGGCAGGGTGATGTCTCGGCTTTTTATTAAGTTGTCTAGGTTCACCATAGCTTTCCTCCCAAGAAGTAAATGTCTTTTACCCCATCCTGTTACTGCCCCGTTTTGCCCACCTGCGGCCTTTTCAACTTGTTCCCCGCCCTTCCCGCTCCCCACCTGTGCAGCCTACCTCCGCCATGGATGCCACAGCTGCCTGGAATGGCTCTGATGGTGAGTGGGAGGGGCTGCTTACAAGGCATATTGCAACGGCCTGCAATACTTACCGCGCGGTACCCCTGTAGCTATGCTACTGGTTTCCCCTTACAAGCCCCCAACTCCTTCAACCCCCAAGTGATCTCTTTTTCAGCATGAGTAAAATTGATTGGGAGAGATGAAGGGGGTTCACGAAAGCCGGTTTAATGCTGCTCTTTGTGCTTCTAAGAGCTTTAGACTTTTGTGACCTCTCTGAACAAAAGACACTGAAGCGAAATGGAACCAAACTGCTGGCACTTCACATCAAAGAGGTGGCAGAGCAACTTTGAAAATGGCCCCTGGGAGGAAAGCTGTGACAGGAGCTGGGCAGCATCTGGCAGAGGTCAAATCATTCCTAAGGGACGTGGGTGTAACTGTGAACTAGATGAACCAGAAGGAGAAAGGGCGCAAATGGGAAATGAACATACGATAGGACAGGGCAGCTGGTCAAAGGGTGTGTAAGAATGCAGAGGAAAAAGCACAGACCGACAATGGCTCAGGGTGCAATCCTAACCAACGTTCCAGCACCGGCATAGCTGTGCCAATGGGGCAAGTTCTGTGTCCTGCTGTGGAGTAGTAGTCGTGGAGGCCTCCCCAAGTTAAGAGAATATTTGCTCCCTCACCTCGAAACTGCATTGCCATTATCCAAGTGCTGGAAAGTTGGTTAGGATTGCGCCATAAATTTGAAAAGGAGTTATGTCTTCACATAGCACATAATTAGGCTGTGGAATTCATTGCCACAAGGTGCGGTGATGGCCACTAACTTTTTATGGCGTTACAATTCAAATGGACAGATTCAAAGAGGACAGATCAATCAATGGCTTGCAATCAAGATGGCTATGTGCTGCCTTCCGGTTTAGCAGCAGTGAGCCTCTGAACACCAGTTGAACAGGAGCTGTGATGGGAGAGACATCTGCATTTCTCTCCTGCTTGGGGGAGAGAAATGTTTTCTTGCTGTGGAAAACAACAAGAAAGCCAATTCCATGCTTGGGGTAATTAAAAAAGGGGTTGAGAATAGCATGACTAATATTATTATGTCATTGTACAAGTTGATGGTAAGGCCACATCTGGAGTATTGAGTACAGTTCTGGTTGCCACATCTCAAAAAGGATATAGTGGAACTGGAAAAGGTGTAGAAGAGAACAACTGAGGCACCTCCCTTATGAGGAAAGACTGCAGCAATTGGGGCTCTTCAGTCTAGAAAGAAGGCGCCTGAGGGGAAACATGATTGAGATGTACAAAATTATGCATGGGATGGATAAAGTCAATAGAGGGATGTTCTTAACTCAACCCTAACTCTCACAGCACCAGAACCAGGGGACATCCACTAACGTGGAGTGTTGGGAGACTTAGAAATGATAAAAAATACTTTTTTACCCAGTGGGTCATTAATCTGTGTCACTCCTTGCCACAGGATGTGGTGATGGCATCTGGCCTAGGTGCCTTTAAAAGGGGATTGAGCAGATTTCTGGAGGAAAAGTCCATCATGGGCAACAAGCCATGGTGGGTGGTACAATCTCCTTACGTTAGAAGTAGGCTACTTCAGAATGCCAGGTGCAAGGGAGTGGCCACAGGATGCAGACAAGTTTGTTGTCTCTTGTGCTCCCTGACGCATCTAGTGGACCACTGTGAGATACAGGATGCTGGACTAGATGGGCCTTTGGCCTGATCCAGCAGGCTGATCTTATATGTTGTTAATGATGCAGGACTAGATGAGTCTTCTCAGCCTGATTCAGCATGGCTCTGCTGAAGTTCTTAGGCTCACCTTGCTGAAAAGCCTCCAGTCGTAACCGTGAATGCGCTTGGTGGCACCAACACCCAGCTTCGCATTCAAATGCCTACCTACCTCGGCTTTAGGCTGTTGTTTCAAAGGCTTAATGTTGCTGCAGGAGATTCTGCCTTTAAAGAACTTCGCTTAATGGAGAGGACCTTCACATCACATCACCTCCATCGTTTTGAAGATTCTCATTAATACCGGTTCTCTTTGAAGGCCTCCTGAAGAGGTTCTCTGCACAGTTCTCCTTGTGACTCGAGTGGCTCTCTGAAGTGCTTTTCAGCATTCCTCCGCAGGAGTTTTTCTAACTCTAGGAAGATCCCTTGAAAAACATGTTTGTGTTTGTTCCTGGCTTTTGTGAGCTGCTGCAGATCTTTGATGTCTTTTTACAAGCCCTGTCTTGTGGGATGTATCCTGTGGATGCGACCAGCTGCCTATTCAGGAATTCAGTATACCGCGGTGGAAGCAGGCAGAGGTTTAATTCTGCACCCCCACAAACTTGGCTGCAGTTCACAAGTGCGTCTGTTGAAGTCTATGGGACCGTCCCAGTGTAGCTGAGTAACTAAGGGGAAATAGGAGTGATTACTTACCTTAAATGTAAATGATTACATTTACCTTAAGTAAATTATTACTTACCTGATTACTTACCATATCTGAATGATTACTTACCTGAATGATTACTTACCTTTTCTAAAATTTAGAAAATTTGTAACCTGCCTTTTTCGCCACTGAAGGGGATTCAGGGCATCTGACATGATTTGATAAAGCAATATTAAAATCAATGATTACTAAAAACATTTAGCAGGCACAGAGCCAAGAACCCAATGCGGCCCAAATTGGGCAAGCATGCCTAATGGCCTGCCGACCCCTCCCGGAAACTCCCTCCCACCCTCCCTTACGCTACCTGGATGCGTCCTAATGGCAGCATCCAGAGTCTCCCCCTTGCTGGGCTGCCCCACCCAAGGGGATGCCCTTCCCCTCCCTGCTCCACCTGCACCAGCTGCTCCTGTGCCAGCTGTGCGTCTGGCACAGGAGCGGTGCAGCGCCAGCTTCTGCCGGTGCCAGCATCAGCCCTGCAGACTCAGTGCTGGTGCAGAGTTCCTGAGCAGCACCTTCACGCCAGCCCTACATGCACAGGGCCAATGCAAGCAGCTTGGCTTTAGCTAAGATTGCACCCTCAGCAGGGGCGGACCTAGTCAAAATGGCGCCCGGGGAACCCAATAGAAGTGTGCCCCCATGGGAGCCCAGGTCTACCCATTGGGACCAGCCATGGGTAGACCTGGGCTCCCCTCAAGGGAGCCCAGGTCTATCCATTAGAACTGACCACGGGTAGATCTGGGCTCCCCTTGAGGGAGCCCAGGTGTACCCATTAGAGAAAGCCGTGGGTAGATCTGGGCTCCCCTTGAGGGAGCCCAGGTGTACCCATTAGAAATGGCCACTGGTAGACCTGGGCTCCCTTCGAGGGAGCCCAGGTCTACTCGCGGCTGGTCCCAATGGGTAGACGTGGGCTCCGGAGCCCAGGTCTACCCGCACAATGTTGCGGGGGCCACTCGCGCCCCCCTAGATGGCCCCAAGATGGCGCCCAGGGCTCTTGCCCCCCGCCCCCTAGATCCGCCACTGACCCTCAGAGAAGCTGAGAGAACGCTGAACAGCTAGTGATAGTCTCAAGACCTCTCAACAGAAACTAACTGTAGGCCATATGCTGCTTTAAATGAAAGAGTAATCCCTTTGTAGGGATAAAGGAGGATTAAGGGGATTTACAGAGTGCAAGATGGCGGCATTGTTTTCCTTGTTTTGTTTTTCTCTTGGTGCCAGGGGATTTCATGTCTGAGGTAAACATGATCAGTGACCCACCCTTGACCCCTTCAAACAAGAGATCTGTGACTGTTTATGTGTTGCCTTCAAGGCTGAAGGACCTATGCCAAGACTTCACCTCCCATTTACAACAATCATACTTGGGGAGGGGAATCTTCCCATTTTTCGAAGACAAGTGTGAAAAAAAAGGTCCATAAGACCCTGCAGTCTTCTTATCTTGAGTTGTTCACCTTGTCAGGTCTCATAAGTTAATGCAGGGTTATTTAAGGTCAACACCGCAATGGGGAAGCCTTCAAGGTTGCTTGTCACAATGTCCCTCTTCACCCCTGCGCAGTCTTTCTAGTGGCTGTTGCTGGCGGTCTGCCTTTTTTTAGATTGTGAGCCCTTTTGGGACAGGGAGCCATTTAACTTTATTATTACTATTTGCCTGTAAACCGCTTTGTGAACTTCGTGTTGAAAAGCGGTATATAAGTACCTGTTGATTGATTGATTGATTGAGATGGGTGAGGGGGGCCTTTTGTCACCCTGCTTCTGTGCAGCCGCAGGGAAGCCATGTTTTTTCAGTTCCAATGTAAAGTTGACATCCTACTTGCCTAGAGTCACTTGTTGGCTTTCTCTGCTTCTGGGAGAAGCACAGAGATAGCACAGTGCAGCAGGGACATATTTGCAGAGGGGAATTTGCGAGCAGGAAAATGTGTTGTATAAGCCTTTTCTCCTCCCACCCATTATTCTACACAGGCCGCAATCCTAGCCTGGAGTTAGGCCGGCACAGTTAGTTCATCAAAGTTTGGCCGGCATAAGGGACACAGTAAAGTGTATTTGGACCACTCTCGGAGTCAGAGAGGCCAGTGCACAGACGTGCGCCATCCTCCCTGACTCCGAGAGTGGTCCAAACACGCTTTACAGTGGCTCTTGTGCTGGCCTAACTGTGCTGGCCTAACTCCAGGTTAGGATTGTGCGCAGACACTCTCTTCCCCATGCACTCCAATATCTCTGTCAGGGATAATCCCCAGTTCCTGGGGAATCCTTACCTTTATTTCATCCCCCGGCCTAAAAATGTTTATAAGGCATCAGCCCTGCGGTGTTGCGCATGTGCCGTAAAGCATGTACCCACCAGCGCAAGATTTATTGGGCTGATGCAGGCAGCTGCATCAGCAAAGGACTGCTACTGCGACCGCTGGGTCAGTTGGACCCATGCTGGCTCAGTTCGGCTGGCACAGGGCCATTTGTGGGCAAGGGAAGGTGGAAGGGAGGGTGGAGCGGGGAGGGGGAGGGCATCCCCTTGGGTGGGGAAGCCCAGCAAGGGGGAGACTCTGGATGCTGCCAATAGGACGCATCCAAAAACCCCATCCCCGAGGTCCGAGGAACCCCATTGGCCTGGCTGGGGCTGACCCCAAGGCAAGGGGGCAAACATGCCCTTGCCCCAAGGAAGCTCCCACAGCCTCCCAGCCTGTGCTGGATACTGTTCCAGAGCGATTCGGGACACGAGGGAGGGAGGGCGGGCCCAGGAGCAGCTCGCCTGTCCTCCGGAGAGGCGGCACAGCCTGGGCCCGTCCGCAGAACTGGTGGAACAACGTACCGGGCCGTTCCGCCTGGATGACGCCACTGGGCTATTATACCTCTTCCTGGGCCTGAACTGCCATCCTCCCTGCCATCTGGAGCACTGTGTCCAATTCTGGGCACCTCAGCTCAAGAAGGATGCAGCCAAACTGGAGCAGGTTCAGAGAAGAGCAATGAAGATGATCAGGAGGCTGGAAGACAAGTCCTAGGAGGAAAGGTTGAGGGAACTTGGTATGTTTAGCTTAGAGAAGAGAAGGCTGAGAGGGGATATGATAGCACTCTTCTAATATCTGAAGGGCTGTCAAAAGGAAAAGGGGACAAATTTGTTCTCATCTGCCTTTGACAGCAGAACTAGGTCGAATGACTACAAGAGAGGAGATTCCGGCTGGGCATCAGGAAGCATTTCTTGACTATAAGGGCGGTTCGACAGTGGAACAGATTGCTGAGGGAGGCGGTAGATTCTCCCACACTGGAGACCTTCAAGCAGAGGCTTGGCAGGCACCAGCTGGAGATGCTCTAGGAGCAGTGGTGGATCTAGGGGGGCAGGGGGGGCATGAGCTCTGGGCGCCGTCTTGGGGCTGTCTAGGGGGGCGCCAGTGGCCCCTGCAACATTGCACGGGTAGACTACCCATGGCCGTTTCTAATGGGTAGATCTGGGCTCTGGAGCCCAGGTCTACCCGCAGCTGCTTCTGGTGGGTAGACCTGGGCCCCCATGGGGGCGCACTCCTATTGGGTGCCCCGGGCGCCATTTTGACTAGGTCCGCCCCTGTCTAGGAGGATTGCCTGCTATAGGCAGGGGGTTGGACTAGATGACCTTGTAGGTCCCTTCCAACTCTATGATTCTATTATCTCCCTGCCCTTCCCCCACCCCAGAATGCCACCACACTGCTCAGTGGCAGACTCGATGCTGATGGTTCCTGGGGCCTCTCTGACTGGTGCAGAGGTGCCCACATTGGCTGGCACTTTCCTCATCTTCTTCCTCTTGGTTTAGTTCATTTTATTATACCCAGCCTTTTAAAATAAAAATCTTCCCAAGGTTCCAAGATAAAACATAATACATTCCTGAGCAACAGTAATAATCAAATCACAGTACAGTAAAAAGCCTTGCATTACAGTATTTTACGAGGAAGCACTCTTCTCCTGAGAAAGCCTTCCCCTCCCACTAAAAGACAGCTCTCTGGGGATGCTGAGGCTCACCTAGGAAGTAGCTTGTCACATTAAACATTCTGACCAGAGCTCCAGGTCAGGTAACATACACAGCCTTCCTCTTTCAAATGAAAATTGGAGGACCATGACTATCTGGTGTCACTCGAGAACAATAGCCTTGATGGAAACCTAGCTCACACCTGATCATTGTTCAGGGCAGCTCACCTGACTCGGGAGCAGCATATTTGAAAGCATGTTAATGTCAAACCAGGCTAGCAGAGCTTCGGGGCTGGGCTCCCTAAAGGGACCAAAAGACAGTTGTCCATCTGGGTTGAGGTGCAGTGAGTGAACGAGCGAGCAAGTGAGCACAAAATATGCAGGACTTGCAAGATGTGAGTTTGACTTCACAAGACGCCAGCCAAGTCGAAGTGCAAGCCCTGAAGCTGTCCAGTTAGGAAGGAGTTAACTCCGAAGGAACTCTTTCTCCAGGGGAGTGGTGTGGCAGGGCAGTCAGGGAAGTCTTAGGGCGCAATCCTAACCTGGAGTTAGACTGACACAGTTAGGCCAGCAAAGTTTGGCCTGCACAAGGGCCACCATAAAGTGTGTTTGGACCACTCTCTGAGTCATGCGCACATCTGTGTGCTGGCCTCTCTGATTCCGAGAGTGGTCCAAACATACTTTACGGTGGCGCTTGTGCTGGCCAAACTTTGTTGGCCTAACTGTGCCAGCCTAACTCCAGGTTAGGACTGCGCTCTTAGTTACACTTTATATTTACTTTATTTTGAACTTTGCCTCCTAATCTCAAGTACAGAATTTGATTGCCTGTTTGTGCTCTCCTTTGTTCCATTGTTCCTTGATGAGTTCTTCCCCAATAAAACCCATACAGCAATTTCTCAGCCTCGCATGCCAACTTAAGAAGGCTTGAGTGAGTGCCCAATCCTAGACAGCTTTCCAACAGCACCAACAGGGTGTGTGCTGCATCCTGGGTTGGGAGAGCAGTCATGGAGGCCTTCTCAAGGAAAGGGATCATTTGTTCCTTTAACTGAGAGTTGCATTGCGGCTGCATCAGAGCTGGATAGAACTGGGCTCTGCCAGGTCGCGCAACGAGGGAGAACACGCAGACCAATGTGATCTAT